>CM060594.1:5650000-6040000 GCA_030578255.1 Tiaroga cobitis | reverse complement strand
CTGGGGTTAACTTTTATTTGCCTTTTTTGCCTTAGACCTGATGGCGCTGAAAGAGGAGAAACAAGTACTGAATGAAATGGAGGAGAAAGATCAATATGATAATCTTTATGATTTCACAACTGAAATAAAATCTTTTAGGTGCTCACAGACTGAAAAGACTTCATCACAAGAAAAAGTTCAAAAGACAGAAACTAAAAGTTATTTCACCTGCCAACACTGTGGAGACAGATTCACTCGAACAGCAAGCCTTAACAGGCACCTGAGCATTCACAATAAAGAGAAGGGTTACACCTGCTATCAGTGTGAAAAGAGTTTTGATAAACTTCATGACCTTAAAGTCCACATGGAAGATCACCAGGGAAATAAGCCATGCATCTGCCCACAGTGCGGAATGAGATTCAGACAGAAAGGACACCTTAATAACCACATGAGGATTCACAATAAAGGGAAGCATTACCCCTGCCAACTATGTGAAAAGAGTTTCAGTCAGCAAAAAAACCTTGAAGTTCACATGGAAGTTCACATGGAAGTTCACATGGAAGTTCACATGGAGAAAAAGCCGTACGCCTGCCAACAGTGTGGAAAGCGATTCAACCGAAAAGGAAACCTTAAAAACCACGTGAGAATTCACATTAAAGAGAAGGCTTACACCTGCAAACAATGTGGAAAGAGTTTTGATCAACATGGAAACCTTAAGAAGCACATGAGATCTCACACTGGAGAGAAACCCTACAAATGCCCTCAGCGTGGAAAGAGTTTCAGTCAACAGGGAAGCCTAGAAGTCCACATGAAAGTTCACACTGGAGAGAAGCCTTTCACTTGCAAACAGTGTGGAAAGAGTTTTGATCAACATGGAGACCTTAAAGTCCACATGAGATCTCACTCTGGAGAGAAACCCTACACATGCTCTCAGTGTGGAAAGAGTTTCAGTCAACATGGAAACCTTGAAGTCCACATGAGAGTTCACACTGGAGATAAGCCTTACACCTGCAAACAGTGTGGAAAGAGTTTCAGCCGAAAAGGAAACCTTAACATGCACATGGTAGTTCACACTGGAGAAAGCCCTTACACCTGCGAAGAGTGTGGAATAAGTTTCACTGTGAAAGGAAACTATAAAAGGCACATGGTAGTTCACACTGGAGAGAAACCTTTCACCTGCCAACAGTGTGGACAAAGTTTCAACCGAAAAGGAAACTTTAACATGCACATAAAAACTCACATAGGAGAAAGCCGTTCATAAAGGATCTCTGTGGAAAGAGTTTCAGATATAAAGTAACCTTGAAGTATGAGCAAATACTCATGAGAGAACCTTTTTTTATGTCATCAGCGTGGAATGAGTTTCAGACTGAAAAACGTCAGGTTCATGTTGTGGATGTGACGGTGAGGATATTTTCCAACCGGTTAATCAGCCGGTATCAATGTTTGGGGCTCTTAAATCATGAACGTTAAATGCTCACGTCCACTCATGGCAAAATTATTTTCCGGTCTTTGCTTAGTGGCAGCAGACAAATGAATATGTACATTTCTGCAGTGCATTTTTCTTTCAGTAACAAAATAAATGCGGTAAGGAAACTGTGCTGTGAATACTTTGAATGCTGAATGCTGTTGTGAGGGATTCTATTCAGGGGGTTGATTAACTTTGAGACTGCTTAAGTCATTGAAAGTCATTTTCTGTTGAATTTGGGGACACCACTTGAAACATGAATTAACTGTGTTGAGTATCATTTTGGCAAGCATAAAAAGATGGTGTGGCAATCTTGACAGAATTTTTATTGAATTCCCTAATTTCTTTAAAGAGCCCCTATCATGGATTTTTGAAAATGACTGTTCATGTAGTGTGGAATATAGCTCTAAGGGAATGAAAACATCCTGTAAAAATTTATATCTGAAAGTGCACCGTATATAAAGTTATTGTCTTTCAAAAGTGAGAGTCGACTCTGAGTCTATGAAATGAATTGTTTTTTAAACGAGTCATTAGCTGTTTCGTAGTGACGTAGATACGAAACATTACCATATTGGCCACGCCCAGTTACTGCGTGCGCAGACGTGTAAAGTGTAAACTTGAAGTCTAGAACACATTCAAATACTTCAGCTGAATAGCATCATGACAAGACGCTGTGTTCTACAATGCAAAGATAGTTCAGCCACTTTGTTTTCACTGCCCAGGGACGAGCATGTGAAGAATCAGTGGTTAGAGTTCATATTTGCAACGACACCACAACAGTATAGCCCGAACCTTGTGTTGTGTTCTCATCATTTTAATGACGAATCATTCAAAAACATAAATGAATTAAAATGTGGATTCGCAAGCCAGTTGTTCCTGAAGGAGGGCTCAGTACCCAGTGTATATGAATCAGCTTCGTCCTCCCCCAAATCACAATCTGTAAGTATTATTAATAATGTTTGCTATTATGTTTTCTGTAGCATGCGCAATATGTATTTTGTTGTGTGTGTTGTGTACGCTCCGCGCAGCTTCTAAGCGGGGTAAAGTTAGTTTTGTTTTCGATATTCCCCAGACATTCGCTGAAAAATGGCAATTACCTCCTAAACGACTTGGCCAAAAATTATTTAAACCCCATTGCCGCTAAAAAGGCAAGGCTAACAATGTTTCACAAGCTTAATTTTCCGTATTTTTGCTATTTATAATAAGCACTGCCCCTCAAAAGCCGCCGCAATGTAAGTTTCGCCGGGAAAGCTCGCTCTTGACGGAGACGCGAGTAAGGGACCGTGTGGAAAGTGCACTTTTTCTTAGTTTTTAAGGAAAATTTATGACATGTCTGTTCATACACTGTATACAATTTTCAACACTTGACAAGCTATAATCTATTAATGGTGATGGGCGTTCCATTTCCGACAATCTCTGCCCACGGTTTACCAATCACAACTGACTGGGTCATTTGACCAATCAAATCTTGTATGAATCTTGTAATTAGTGATCTTTTTAAAAGTGATGATGTCACTTGGAAAGAAAGTTTGTGAACCTTTGTCTTGTAGTGGGTGTTTTGCATAATTTAGATTAGTTGAGGGGAAGATTCTTATACTAGTAATACATAACAGAGTTAGCAAAATATAATGTAAATGAACATACAGAAATTTTAAATTGCAGATCAGGGATGCGAAACATGCTATACATGTGATCTTTGTTAACTACAGTTAGCAATTCTAAAACATTATTTCAAAAGAGTGTAAATTAATCCATAGGCAAAAACAATACAAAAGGAAAATCCAGAGATGGGAAACTTGGATACATTTATCCATTTCTCAAGTGTAACAATTATGATGTGTTTTTGCTGGTTTGGGGTTACAGTTTGGGGTTTACGTAGTTAAAGTCTAACTGTATGTTCACACCGCCGCCGACTTGAGCGGCAAAGAAGCTCTGGCCGCCCTGTTAAGGACGCTTGTCAAAAAGTACGGGGAAGCTTGTTGACGCTTTGGCCGCTCTGACATGGCAGGGAGAAGAGAAGAGAAGTGTCACAACATGAAATATAATAAACCGAAAAAACAAGCAATACATTGAAGAAACCTTTTATAATGGCAGCATTTTTATAACCGTTTTGGTCGGGGAAAAAAAGAATAATAGCTATTATTTTTATTATTTGCATTAGGCTATTATTTGCATTAGTGCAATTGATCAAATCGGTGTCACCGTGAGCAAATGAATTGCATTCCCGCTTAAAACGAGCGTTCGTAAATATTTAAAATAAAAGTTGCGCTCATTCTCAAATATGTATCACTGGATCATTATGGATAATCGCGAAGTTGTTGTGTTTGGTGCTGCTTTATTGTACTTGGGGAGAAGCCGTCGGACTCTGAGATTTTGAGTTCATGACACCCACCAGGACCGTCATAAATTCAGAGAGCATCACCGGCTGGTGCAGCAGCTGCGGCTCGATGACGAGAGGTTCCAGCGGAACTTCAGGCTGGACACGGAGCAGGTTGACAGCGTGCTGTCAAAAGTGGGGCCGCTCATTATGATGACTAGCACCAATTACTGCAGTGCAATATGTCCTGCTGAGCGTCTATTTGCCTGCGGTTCTTGTCCACCGGGGACTCCTATCGCACTATTGCTGCCAGCTATTATATGGGAGTATAATAGCACTTTGTGGCCAACATTGTCCCCTAGGTCTGCAGGACAATTTGGGACTCCATGGTGGAGTACATGCCAGTGCCCACCACGGAGGATTGGCTGAGCATAGCAAAGGGGTTTTACCAGCGGCCTTGGATCCATTGATGGGAAACATGTGGTTATTAAGTCAGTTAAATTCAGGGTCCATGTATTTTAATTATAAGGGGACTTATTAGCTGTGTCCCAATGTGAAGGCTGCGTCCTCCGAAGGCCGCATTTGAAGGCCGATTGGCCGCATTTGAAGGCCGATTACGTCACAGTGGCGCGACGAAGGCTGTCCCAATTCAAAGGCTGCATCCTCGAAGGCCGCATTTGAAGGCCGATTGCGTCACCGCGGCGCGATGAAGGCTGTCCCAATTCAATTCCGCATCCTTCGAAGGCCGTATTCGAAGGCCGGTTGCGTCGTCGCGGCGCGACGAAGGCTACCCTGATTCAAAAGCGACGCCAAATGCACCCTTCGTTTCCCCGTGAAAGGAAGGATACATAAATGGACACTTAGCGGCCTATCCTACCCTGATCCTACCCCATAATTCATTGCGCGCCGGTGACGACAGCATTTTTGGTGCAGCATTTGGTGTGTAGCCTACAGTTCAAATTCAAATGTTGGTGTTCAACTATGCCTTTTAAAACCGTTCATTTTTCGTTTTTCAATTACGGGTTAAAAAATTAAAAACGAATGGATGCAAATTTACACAGACTATTAAACTAAAGAGTGATAGTTTTTTAGATTAAAGTCTTTGATTTTACTAGTATTTTGATTGACTATATCAAACCTTTCTACAAATACATTATTTTAAATATTTAATAATATAAGGTAGCCTACTTTTGCGTCCATTTGTTTTTCTTTTTTTTAACCCATAATTGAAAAACTAAAAATTAAAGGTTGTTGTATTTTTAAAAGCCAAATTTGAACACCAAAATTTGAACTGTAGTAGGCTACACAAATGCTGCGCCAAAAAAAAAGGGGGGGCTTTTTGCCCCTTATTAAACATTTAAAATATTCACAAATTACTATGGGACAAATGTCGATTTTACTGGTTTTCTAAGGCCAGATTAGAACCTGGAAATTATATTTTTCCCACAATGCTGAATGAGAAGAGCCATGTCTATGGAACCATGATTTATAGGCTAATGATAATAAATGTGTCTGAATAAATCTATAGGATCCAGCTGCAGACCCGCAGCACCACCAGTTTCAGAAGAACCCCAGTGCCAGAACCGGAAGTAAGAGGCGGAGCTTACGTTATAACACCAGCGCCAGGACCGGAAGTGAGTGAACTTATGTTCTAAACCGAGTAACGCCACCTAACGTTTTGGAGCGTAATTTGCTTAGACACGAAACGGCATTATTACACACGAAACGTCATACTTTATACTTATTATAGGCCTAATGATACATTAAGGTATAGTGCAATAAGCATTTTAAAACTTTGATTTTGTGTAATATAATTGTATATAGTTATCCGTTTCATTGTATTATGAGAGTTACTTCCTGATCATGAGGGTGAAAAATAATGCTTGAAACTTATTGTCATTTTATATAAAATATACTTTATTTCACAAGAACATGTGCAGCATGCATTTTTCTTTATGTAAAATAATGTCAAAAATCTAAAAAAGAGAGAAAATTCGGCATGGTTTTAAAAGAAACAATAAAAATGTACCGTAAAACTTCAAATAATAGCCGAGTCCAGACGATTGTCTCTTTTACACGCCTGGTGTGGCTGCAGGTTTGGGTAAATAAACGCCGGTCTCAAATAGAGGTCGGGTCTGTTTTTTAGTTTCAGGTTGTATTTAATCTTCTAAAACCTTCTGAATGATGTATAGAATGACTGCTGCGCATGACAGGGCGCTTAACGAGCAGAGAGAGATAGAGCCCCGGCCGCGCGCGCTCTCACGTCTTCGAACAACACGAGCGCTGTCTTGCTCTTTATTTGTCACATACCAGTTATAGTTCATAGAACGAGCAGTGAAATGTCTGGACTCACTGTGTAATAAAAACATACCCTAAGTATTATTTAAAAGATGCAACAATTTTAAATATTTTAAAATACTTGCAAAAATAACCATGCTTGTGTCATTGTCAATACTGGTAATTCCGCCCCTCCCTCACTTCCGGTTCTGACGCTGGGGTTCTGGCGCTGGGGTTCTGAAACTGGTGGTGCTGCGGGTCTGCAGCTGGATATATCTCGAATAAATAACGAGGCATTTTAATTGTTCGTTTAAAAGTGAACATTTCAAGCTTTAGGCTAGGTATATTTTGTTTCAGTTCATTTATGAGACGCGCTCCAGTTCACGGAGATCATGAAAGCGCGACTGATTGTTTTATTTTATTATGTGAGTTTGGACAAATAAAAGTAGTTGCGAATGATGTATTATTCTTTTCTGTATGACCAGAAATTATAGAGTATTTTTTAAGTTGTTTCCACTGTTGATGGGAAAATGCAAGTGTTCGCGGCCGCGCCTCCGTGCCATGCAGTGCGCGCTCACACTCCCACACACATTTGCGTCAAAATCTTGTGTTTATTTGTGATAATTATAGCCCTGTATTATGACTGACATTTGACGAATTTCTTTGTTCCTTTTTTGGATAAAACCGCCTTCTAAATATGTAGCCTAAATGTAGGCGAATAATAATAATATTATCATTTGCGTTGAGTTCACTGAATATGTTAATCATAAAATAATTTATGAATGTTTTATTTTTATATAACCTAACCTTGTGTTTGTGTCATATTTCTTTTTTATATGAGAAGTCTTTTTTTGCTTATTCTATTATACTGAGCTTTTTCCTCCTAAAAAATTTACTTTAAAGACAAGTGGCCTAAATGTCGTTTAGAAAATTCATATATTTAACATCCTCAGTAAAATATAAAACATAAAAATGACAATAGCCAATTCTGGCTCCATAGCTGTTTACTCAATTATAACAAATTAATGATCAGGACGGCAGCTCCATCTCGCACTGTTGCTTGGCGCCATGGAGCGGTAATCGGGAACACCTGGATGCGCAATTAAAATCCTATGAAGGCTACAAGGTGCGTCCTTCGAAGGACGAATAGGCTGCATCCTTCGAAGTCCGCGGCCTTCGGAGGATGCAGCCTTCACATTGGGACACAGCTATTCAGTTGTGCTTCTGGCAGTGGTAGAGGCTGAATACTGCTTTCGGGTAGTGGATGTGGGCAGCTACAGGAAGACGAGTGACGGCGGTGTCCTGGCCAACTCCACCTTCGGCCGGGCACTACTGGACGGGACTCTTGGCCTGCCACAGGATGCATTGCTGCTGGGAGCTGAGCATCTAGGACCGCAGCCATATGTTTTTGTTGCTGATGAGGCCTTCCCACTGCGCCCCAACCTCATGCGGCCTTTTCCTGGCTCCAACCACTCTGGCAGGCGCAGAGTATTTAACTTCAGGCTGTCACATGCAAGGCTGATTGTTGAGAATACCTTTGGTATTCTCACGTCTCAATGGCGTATATACAGAGGAGTCATTGGGGTCAGCCCTGCAAATGTGGACGCCTATGTGAAGGCTACCTGCATCCTGCATAATTTCCTGAGGAGGACTTCCAAGACGCCAACCAGGGCAACTGCAAGACGTGCAGGACCACCACCAGCTGCAGACAGGGAAGTTGCTGGCCAACAGGCAGTAACCCGAGTGGGCAGCAACAACTCTGCATGGGAGGCCATCTGTGTCCGGGAGAAACATATACCTCCTATTTTCTATTTTGTTCTTAAAATGGGTTCTAAAGTCTTCCTGCAAGCTTTTGAAAAAAATAGCTATCACTATCCTCAGGAGGAGGAGGAGGAGGAGGAGGAGGAGGAGGAGGAGAAGGGCTGGAGACAGGTCCCGGTCTGTTGCTCACAGCCTCCAATGCTGTGATCAGTCTCTCCTCAAAGTCAGAGGTGTGGGGCCTCTTCCTTCTCGGGGCGTGCTGGCTTGCTTTCTGCACTGGTCTGTTGTCTGATGCCTGAAGCTCTGGTGCCTGTTCTTGTGCCTGAAGCTCTGGCGTCTGACTGTGCCCGGCTATGGCATTATCACTGTCCTCTGGCCATTGTCCACTGTCATCTAGGGCTTCCCCTCCACAAGGATCGAGGAACCCCATGACTGCACTGTACCGCCATGGCCGGGCACTGCTTGCACCCGCGGCACTCCTTCGCCTATCTTTCTCCTTCTTTCTTTCCTTCCTGAACATGTCCCTCAAACTCTTCCATTTCTTTTTGCAATCCTCAGCTAGTGAACAGACAACAGAAAAAAAACAATAAGCAATGTGAATATTCAACATCACATCACAGAGCAGCTTCTTTACATGAAGACCTGTTTCTCTCTTGTAAGCTTAACTTTATCAGAGTTGCTATTCTATGCTTTGAGGCACTGTCATCTAGGGTGACAATATTTGCTATCCATCAAATCAATCAAGGAAATAGCATGATTACCGTTATTTATCTTTCAAAATTACTTACAGAAAATTCTAAATCCATAGCAATCACTGTACTATATCGATATATCAAGTTTTTAATCATTTGCTGCTGGTATGCATTTTGTGGGGAGAGCGAGTTTATATTACTGGCAAGACAGAGACAAATTTGAGTATCTACCAGAAACAGTTTAAACCTAAAATGCACCGCGAAAATGGACTGGACATGACAAACGCCGAAAGAATGAATGAAACTGGCGGTAACTTTTTGGCCGGCCAGATGTTGTAGCCGTAAACCTCCCGTTTGACACAACTCATTAATGTAAGTGCATTGCACTAAAATGCTTCTTCTACTTTTAATTACTTTTGCGCATTTAATAAGGGTAAAATGATCTGCAAACAGACCGTACCATTCACATCAAGCAAGGAAGACTAGCCTGCTACGGTGCACTGATCATTGTTGTGCAATTATTCCCCTCCTGGTTAAAAATATTATAAATCATCAGCACGCACTTCACCAACTCACCGGAGACACCAACTATCCCAGCTATTTTATCTCATGCCTCGTTCTTTTATAACTGGTCCCTATAAGCAAACAACGTCATGGCGTAAATGATAGGAAACCCAGCAACGGCGATTATTAGCTTCTCCTCCATTTTTTCGGAACTAATATTTTGGTAGGAACGAAAGTTTACATCGTATGTTTCTCTGGAATCAGCTAGCGCGAAGGAGGTCTATATTCCGATTGGTTGTTGGGGTTTTGCCGCAGCTTGCCGCTGAACCGCGTCATAGCTCATTACCATAAAGGTGAGCTTCTTTCAACTTTCTGACTGACGCTCAAAACGCGCCGCCGATGGATTTGACGCTCCTTGCAGAGAAGCCAGCTTCCATTGAAAATGAATGACTTCCGGCCGCTTTGGAAGCTCAAGTCGGCGGCGGTGTGAACGTACAGTAACTCGTAGTTGCTTGTCGGGTGAGGGGTGTTGTGGATTATTTATTAAATATAGAAAATAATTGTGTCTGATCTGTCTCAGTCACTACACATTCAACACCCTTTTCAAGTGGGTATAGGATCTAGTTGTATGTATGTTTAACCCTCTGGGGACCAGAAACGCGCCGGCGCGTTTTGCTCGTTTTTTTTCTCATAGCAGAAAAGTACTACCATCATTTCTGTTCATATAGAGTTAAGAAATATGAGAAAATAATCTGTTAAATGTCTACTTTTTTATGTGCCCACATACAATAGAAATAAAATATTGTGCTTTTGTAAAATAAAGAATATAAACAGGGTGTGCGTTCTGCCTCTCAGTCACCGTGAACTTTTTTTCTGGAGCACGTCTCTAATCTTCAACACAACTCAGCTAATACTATTCACCCAGCCATAAGCAATATATCTTTTAAATCATTTGAGTTTGTACTTTTAAATGATCCGATTCAAAACTAAAATTATTATTCTCCGTGTATGTCATCTATATAAAAAGAGAGACGTGTCAGCCCGTCTCATTATTGTTCTCTCAGCTAATTATCTCTGGTAATGTGACACGCCCACGGAGAGCACGCGCTATTCAAACGCAAATATGTGAAGCAACACATTGAGACGCGTTAACGCCCATAAACTCTGAAAACACACATTATTTTTTAGTCAGATTAATCTACTGTCGTCTTGCGCGGCTATATGAGGAACAATCCTGGGACATTTACCACTGGGTTTATTTTCACTTCGAGGATGAACAGATTCAGCTGAGAAGTAAGTGTTTTTTGCAAGTGCTTTGTACTAATCGCGATATAGAATAACGTAGTGTCTGTAAACGGAAAAATAGCATACTGTTAAATGTGAATCATGTTTGTGTGTGTGTGTGTGTGAATGAATGAATGAATGAATGAACGCACAGATACGCACTGTTACAGACTAAATAACAGACAACATTTCGTTGACTCGTTTTGGATAAAGTTTTTACTCTAAAATAGACATCAAATAAGCTTTTTTTAGGAGTTTCTGCTCATATGTTAAATATATAGTATGTTTTGTCAATAAACTAATCAACTAAGATGTTATAGTGTTTGTTCAAGCTAAATCAAAATAATGAATCCTCAACTTTGAAATATGTATGATCAAACTAAGACATTTATGGAGAAAGACAATTTTCTTTTCAAGATTTTTCCAACTCTAACTTTGAACTTTGAACTGAAATAAAACCATGTCTATATGGTGAAGGGTGTGTGATAGAAGTGTCCAGACGTATGCACCCTGTATTTTCCTTATATAAATCCAAACAATCTAAAAGCCATTCTTTTTTAAATCTCCTCATTCTTTGTGCAAGGCTCCTGTAATGATATGGCCTGATAGCACCTAATAGGGCCATTATGGGGAGGGTCTTTGTCTTTCTCAGGTGTGAAATGCCACACATATTAATGAGAGATCACGCCTCCTGCATAAAGCTTTCTCAAACAAAACACGTCATTAAAAATGTAAAAGACTTTATTGACTTATCTGAATGAGTAGTCAGGATGATTCTCACATTGTTTTGGAGCAAATATTCTAGGCTATGTGATACAATTTTCAAAAGTCTTGTGAAGAAATAATCAATATGTGTTTTGTGGTCTTATTTCAGCAACTTTCATTTTTATTTTTTTCAATAACCACGCATAAACATTATTCTATTAAAAATACAAACATGTACATACATGTTGCTCAGATCTCATGGTAGCCAAGTTTGTGCTATATAGAGTGAATTTACACCTTTGCCATTAACATGTTTATAAATAACTGAAAAAAGCACAAATGTCAGTGCATGTCAAAACATCCCAAGGGCCCCAAAAACACTCTGGTCCCCAGAGGGTTAAATGTCTATTGCTTTGTCCCATTAAACTAAGGTTAACTTTTATTTGTCTTTTTTGCCTTAGACCTGATGGCGCTGAAAGAGGAGTGTCAAGTGCTGAATGAAATAGAAGAGAAAGATCAATATGAGAATCATCATGATTTCACAACTGAAGAAAAATCTTTTAGCTGCTCACAGACTGAAAAGACTTCATCACAAGAAAAAGATCAAAAGACAGAAAATAAAAGTTATTTCACCTGCCACCTGTGTGGAAACAGATTCACTCAAAATGGAAGCCTTAACAGGCACATGCGGATTCACAATAAAGAGAAGCCTTACACCTGCCAACAGTGTGGAAAGAGTTTTTATCAACATACAAACCTTGAAGTACACATGGTAGTTCACAGGGGAAAGAAGCCGTACACCTGCCCACATTGTAGAAAGCGATTCAACCGAATAGGAAACCTTAATAACCACATGAGGATTCACAATAAAGGGAAGCATTACACCTGCCAACTGTGTGAAAAGAGTTTCAGTCAGCATAAAAACCTTGAAGTTCACATGGGAAAGAAGCCGTACGCCTGCCAAGCGTTTCAACCGAAAAGGAAACCTTAATAACCACATGAGAATTCACACTGGAGAGAAGCCTTACACCTGCCCTCAGTGTGGAAAGAGTTTCAGTCAACATGGAAACCTTGAAGTCCACATGAGAGTTCACACTGCAGAGAGCCCTTACACCTTCCCACAGTGTGGTAAGAGTTTCAACCGAAAAGGAAACCTTAACATCCACATGAGAGTTCACACTGCAAAGAGCTCTTACACCTGCAAACAACCTGGAAAGAGTTTTGATCAACATGGAAACCTTAAAGTCCACATGAGAGTTCACACTGGAGAAAGCCCTTACACCTGCCAACAGTGTGGAATAAGTTTCACTGTAAAAGGAAACTTTAAAAGGCACATGGTAGTTCACACTGGAGAAAGCCGTTCATACATGATCTCTGTGGAAAGAGTTAGGGATAAAAAGTTACCTTGAAGTATGAGCAATCACTTATTCTATTCAGGGAGTTGAATAAATTTGAGACTGCAGAAGTCATTAAAAGTTGCATTTTCTGTTGAATTTGGTGAAACCACTTAAAACATTTGTTGTGTTGAGCTATTTCAATGACTTTTTGTTTGACTTTTGCAAACAGCTGAAAGTCTGTTAATTTTGCCAATAAACCTGATTTGCAATAGGGGTTGAATAACAACTGTGTGGTTTATAAATAACTACTATTTGCATGTTATGCATTTGTTACTCAGAAAATCCTAGTTAAGATGAAATGATTTGTTCGAGTACCATTTTGTCAAGCATAAAAATATATTCTGATGTGTGGCAATCTTAATATAATTTTCACTAATTTCCCCCACTTCTGCAGTGTTTTTTTTATCTTTGATTGCATTCCCTCATTACCTAATCATCTTGAATGTTGTTAAATACAACTGAAAATGTTGAGAGCATCATAGGTGACTTCATAAATGATTGTTGATTCCCTAAAATGTATGCTACAGTCACCATTATGGTGATCACTGTTCTCTTTGGTTGGGCACTTTATATCAACATAATTGAATATCAACACAATTTATATCAACATAATTTTCTTTCTGTCAGTGTAACAAAATAACTTATTTGTGCTTATTTATTGTTACAGTCATGGTCAGCTTTCATTTCAGTTGCTTGACACCAAGGCTGTAGGTCATGTCCCTGGAGACCCACTGTCCTGTTAAATTTAGATCCAACTCACCAGGCGGCAATTTTCAAGTCATCCTCAAACCCTTGATTTTCTTGTTTAGCTGCGTTTGTGTTTATAAATCCTGGTAAATAAACGGTCAAATATATCCGTCCAGCCCATGTTTACATAGAACATAATGGAAAACCAGCGCAGAAAATGCATTGAGCATCTCTATTTCTGCAATGTTTCGAATGAACAACATAGCAGCGCCACAACAAGTGGGTTAAAGGACAACTCTGGCGCAAAATGAACCTATTGTGCCTTAAATTCACTTTAAAGAAAGGCTTTCTACAACACAAAACTTAATGAAGTGGTCAAAATCATGTTTGACCCACTCCATATGTCTGCTGATATATATTGCACATCCTATCTTATTCATGATATTCACTTTTCATATCAACAAAGATGAAAAGTAAAAGTAAAAAGATATAATATTTTAACAAATATGAAACTAAATGCGCTTATTTAATGGCTACAACATGTATAGTAGGCCTACAGACTCTCTATTTGTAAAAATTACACATTCATTTAATTCTTAATTTTGCACACATAAATTGAGAGGCATTTGTTTACGTGCATAGTAAAACATATCTGCAACATTTATCAAGTTCACGGATAATTGTGTGTACGTTTATAAATCATTATGATACTAAAATCATAATAAAGTAAGCTATACTATGTAAAAAAAAAAATCAAATGAGCCCAGAATATGAATGCAACTTGTTTAATTACACGTTAAGCATTTTCCTCCCATAGAAAACCATTATAAGAACCTTAATGTGGTTTAATGGAGATTAGAATGTCCCCTTGTTATGTCGAAATAATGAGATTTGTCAAAATAACGACTTAATATCTGAAAATAACAAGATACGTTTTCTTTTCTTTTTTCTTCACCATGCGGTTCAGGGCTTCCATAGAATACAGCCTGAATGTAATTACTTCCAGAAATTATTTTTGGGGGTGCTATCGGGGTGCTTTGGTCTTTCTTGGGGGTGCTGAAGCACTGCCAGCCCCTCCCTAGCACCGCCCATGGGTCACAACCAAATGGCATAGTCTGAACACATCTACATGCCAATATTCAATTACAGTCATAGCGCCACCTGTGGGCAACAGGTAATTGCATGTTTTACACTGTGATTAAATCCTTTTAGAGATTAAACCAGATCAACATCATATATGGTCAGTCGGATGTTAAGCCCTTAGCGGTGATAAATTGTGAAGATCTTGAGTTTTGTGAAGAGGAAGTTGTTGTGAAGCTGCCTTTCCACTGCACACGACAAACGACAGCCGCTGGACCAGAAGTCATTAATTTCCAATGGACAGTAGTACGAGAGCTGCGCGGAGTTCCGATCATATGCTTATGCGGAAATTTTGTATCATATTTGGGGTTTTGATGCGTTGAAATATCTGAACTTCTGCGGCTGCAAAGATGAAGTTGACGATCGCCATCTTCGTAGTGAACGAAATGCACATAATGGATTACATAATCAGAGAGTAGCATATTTCTTTTCGTTTTGAATTGTTTCTTTTAAAGACATTACAAGCTCTCTATAGATATATTTCTCATGTCTGTGAGGCATACGTGTAGTTTCGGTTAATTTATGATGAGATGCTCTCCAGTACACGTGCAATGCAAGTGACCGCGCCGGCACCTCCATGTCACGATTAGGCTATATTGTCTGCTATATTTGATTCTTATTTATTAAATACAGGCAATTGGTTACTGAAAATTTATCAAAATTAAGATACAATTTATACAAAACGAAATTCACTTTAAAGAAAGGCTTTCTACAACACAAAACTTAATGAAGGGGTCAAAATCATGTCTGACCCACCGCATATGTCTCCTGATATATATTGCGCATCCTATCTTACTCATGCTGTTCACTTTTCATTTAATCAACATAGATGGGGAAAAACTAACATTATAATATTTTAACAAATATGAAACTAAATGTGCTTATTTAATGGATACAGCACATATAGTAGGCCTACAGACTCTATCTGTACAAATTGCATATTCATTTAATTCTGAATTTTGCAGATGTAAATGTGTAAATTACGAAGATCTTGAGTTTTCGTCGAAGGGCGTGTCCTCGGGCGTGCCCTAACAAATGTAAATGTGCAAACCCAATTTCAGCCTTTGGGTGAAATATGCATCATCAGATAAGTTCTATATTAATGTGCTTGCAGTTCCGGTGTTGCTAGGCAACCACAGACAGCCTGCAGTAACTCAGCCATACAATGTCCGATCTGCCCCAAACTTCACATGTTTGATAAGAGTCCTGTCCTGAACACATGATCATGCTCATATTCAGTTATAGCAATAGTGCTACCTGCTGGTAGCAGGAAGTGTGGCAAAAACAAATTACTTTAACATGACATGTCACATTGTGTTTAGTAGAAACTTAAAATGGTTGTGTCAGATAATGGAGACAAAATAATGTGTATTGTTGGGGGAACTGCAGTACAAGGGTCAATGAAACGCCTATCTAATCTAACATCTTTTTTGGTGATAAGCCAGTTCATATAAAGTCTCCCATTTAACAGAACAGGAAAGTGAAAGTAAAAAGCTTATTGACAGTTAATTATTCTTTTATTACAACATTCACTTCAACACTGCTTGCTGAAGTGTGCATATGAGACTTAGGGGCATCTTAAGCCCCATTCACAATAGGGGTTGAACAGACTAGTCAACTTTAATGCTCTGCCATGACGCCTTAAGCTGGATGTTGACTAGTCGCTGATCATGGCCAATATAGGACACAACAGAATAAAAATCCACTTTTACACTCTGTAAAATGACAAATAAATGCATACTCCAAGTGTGCTCCACAACATACAATATATTCCCAAAAGTATTGGGACACCCCTCCAAATCACTGAATTCAGGTGTTCCAATCCCTTCCATGTCCACAGTTGTATAAAATCAAGCACCTAGGCATGCAGACTGCTTCTACAAACATTTATGAAAGAATTGGTCACTCTCAGGAGCTCAGTGAATTCAAGTGTGATACCGTGATATGTTTCCATCTGTGCAATAAGTACATTCGTGAAATGTCCTCACAACTAAATTAAATACTAGTTATATATACTTATGTGGCCTTTTGCAAGTAATAACCCAAAATAGTATAACTACGCCACTCCCATTTATTGGACTGGGATGGGAGACCCAACTAGTACCCCCGAGTAAAGATATACCCCACGCTAATGATGTTCAAATGAATGAACCAATTGAAGGCTGATACACAAAAGCAATATAACATTATTTATTTATAATCTTCAGTCAGAATGGTTAAAAATTGTTCTTCGAAATAAAGAACACAAACATTAATAACGGCAATACATCAGAGGCACTTACATGAATTCTCATAGGAAAATATTCATATAACAAACTATACTAAATGAGGTTGGGCGGGCCACAGTGCTCAATGTTAACAGGGATCCACATTTAATTCACCATGAGTACAAGACTCCAAAAAGGGTTCAGCACACCAAAAAAAAACAGCAACACAGGTTCTACCACATCAACCATAAAGTGTTTTGTTAATACACACCAATTTCTAATCACACCACACGAGTGGTCACCTTAATACATTGAGCATTGGGCCCTGCCCACTAACTGTGAAAACATAAGCAATGCCCGCTCCAATCTGAAAACGAGTAAAGTGCAAAGAAACGCTACTATGATCAGCTATACAGGAAGCTATCCACATTTCACATACCACTGGTACTTCCCCATCCCAATGTTTGCTATTGCACACTGCCCAAACGCAACAATTTGTCTCAATGGTAAGAACATCAATAATCAGAAGAACAAGACCTTAATCATAGAAGTACACAGGCATTGTATAAATTAATGATAAGAACATACAAAAGTTTAATTCATGAGAAAACAGTGGCTGGATGTCCAAACAAAGAACACAAACTGCCACGACCTAGAAAGACAAAAACACACTTATTTATTTATCCCCATGACCCCCACCCATGCACCGCACTGATGATATACATTGAAAGGACTTATAAACCTTTGAACACTCACGAGAGACAGTGTTCATTCACAAAAGGCTCCTAATGACCCTGTGTGCACTGAAGCACACAAACGCCAGATTACGCACCAGCCGGTGCACACGGATGAAGGAACGCACAGGACCTGGTATAATGATGGGTTACACATAAAACAAACATGAGTCTTTGCAAGGCCAAATTCTAACAATTAATTGGATATCGGGCTAACAGATACCTACTTTGGCTAAACCGCCCGCTCCAGCACACGGTAGCAATTACGCAAACACCCTGTAACACCAGCGCCGTCTGTTGAAAACCATGGGATATAAATATACTCAGCGCGTAAAGCAGGGGACCGTCTCAATGCCTTGTTGATTATACGTACCTGGACACGAGAGAGAGAGAGAGAGAGAGAGAGAGAGAGAGAATTCCCAGCGATTATCACACTCCGTTCTATTTACCCGCCCATTCTACAAAATAAACCACAATAGAAATCACACCACCGCATCTCAAAGCTCGCATCAAAACCACACTCTATTAAGGGAGTGTACCTACCGGCGTCAAACTCCGAAGCGCTTCCGCGATTCAGTTACTGGTGACGGCACATGCACACACACACTTCAACACGCGGGACGCCAACACCTGGCTGCCTACGCTCACCTATGATCGCGGTTCCACTCCCCTCCGTCTCCGGTCTAAGCGGCCGACAACACCCAAGAACCCGCCCTTACTGACACCTCTACATTTAAGCCCTTGCTACTCGCTCCTGGGTCTTAAAGTCCCACTGGCTACATCTATAACAATGTAGAAGCAATTGGCTGATTGCAATTGGCACATTTTAAAAAAAAAAATCCTTAATTGGTCCTTTGTGGACAAAAGCGGGCACCCATAGAAAAACAATGGGAAATACTATAATTCAGAGCACTGTTTTTTAATTGTCCAATAAAAATCAATAAATTCAACACAATGCATATTATACATAACGCATAAATGAAGGGGTGAGCCTATACAACATTCACAATGTGGCAAAAGCTCACACACACACAAATCCACAATTCACTGAATGAGCAACTCTCTCTCTCTCTCTCTCTCACACACACACACACACATCAAAGTCAGATCAAAGTCCTACTGCAAGACTCGTGACTTGTTGATGCTTCCAAACGTACTCGGTTACTAACATAACCTCAGTTCTCTCTAGAAGAGGGAACGAGTACTGCGTAATATCTTACGCTAGGGGAAAACCTATTTTCCACGAGATATTGAAGCCAAAAATTATCCTTAATTTTGAATTAATGTAAAACGCGTTGCGGCAGCATGCAAACATAGGTAAGACGGCTTGCGTGCCTGTTGGCTGTCCTGCGGCAACTGCAGCAGCCTATCGAGAGAGGCCCTTGGTGACGTCAGATCCAATGGGGGCGCTTCGCGCCCACTACGTCACCTCCCGCCAAAGCGGACGTGGCCTGGGCCTATAAATATAGCTCGATGGGCTGATATAATCTGGTTTTTCATCGCCGAAGCGAACCAGAGCATGTTGCAGGCACGGCAAAGATACGCAGTACTCGTTACCTCTTCTAGAGAGAACCGAGGTTACGTTAGTAACCGAGTACGTTCTCTTACGAGAGGTTCTCTCGTACTGCGTAATATCTTACGCTAGGGGAACACAGTGTAAAACGCTGTGCGTGCTGGGATCCAACACCAAAGTCCCAAGGGCAGGTGCCCGGGGCTCATATAGTGCATAATCACCAGGGACTCACAAAGAGTCTGAGAAGAGAGGCTAGAAGCGTCATCCCCAATAAGTTAGCTACTTAGCGTCCTAAGGGAGCTAATCACATCAACAGTGTTCCACACAGTCAGGGTGAAAATGTTCGGCCTGAACTGGGTAATGGTATGGGTCTTACTTTTGCCCATGGAGTTATTTTATCCATCAGCGAGCGGTGCTCAAGCGGTTGTAGTATTCTGAGCCGAAGCAACGGAGCAGACAATACTGATTTTTAGACCGAAAGTAGTTTAGCCTGTAAGGCGAGAACCTCTAGGTTATAAAATCATATAAATGTAGACGGGGAGGCCCAGCCTGCCGCCATACAGATATCCTGCAAGGTAATCCCGCTAGACCAAGCCCACAATGAGGCCATGCCTCTTGTGGAGTGCGCTCTAATACCTAAAGGACACTTCAAGCCTTTAGACGTGTATGCCAGCGCTATGGCATCAACTATCCATCTGGATAGGCTCTGTTTCGATGCGGCTAGTCCCTTAGCACTTCCGCTGAACGAAACGAAGAGCTGCTCAGCCTGTCTGAAAACAGACGAGCGAGACACATAAGCTCTTAATGCCCTGACTGGGCAAAGGAAGCTCGCATCCTTTTCCTCGTTGTAAACCAGCAGGGCAGACAGGGAAATAACCTGAGCCCTGAACAGTGTGTTGAGGGATTTAGGCACGTATCCGTGTCTTGGTTTGGGTATGACTTTCGCGTCATTTGGCCCAAATTCCATACACGTCGCACTTACTGAGAGCGCTTGTAAATCCCCTATGCGCAAGAGCCATTACAAACACTGTCTTGAACGACAGATGTTTCATGTCTGACAAATGGATTGGCTCGAACAGGGGTGAAAAACATCGAACTTTGCACCAGCCAGAAAACACAGACCATTTTGAGGAATAGAGTCGTCTAGTAGACTCCCTCCGGGAGGTTTGCGGGTGCCCGTTGATGGCCCATGCGTGCAGGGACCACAGCTCCGGGTGAGGATGCCAAATCGAGCCCTTGGCCTGAGAGAGGAGGTCTTTCCTCGTCGGTATTGGCCATGGGGCAGTGCTTGTCAGCTGCATCAGGACTGGGAACCAAGCCTGGTTTTTCCAGAGCGGAGCCACAAGTAGCACTGAGCATCCGTTTTCCCTGATTCGTTCCAATACCTGAGGCAGGAGCGAGACGGGAGGAAAAGCATAGAGTGGGCAGCGGGGCCAGACGTGGGCCAGCGCATCCCTGCTCTTGGAGAAAAACTTCGGACAGTGAGCGTTTTCTTGGGACGCAAACAGGTCTACCTGCGCATGGGAATGTCTCCCACAGCAGTAGGACCGTCTGCGGGTGCAGAGACCATTCTCCTGCTGGAACATTGTTTCTGGACAGTCTGTCTGGTCCCAAATTCAGGTGACCAGGCACATGTGCTGCTCTCAATGAGCGCAGATTGTGCTGAGCCCAGACCAGGAGGCGTTCCGTCAGCCTGTAAAGGTTTCGGGACCTGACGCCACCCTGGCGATTTATGTAGGCCATCACTGACATGTTGTCCGAGCAGACTAAGACGTGGTGACCTTTTATTTTAGGACAAAAACGCCTCAGCGCGTTGTCGACTGCCATCATTTCCAGACAGTTTATGTGTAGGAGCTTCTCCCGTTCTGACCACTGGCCAAAGAACGGTCTGCCCTCGAGCAGCGCTCCCCATCCCGAGGTGGAGACATCCGTGGACACCACCTTCACACTTGAGGAAGTCCCCAGGTTTACACCTGACTGGTACCAGTCGATTGCTCTCCAAGGTTTCAGAGCTGTGACACATTTCTGATCGACCCTTAAGGCGAAACAGACCGGAGGCCCATGAAATCTGAAATCTTTTGAGCGGGTCTATAGTGCCGCAGCGGAAGGATATAGTGATGCGCTGAATGTTCAGTCTGCGCTCTGGCGACAGTCGTGCTGTCATAGACAGCGCGTCCAGTTCTGTGCCCAGAAAAGATATTCTCTGACTGGGAGACAGCGAACTTTTCGCCCAATTGACTTTAAGACCTAGATTCTCGAGATGTTCAAGTAATATGATCCTGTGTACTATGAGCTCTGAGTGTGATGGAGCTAGAATCAGCCAATTGTCCAAGTAGTTCAAAACTCGCATGCCTCGAAGTTTCAGGGGTGCGAGAGCCGGGTCCATGCACATTGTAAATGTACGGGGTGCTATTCATATGCCTGGCCCTCGAAGGCGAATCTCAAGAATCGCCTGTGACGTGACGCTATTTGTATTTGGAAATACGCGTTCTTCAGAAAAATAACGACTTTATTCAACTAATCATTTCCTTCTCAGTACGGCCGTGATATTTCACGTAGTGAATCTACGCAAAGCTTCTAGGTTGTACGTCACACGCATCACACACATGACCAGCGTCGGCCAATAGTGAGCCTACGTGTGACGTGCAACCCAGAAGCTTTGCGCAATATCACTACGTGAAATACCACGGCCCACAGAGAAGGAAATTAATAGTTGAATAAAGTCGTTATTTTTGTTTGTTTTTTGCGCACAAAAAGTATTATTATCGCTTGATAAATTTAAGATTGAGCCACTGTAGTCACTCTGACTATTTTAATGATGTCTTTCATAACTTTTGAGCCGGCCAGTTTCGATCCCTTAAGAAGCCTTTGGAGGAGTGATCCAGCTCTCAGATTTAATCAAAAATATCTTAATTTGTGTTCCGAAGATGAAGGAAAGTCTTACGGGGTTGGAACAACATGAGGGTGAGTAATTACTGACAGAATTTTCATTTTTGGGTGAACTATCCCTTTAAGTGGTCTGCTGATGCCAGGGCAATTCTTATAAAGCCTTACAGTTCCTAGAACAAAAGAAATGAAAGTAAAATTTTCCAAGCCTGGTGTTTTTTGTGGGGAGGAGCTGCAGTTAGACACTATAAAAACCAATGCTGAGGCTTTCTGCAGTTACAGATGAAGAGCAGATTCAAGAGGAAACTGAAATAACAGTAAGTCTTTTCTTGTCATTTTATGTTACTTACACAGAAGATAAACGTTTCCCATTCTATTTTTTTAAAGACTTAAATTACTTTCAATATGGATGACACTCATCTTTCTTTTGTCCTTGTTGAATTAAGGCATCAAATTAATATAAAACTAGAATTATTTTGAAAAATAAATTATACTGTGTATTTTCTAGTATAACAAATAGAAACTGTTGCAAGTAGTTTGGAAAAGCCTTGATGTACAATTTTTAACCTTACGAGCCATTTAAATTGACCTTTCCTCTCCAGAGAAAAAGACTTAAGCTTTTTTTTTAACCACTTTTTTGTCAAACATTACAAATTGAGTCTTATTTACAGTGATTGCAGATATAACATTAGATAGCAGATATAAACACATTCTCAGCAGTAGGATTTATCATTTGAGACGCATGTATTACCAACAATTTATACAAGACTACACTAAAAGCCTGCAAATCTTAATCGTATACAATCTCTCTTTTTCCATGCATAAATGGCATGTCCTACTTGGTTTAAAATGTGAAATGTAAAAAAAAAAAAACAAAAAAAAAAAACAGCTGTGTCAAATCTCAATAAATAGCTTGTTGGAACTGTTGTGTCAAGGTGTGTAACAGAAGACAAACGCTGCACATAGAGCTGCCAGACAACCAGACTTTATTGACAAAGACCAACAAGAGCTTCCGACTATGGCTACTCGTGGATCTCAGGACAGGATGAGGGGAATGAAGCAGAACTCGAGTAATGACAGGAGAACAGGAGGACAGAGAGCGTCACCCACAGTGAGCGCTCGCAGTGGAGGAGAGTCTGGGACAGGACTAAACGGCAAACCAGGAACAAAAGTGAGTAAAGAAGTCTCCTTAAACCTAGACCCCATTGATGAAAATATGAAGAATTTCCAAATCTTAAAAGTCTGAATGATTTCTTGTATAGCAAAGTTGAAAAAAATCTGGTTTTGTTTTTCCTAACAAATTTTTTCATTAACGTATACTAAAATATATTTCAGTATGGCAAAAGTTGCTGGCAGTAGATCCAAAGGCCAAATTTTTAAACTTTGGTTTATCTAATGTCACGGGTTATGAATTCACTGACTCTTTCTGGCGCGGTGTTTGTATGTGTGTGTGGGCGCTGATCAGCGCTGATTAGCGACCACGCCCACCCACACACACACACACACACACAAATACAGCGCGAGAAAGAGTCAGTGAATTCATGAACCGTGACATCTAAAGTAGGTCTGCCTTGGTTGTTTTTTGCAGTGCTATATAAATAAACAAGACAAGACAAAATATAAAATAGACAATAGACAAAATAGACCAAAAAAAAAAATTTTTTTGTGTGATTTTAATTATTTGACTAATATTCAAACCTTTCTTTTTAATTCATTATATTTCAAGACAGACAGTCATCGGCTGCAAACGCAGAAAAAAACAGGACATTGTACAGGTGAGTACATTATCAGAATGACTAGACTAGAATATATTTAAATACCAATTATATATATTTATATTTTTTACAATAGTTTATTTTGAATTGTCTTTAAAGGGATACTCCACCCAAAAATGAAAATTCTGTCATCATTTACTCACCCTCTAGTTGTTGCAAACCTGTATGAGTTTCTTTGTTCTGCTGAACACAAAGGAAGATATTTTGAAGAACGATTGGAACCAAACAGTTGTGGGGCACCATTGACTTCCATATATTTTGTTTTTCTACTACGGAAGTCAATGGTGCCAAACAACTGTTTGGTTCCAATCGTTCTTCAAAATATCTTCTTTAGTGTATTAAAAAAAATTGTTTTAAATATTTGTTTAAAAATTGTTTTAAATATAATTAATTCTGAAGCAATATTCTCATCAGTGTTCTATTAGCTTAGACATATTTAAATCTGTGTATTTGTGATATTTACCCCAAGGGCATTTTTTAATAAATGTATACTTCATCTTTCATTTTAAAATAATTCAAATTAGAATAATAAGACACTATATGGCTATTACCAATCAAATTAAATAATTTACACTGAAAAATTACAACTGCATTATGCGATATGAAACCAAAATCGCGACACACCTCTTCCAACTCCCAGAGTCCAGATCCAATGCTACCACATCTTTAAATGACTATTATTTGAAGTTAACATTATTAAATACGTAGACCTACACCACAAAACTAGTTGAGGATAAATTCTTTAATTTTACGGCCGCTTCACACCGCTGCGCGTGAGCAGTGCATATTTTTTTTCGTCATGCATGTTAATCAAGTGCATTCACACCGGGAGCATGCAGGATCAGCGCGTGAGCGTCCAGCAGCAGCGGTGTGTGAGTAGCAGTGAAGCGGGGGTTTCGAATAAAAATGATGTTTATTCAGCCAGCTCACATACCCGTATTTACTTCCTGTTTTCGGTCGAAGTCCACAGTAGTCGATTGTCGAGTTCGCGCGCGATCATTGGTAACAAAGCAACAGTGGAGACTGTCAGCCGATGACGGTGCTGTGTGGTGTTCTGAGAATATCAGCTCAAATGGATAGTTCATCCGAATCAGATGTTGAACACACGGAGGAGGTTTGATCGCGCGCGCGAACTCGACAATCAACTACTGTGGACTTCGACCGAAAACAGGAAGTAAATACGGGTATGTGAGCTGGCTGAATAAACATCATTTTTATTCATATCTTTCACATTTACTGCAGTCAGATTCACCGTGTTCACTCTTAATGAAATCACTCACATGGCTGTGCACTTGTAATAACACATTAAGGTTTTTAAGAGGCTAAAAGCAGGTTTAAAACTTGCCCCGTTTAAGTCAACAGGGTGCAAATTTTAAAGAGGATAACACGGTGTAGGCAACACCGGTTTTTGTCATTGTTCTCTGTACTGACAGCACTCCAAATTTACAAAAAAAATGAGCTCAATGTTAAAATTAACCGGAGTTCTCCTTTAAGGTCAAAATTGTTCGGAGTACGCCCACGTCTGCATCTTGCTCCGTGCTGTGAAACCCGGCCCGAATTTTCCTTTAAGGGGGCTTTCACACTGGGCTCGTTTGCTGCGGTCCGAGCCCGAGCGCTATTGTTCCCGGCGCCCCCCGCAGCGTTGGTCTGGTTTCACACTCAACTTGATTCTGTCGAACCCTGGTGCGTTTGCGTGCATATTACGTCATCGCAAACGTGCACGGCGCATGATAGAAAATAGAACGCGGGTCAATATTGTGTTTTTTATTAATTCGCTGCTATTATGCGCAGTTGAGTGAACAATGCAGGTTTACTGTGCGTGTGTCACATAAGGTGGCCTTCTGCTGCTTGCAAACGGACTCTTTTGAGGAGACAGTGGATTTCCAAATTTGTTGCCCTGATTCCACACGCAATGCACGAATACACTGCAGGCTCACTCTCACTCGTATCCAAGGTAAATCATCAACACTATCATCCCTTACAAGTGTTTTATTTAACTGAATACATCACAATAAGCTAAAACGCATGCGCAGGTCAATTTACTTCCTGAACAAGTGCGCACCCGAGTCCGTGCTGCTTTCACATTCACGCGTACCGCAGCACGGTTCGGGAGCAACCGAACTCAAGCCACCTCCTCCAGGTAGTCTCGGGTTGACGGGTTCGGGACCCCAGTGCACACCCGGGTTCCATGACAGCGTTCACATTAGCGATTTTTCATGCGAACCGTGCCCCGTTCCGAACTAAACTGCCAGTGTGAAAGCCCCATAAGAATGTCCATGTGTTCATCCACTAACTGGGCTAACAGTAAACACTGTTCCTCTGTCCAGTCAGGCTTTCTCATCCTTTTTGTTTTTTTTATTCCATGTTTGCTACATTAAAACCAACGTTCAGGCCACCACTTAAATAGACAGCAATCTGTGTAATTGGAAAGAGTGGAACAATTTTTTCATTCTAAGCCAATCAAATGCCTTATAGGAAATTAACAGAATGGTAAAAAAAAAAAAAATGTATATACATATAATGTGTGAGTGTGTGTGTGTGAGAGAGAGTAGACCCTATACTTAAAATCGCTCTTTTTTTTTTTTTTTCCTTCTTGGACAACCAACCAATCACAGTCTTCAAAAGATTGTGTCATACATAGCAACGGGGTCAGCCCCGCCTCCTCACTAAGATGAAAGTTTTTGTCTTTTCCTTCCTCAGTGTAGTGGCCGTTTGTCAACAAACAAAAGGAAATTAAACCTAAATCAAACCTTCAAACGACAACTTCTAGCACCCTGGGCAGGTGATGTGCGCAGGCAAGAAATAAAATCAAATTCCAGGCTGGATTCAGGGTTTGTGGCTGGTTTATTTGTTCCAACTGAGCAAACATACACCCAGGGCCGGCCCGAGGCATAAGCGAACTAAGCGGCTGCTTGGGGCCCCTTGGCCACCAGGGGGCCCCCCAATCGAGTTGAAAAATATTTTTTTAGATAACTTAAACAAGTGACATAAATGAATTAATTAATATGAATGAATGAATAATTAAAGACAATATAAGAAAATTCTGATTTCATGATCTATATACCTCCCTACAACTGCTGCTGTGTCTGCCAGCGTTTAAGTCATGCGCATAATCTAGACACCTCGCGCGTGCATAAACAATTCGTGCGCATAGTCGCGGACTCGCGGTAATGTTAAGGCAGTGTTTCCCAACCCTGTTCCTGGAGGCACACCAACACTACACCTTTTCCAACTCTTCCTAATCGATCACACCTGAATCAACTCATCAGCTCGTTAGTAAAGACTCCAAGACCAGAAATATATGGGTCAGAAAAGGGAGACATCCAAAATGTGCACTGTTGGTGTGCCTCAAGGAGCAGGGTTGGGAAACACTGTGTTAAGGCATGTCACAAAGGACGAATCCCTCTGGTGCCGAAAATAGAACGAAGAAAATGACAGAGGAGGAGAAAAAAAAGAGCAAGATAAAAGTATGTTTGCATGATTACTTACGGTATCTTTTGTGCAGCAATTGAACGATTCCTATCTACGGCAAGCCCAGAGGGGAAAAATACATTGCATACACATATACAACGAGCGCCAGTAGGCTACATCATTACCGGTATTATAGTAACAGACTTTGTTGGATTCTGTCATGTACAATCTAACAAAGTCTGTTACAATAATACTAATAAAAAAAGACTTGGACAGTGGACAGTTACACTGTATTGAGACAGTTGAGAAATAAAAATAATTTTACAGTTTTCAACAATAATTGTCATTGTTGAACCCTTGCTCTTATTATGTTTTTGATTTCTCAGTTGTCATTATTTTAGCAAATAATTTATTTGATATGTTTTGAGACAGTTTGTTTTAAGAAGTTTCAAAGAGTTAGTAAAAGAGTAAAGTAAAAGTTTAAAAAAATATTTAAGTAGGCTATCTATTTTTTATTAAGTATTTATTTTGTATTTATACATAACCTCACTGTATTAATTTATAATGTATCATTGTTGCGTGATATTTGTGTCAATAATCGTCAAGCACAGGTGACTCCGCGTAGTGGGAGGGGCCCCCAAATCAAATTCTGCTTAGGGCCCCCAAAAGGCTCTGGCCGGCTCTGCATACAGCATCTCTCACGCTGGTAAAAAACCATATGCCCATCACCCAGGTGCTACAGGCCACCTCCTACTTCCTACCTATATTTACCTTTACCTGTGCCCACTACTGC
This sequence comes from Tiaroga cobitis, assembly GCA_030578255.1. Classification (NCBI taxonomy): domain Eukaryota; kingdom Metazoa; phylum Chordata; class Actinopteri; order Cypriniformes; family Leuciscidae; genus Tiaroga; species Tiaroga cobitis. The sequence continues at coordinate 6,012,473 of CM060594.1, read as the reverse complement.
CCTCAGGTGTCTAAATCAAACATTGTAGTTATTAAACTAACCAAAAATAAAGACTAAACATATAAATAAAAATAATTAACTAAACAAACAAACAAAAGAACATTACCAAAAATATATTACTAATGTGAACAAAATCATAATAGTAAACAAATTAATTAACAAAATTACCACTACTGAAAGCAAACTAATGTAGCTCCAACGCTCAGAGTTGCTCTCAGATCGGTCCCGAATCGCTCTTAAGCTAAGACTCCTACGTAGAAGTTTTTAAGCTAAATTAGGAGTTTTCTAAGAGGATTCTTAGAATATTTAAGAATACGGGCCCTGATCTTTAATCAAAAGTAATGTATCTATCCAACCCCTGTAACTTTTCGCAAACCTGTAACTTAAATTTTAACCCTGTTACCATATAATTATTATTAAAATAAACATAAATTACTTTTTTAGCACACATGGGCTTGAGCTATTTTCCTTACCATAGTTTGAAGGATTATATGCATTATGCATTTGAGCAAATACTTTAAAGGTGCATTGCGCAACATTTCATGTTAAAAATACCCATTTTTCTAACCCATACATGCTTAAACAATTGCCTGATGGGCTGAATGAGCCCTTCTCTGATCACTGCTATTGCCTCTATAATCTTGTACAGTAAAATAAATAAGAGGGATTGGGGACGGAATTTGAGACTGGGCGTGACGTCATGCGCGTTCACGCTCACCTGGCTATGTCTGGCAGGTTTGTGTATTCGCCGCCATTCTCCGTATCAGCGAAGACAACTTGAGCAACAAAACTTTAGTCAACTTTAGAACAGCTCGTGCAAGTGTGCGTGTGCGTGTGGTCCATGAGCGTGCACACCTCTGGTTGCAGTTTCGCTTGTCGCCAGAGGGGGCATAGTTCTGCAAAAACTCAGAGACTTGCGCAATGCACCTTTAAAATATATACTGAAATCAAGGCAAGGCAAGTTTATTTATATAGCACATTTCATACACAGTGGTAATTCAAAGTGCTTTACATAGGAGAAAATAAAATAATCAAAACCAATAAGAATAATTAAAACAGTTTAGAATAAAAAATAAAATAAAGTAGAGTAAAAACAGTCGGACGAACAGTGGCACAGTGCTCATTCAGTAAATGCATAGCTAAACAGATGTGTTTTGAGTCTGGATTTGAATGTGACTACTGTAGGAGCACATCTGATCTCCTCTGGAAGCTGGTTCCAGCATAATAGCTAAAAGCAGACTCTCCGTGCTTAGAGTGAACCCTTGGTATTTCTAGCTGATGTGATCCTAATTATCTGAGTGATCTGTTGGGTTTATATTCAGTGAGCATATCTGCAATGTATTTGGGTCCTAGGCCATTAGATGATTTATATACCAGTAATAATACTTTAAAATCAATCCTAAATGTAACTGGGAGCCAGTGTAAAGACCTGAGGACTGGTGTGATGTGTTCTGGTTCTGCTCTGCGTTCTGTATGAGCTGCAACTGTCTTATGGTCTTTTTAGGAAGCCCAGTGAGGAGTCCATTACAATAATCCACCCTGCTGGTGATGAAAGCATGCACAAGTTTCTCTAAGTCTTGACTGGAAACAAAGCATCTAATTCTTGCAATATTTTTCAGATGATAGTATGCTGATTTAGTTATTGCTTTGACATGACTACTGAAACTAAGGTCTGACTCTATAGACGCACCAAGATTCCTGACTTGATTTTTAGTTGTTAGACCCCTAGCGTCAAGGTATGCATTCACCTTGAGAACTTCCTCTTTGTTTCCAAACGCAATGACTTCAGTTTTGTCTTTGTTTAACTGAAGAAAGTTTTGGCACATCCAACTGTTTACTTCATCAATGCATTGGCACAGGGAGTCAATGGGGCTGTAGTCGTTAGGCGATAGGGCTAAGTAGAGCTGTGTGTCGTCTGCATAGCTGTGGTAAGAGATGCGGTTCTTTCTCATTATTTGGCTCATTGGGAGCATATACAGGTTGAATAGGAGTGGTGCAAGAATTGAGCCTTGAGGGACTCCGCATGTCATGGACGTCCACTCAGACTTATGGTCTCCTATACTCACATGATAACCTCTCCCTTCTAAGTATGATCTGAACCATTTTATGACTATCCCAGAAAGCCCCACCCAGTTTTCCAGCCTGTCAAGAAGTATGTCGTGATCGACAGTGTCAAATGCAGCACTGAGGTCGAGTAGTACCAGCACTGATAATTTGCCTGTATCAGTATTTAAGCGAATATCGTTTATTATCTCATGTCAATCAGTCAAATTAAACATGTCACAGTTTAAAACTTGGCAAAGATGGAACTCAAAAGTTACTGAAATTAATTTAAATCAAGTGATATCTGAAATTAAATAGTTATATAGAGTGATTGTGACTTTCTTTACTTAATGGCAGGAATTTATATTTAAAAAAAAAATTTTAGGGTCCCGGGTTACGTATTGGTAACAGGGTTGCAGGTTATTTAATGGTATATTACCTGTTTTTGTGAAATACATAATAAAACAATAGTAAAATAAAGAGCCAATTTTTCAAAATTATGGATGCCTAAATTGTCCTCCAGTTCTGGAATGACCTACTAAAAGTGCTCAAAATGCACAGAATAATCATATCTAGTGAGTTTTAACAAAAACTGAAGTAGGCAAACAAAAGAAAATGAAAACTCACAAATATTTATAGAAGATTTACCTGTAGGTTTTTTAAATGTTATTTAATAAAAATATTTTTTTTTTCCTTCTCAAAATCTGAATTTTTACCACAGTATGTTGTTAACTGAGTTTCTTTGTGTGTGCTGAACTCATTTGGTTCGAATTGTCCTTTAGAGGCTGCAACAGTGAAACTTGTAACCCTCAGTACATAATATATTATTATCAACTATCAATCGCCACTTTCACGAAATAAAATCAGAATCATTCTCGCTTTTTGTTTTTTAGTTGTTAACGTTTTAATCAGGTTACTTGTCCGGTCGGGCAAGTAAAATTATCTTTCACTTGGCCCTTCAAAAATCAACTTGTCGCGGACAAGCCTTAATGTTGAGCCCTGCATGGTGAAGAGTCTGCTGAAGGGCGGAGTGAGCAGTGCTTTACAACAGGTTACTTGCTCTCAAAAACAATCTTAGACAAGCTGTTCGAGAAGCCTTCTTGTTATATCATTATGGTTACAGATAATGAGCAAGACGCATGAGAAACTGTACCTCTTGTTGGTTTCATATGGATTATATAAACAGAGAATATTTGTTTTTGATGACTTAGACAATTCAGGTTTTCCATATCTCTCATGTCTGTGTGGCAAGTATTCGCTGGGTTTCAGTTCATTTTCAGACGCTTTTCAGAAAAAGTTTACAGAGATGGCAGAAAGCACACCCTGTTAATTTTTTCTTGATTTTACAAAAGCAAAACGTTTTGTTGTTATTGTGAGTATACAAAAATAAAAGTAGACGCTTAACAGTTTTTAATGATGTACAACACTTATCTGTGACCAAAATGGACAGATATTTTGTGTCTCTTTCGCACTGATAAGTAAAAAAGTTGCATGGCCGTCAACCCCAGGGGGATACAGCACACACAGATAGTGGATGGGTATAGTTCAGAATATTTCATCCGTTTCCTTCTCCCCTCCATATCCCAGTCTTCAAGCAGGAGTGAAAATCACATTAAAATGGACACAGGAATCGATAAGAATAATAGAAATGTTAATTTTATAACAAGCATCTAATCCGTACTTAAATATCTGATACTAGAATTAGAACCCTCATTGCTAAGTAATAGTATTTTGAATTATTTGACATTGTAATGATATTGCACAGGGTTGTACTCACTTCTTTTATATATTGTATTAATAAATGGATGTACAAACAATTGTTTTCTTTTTCCTTTAACCAGCAGAGGTGGGGACAAGTCTGAAAAGGACTACTAGACTGTGCCAGTCTGCTGCTAACAACTATAAAAAAAAACCAAGAGAAAACACAATCAGCAAAACCATGAAAAAAGACCAAAGCAATGAAAAGGGCTTAAGTGTGGCATATATTATAAAGAATGATTGGAGTAGAAAAATAGAAAGTGGAAGCAATGAAAACCTACCGATGTTCAAACTCCACCTGGATGAAACATGGCAGAACAACGATGGTTTTTGCAGAAGAAACACATTTGGGAAAAACATCACAAAAGAGAACAAGACCATTATGATGATTGGAGCCACAGGTGCAGGAAAATCCACTCTAATTAACAGCATGATCAACTACATTCTGGGAGTGCAATGGAAAGATGACTTCCGGTTTGTGCTAGTAGATGAAGGGAAGCAGAAATCTCAGGCTGAAAGTCAGACTTCAGAGATCACGGCATATCAAATCAATCACATGGATGGTTTCCGGGTTCCCTATTCTCTGACTATTGTGGACACACCAGGCTTCGGGGATACCAGAGGAATTTCACATGACCAGAAAATCACAACACAGATTCAGGAGTTCTTCTCTGCCCGTGGAGGGATTGACTGCATTGATGCGGTGTGTTTTGTAGTACAGGCTTCACTTGCCCGTCTGACACACACACAGAAATACGTCTTTGACTCCATTCTTTCCATATTTGGGAAGGATATTGCTGAAAACATCCTTGTGCTGGTCACCTTTGCAGATGGGAAAACACCTCCTGTTCTCGAGGCCATCAAAGTCTCTGAGGTTCCCTGTTCTACCAATGAGTCTGGAGAGCCACTTCACTTCAAGTTCAACAACTCTGCTCTGTTTGCCACCAATAATGAATTTCCAGATGATGAGGGGTCTGGCTGTGACAACTTTGACCAAATGTTCTGGAAGCTGGGATTTTCTAGCATGAGAAAATTCTTCGAATCCCTCAACACGATGGAAACCAAGAGCTTGTCTCTGACAAGGGAAGTCCTAAAAGAGCGTAAACAACTTGAAGTGCTTGTGCAGGGTCTCCAGCCTCAAATCAATGCTGGTCTGACAAAACTGGATGAAATCAAGAAGACAAGAGCTGCTCTGGAGCAGCACAAAGCTGAGATGGATGCAAACAAGGATTTTGAAATCGAATTAGAAATAACTGTCCCAAAACAGATTGAAAACAACACTAAATACTACTTAACCAACTGCCAAAAGTGTTACTTCACTTGTCATGGCACATGCGCTTATGCAAATGACAGTGATAAAGAGAAGTGTTCTGCAATGACAGATGGAAAGTGTCGTGTCTGTCCTGGAAAGTGTGCCTGGAATGTGCACTTTAATCAGAAATACAAATGGGATTATGTCCCAGAAAAGAGAAAGGAAACCTATCAGGATTTAAAAAAGCGATTTGAGGATGCACATGGACAGGCCATGTCAAAAGAAAAGATCTTTGAAGAGCTTGAAAAGGAGCTTGAGATTGTCCAGGATATTGTGGCCGGACTAATAGAAAAATCTCAAGAGTCCTTGGAGCGTTTGCAGGAAATCGCCCTCAAGCCCAATCCTCTGTCCACTCCTGACTACATTGATCTGATGATCGAGTCTGAGAAACAAGAGGCCAAGCCTGGATTTCTAGATCGCATTCAGTCTTTAATGGAAGTCAGGAAGAATGCAGAGATCATCAGTAAGGTTTCCACAGGAGAAGTGCTTCCTGAGGATTTGAAAACATACCAAACTGAAACAAGAAAAAAAGAATCATCCTATGATCCAATGGTCCTGTTCAGTGGAGGGATCGGTAAAAAGATCAGTAAAGGGTTCAGTAAAGCAAAGGATTTTTTTTTCAACTAAAATTAAGCTCTGCATTCAAGTAAAACTTGTAACCTTTTATCTACAATTACTACAGCTATAAACAAAAATTTTGGCTTTGTGGTAATATATTATGCATGCATTTTTATTATACTTAAAATACTTTACATTCATCTTTATTCTTCGTTTAATATATAATACATACCTAGAAAAGATCTTTCAAAAGCTTGAAAATGAGCTTGAGGCTGTTCAGGATATTGTGGCTGGACTGATTGAAAGATCTCAAGAGTCCTTGGAGCGTCTGCAGGAAATCGCCCTCAAGCCCAATCCTCTGTCCATTTCTGACTACATTGATCTGATGATCGAGTCTGAGAAACAAGAGGCCAAGCCTGGATTTCTAGATCGCATTCAGTCTTTAATGGAAGTCAGGAAGATAAACAACGTCCATCGTTTAATGGACGTCAGGAAGAAGGCAGAGATCATCAGTAAGGTTTCCACAGGAGAAGTGCTTCCAGAGGATTGCAAAAGAATACCAGAAATAAGAAAAATAAAATCCTCTTACCCAAGGTTGTTCAATAATGTAAATTGCATTCAGAAGATTGGAAAGTTTGCACATTGCTGAAAGAACAATCTTTTGATAAAAGGCTCCTGTGTCGGATGACGAAACTCCTACCAAAGAAACAATAAATGAAAGACGCAAATCCTTTAAATTTGTGCTTCGGGCGACCCAAGTTTGAGTCCCGGCTCGCAGACCTTTCCCGAACCCTTCCCCCTCTCTTCCTCCCACTTCGCTTGCCGTCTATAATAAAGGCACAAACGGCAAAAATAAATCTTTAAAAAAAACAACATTCAAATAGTTTGTTTTTTTGGTTGTAAGATAGTCATGCAGCGCTATCAGAGTTCCTCTGAAATTTAACCTCTTAAGATAATTACAATGTTGTGAAATGATTGGTGAAATGAAGCTGTGCAAAGCATCAAGGGTTTCCCCTTCAGCTGTATTGTGAAATGGTTCATTATTTGAAGCTTTGAAAACACGGTGCACACTGTAGTGTTACAAATTTATTAAAATGTTTAATTTAGATTCCAATACTATAGTATATAAACTGAGAAAGTTCTGCACACTCTTTTTCCATTTTGAGGCAATCAACGTTTCGGACATTAACCTCTCGTCACTTCTCAAAGGTCAGCTGGGCCTTTGTTGATCTAATCAGGCTGATTGGATTAGCATCTCAAGGCTCTCAAGTTACACTGTTATGCCGATGAAATCAGGTAACCAGCTGAATCAACATGCTTTGTTTCAGAGTGTCTCCACCTCTGTGTAACCCCTCCCCCTTGAAAGGTATATGAACACAAGGTATTTTAGCTTAGGTCAGACTTAAGATTTTTGGATGAAGCAGACTTGGGAATACTACAGCGATGCAACAGCAATAAAGAACCCTGCTTAAAAGATACATCCGAGTCTCCTGGTCTTCGCTTCTGACTTTTCTACACTTTAAAAAGAAAAAGTTCACAACAACACTAGCACCATCTTGTGGTCAAAAGGTGGAAACGCTGCTTTTGCAACCCAGACGACCCAGCCATTGTTTGATTTTCTTTGTCATGTAATCTGTTTTATGAAATTTATGATTCCTATGAGTTCATATATCTATATATACACTCACCTAAAGGATTATTAGGAACACCATACTAATACTGTGTTTGACGCCCTTCCGCCTTCAGAACTGCCTTAATTCTACGTGGCATTGATTCAACAAGGTGCTGAAAGCATTCTTTAGAAATGTTGGCCCATATTGATAGGATAGCATCTTGCAGTTGATGGAGATTTGTGGGATGCACATCCAGGGCACGAAGCTCCCGTTCCACCACATCCCAAAGATGCTCTATTGGGTTGAGATCTGGTGACTGTGGGGGCCATTTTAGTACAGTGAACTCATTGTCATGTTCAAGAAACCAATTGGAAGTGATTTGAGCTTTGTGACATGGTGCATTATCCTGCTGGAAGTAGCCATCAGAGGATGGGTACATGATGGCCATAAAGGGATGGACATGGTCAGAAACAATGCTCAGGTAGGCCGTGGCATTTAAACTATGCCCCATTGGCACTAAGGGGCCTAAAGTGTGCCAAGAAAACATCCCCCACACCATTACACCACCACCACCAGCCTGCACAGTGGTAACAAGGCATGATGGATCCATGTTCTCATTCTGTTTACGCCAAATTCTGACTGTACCATCTGAATGTCTCAACCGAAATCGAGACTCATCAGACCAGGCAACATTTTTCCAGTCTTCAACTGTCCAATTTTGGTGAGCTCTTGCAAATTGTAGCCTCTTTTTCCTATTTGTAGTGGAGATGAGTGGTACCCGGTGGGGTCTTCTGCTGTTGTAGCCCATCCGCCTCAAAGTTGTGCGTGTTGTGGCTTCACAAATGCTTTTCTGCATACCTCGGTTGTAACGAGTGGTTATTTCAGCTATCAGCTTGAATCAGTCGGCCCATTCTCCTCTGACCTCTAGAATCAACAAGGCATTTTCGCCCACAGGACTGCCGCATACTGGATGTTTTGCCGTTTTCACACCATTCTTTGTAAACCCTAGAAATGGTTGTGCATGAAAATCCCAGTAACTGAGCCGATTGTGAAATACTCAGACCGGCCCGTCCGGCACCAACAACCATGCCACGCTCAAAATTGCTTAAATCACCTTTCTTTCCCATTCTGACATTCAGTTTGGAGTTCAGGAGATTGTCTTGACCAGGACCACACCCCTAAATGCATTGAAGTAACTGCCATGTGATTGGTTGATTAGCAGGGTTGGGGAGTAACGGAATCCATGTAACGGCGTTATGTAATCAGGATACAAAATCCAGTAACTGTAATTCATTACAGTTACGTCAAAAAACGTCACTTAACGCGATATTAAGCGTTGCTTGATTAATGACTCACGACATGAGTCACGTGTGCCACCCGCTGGTGCATGCGCAAAATAACAGCTCTCTACAACAATCTCCTCAGACACAGATTGAATCACTGCTGCTAGAAACGATGCTGCCCACGGGTAAAAATGCTTTAATTTCTTGGAAATTCCGCTGCTATTTTATTTTTAAAGAGGGAAATGCCAACAACATGGTTGTACAGTGCAAACTGTGCCTTTCAGCTACGAAAACGCTTTCTTTATCGAAGGACTCGACATCCAACCTAAAGAAGCATTTGCAGGTAAGACTTGCATAGAAATCATGTTAGCTAGTATGTAGTGTTTATTACTAAGGCTGTCACTTTTGTGAAAAAATCCTGTTCGATTTTTGAGACGTTAGTGTTTGAATCGATTGTAAAATCGATTTTCCATGTCTAAAGACGTTTCCATTTTCATCACCAAATATAGGCAAATCCACGGACACCTAACAGGCATTAGGAAGAGCGTAAAGAGGGCGCTTGAGACGCACAAGTCGGCAATATTTCTGATGATTTATTGGCGTGAAGTTTCGTGCACACTGACAAACAGAAGCGCAACATTCAGAGATTGATTGAGATTAACACCCTCTAACCCGCCAAATGAGGGTAAAAATTTACTTTGGCGGGAAACGCTGTCAAATCACGAGCCAGTCTGGTGTGTTTCTATGTTTACTCACTTTCTTTGCTGTGGAAGTTCGTGTAAGCCAAATCTGCACGGATTTAGCGCAAATACGCAACTCGTGAGTCCTCATGATATATTAAATACAGCGTATTGCGCAGAATCTGCACATTTCTGGCTTACTTGAACACACACACACGTCACTAAGCAACAAATAACTGCGCGCTTGTTCACTTCCATTGAAGTAATAGCGAATATTAAAAAGCATGTTCTACATGCTACATGTTCTGTGTACTGTATTGATCTGTCCACCTAAAACACATTTTTGGTTAAAAAAAAAAAAAAAGGGCGTTAAAATCGATTCCCTATTTTCGCTTTCGATACTTGTGTTGGTTGGTCCGATCGATTGTGCAATCGATTTTCGAACGTAAAGTGACAGCCCTATTTATTACTGCTTTAAATTTCAGTAGTTTGTATGATCACAGTTGTAAATTTTCTAGTGATGCTGGAATCTGTAGAAATTAGGAAAGTAGCTTTTTTAGATCCTAAAATGTCCTTTCATAATCTCTTCTCAGTCTCACTTAACGCGATGTCATGACGCCATGTTCGCTGCTAGGTAACGTAGGATAACTCCCACTGCCAACGGCCCAAGTTCAGTCAGGCAAATTAAGAAAGATCACGGCTTTAGTCAACATGTAGGCATATTTTAAAATAAACTAATATGTAGATTGTGTAGAATTTTTGAATGTTGTGTTTTTATTTTTTCCTTGTAGCCTACATGTTAGTTAAAAATAAAACAAAATAATCTGTAATATGTACTGTAGCCACTATGTCTGTATAGCCCTTTAAATAAATATATATTCAGGGCTGTGTGTTCCCAAGTTGTGGAAATGAGAGATGATTGCTTAGTTTTAATAGAGCTTCGAGCTTGTTCTGTTTAGTTATGATCTGATGTCACTTTTATATTTTTAAGCTGTAAGGATAACTACAACAACGATAATAATATTGCAATAGAGAATTTATCTGATTTTTAAAAATATTTTTATTGTTGAGAGCCATTCAAAAGATTGAAACATTTAAAAAATAAAAATATTTAAAATTGAAAAATGTAATTTATTAACATTTACCCCGCTCCCTTCTCTTTCTTTCTTACTTTCTTTCTTTAAAATCCTTAAGCACAAGCATACAATTAATAAGCCTACAACTACTTTTTACATTTTGTTTTTCAGAGGAAGCATCCACATCATTTGGCCATAGAAGCACACCCTAGCACATCTGATCCTGGGCAAGGGTCCTTGAATCCTCCATGGGGCGGGCGGGCGGGGGGGGGGGATTACCCATCAAATTAAATAATTCGCACTGCAAAATTACAACTGCAATAAATAATGTTATTAGATTACCTTCATCTTAGATTGTTATTAGATTGTTGTTTAAATATACAAATAAAAAAAATGCAATACTTAAACATGAAACGAAACCCCCAATAGGTGGCAGCAAGGGACCGTCTTGATTAGTGAGTCATTGAGTCATTCATACAAAAGATTCGTTCAAAACACTGAATCATTCAGTAACAAAACACCGCGCTGCTGTTGCTTTCCTGTGGAACTATTCATTTCGTCTGTGAAATAGAAAAAAAAACAGTTGATATTGTTTGTGTCTAAAATGTAAGTAGCTTAATAATAAATGTTAACTAAGCTACTTGTTATAAATTCAATGTAACATTTTCAATCGTGATAATAATATTCAGCAAAACAGCTCCCTTAGTTGTTTTATTTATAACGTGATTTAGTTTAACATAACACAATTATTTAAATTTTTACCTCAGTACATTTCTTCTGTGAGTTTTCTGTGTGCTGTTTCACTCAGTTGTTTTGATTTCTCCACGAACGTATATCTCTAACAAAGAGCCTCAGAAATACACAACCCATTATCAATCGCTGTTTACATTGAATGTATTAAAATCACATTCATTCTTGCGTTTCGATGCTTCCCTGGTTATTTTTTGTCACTAAAATTAAGTAACTTGTCCGGTCGGGCAAGTAAAATTATCTTTCACTTGTCCCGGACAAGCGTTAATGTCGAGCCCTGAGTTCATTCATGATTTTTGTCGTGCTGTAAAGCGGAACAGTTGATCGATTCACAGCGATCTGAGTGACTGCATCATCAGAGCGCCAAATGCTCTCACTCCAGTCTAATTAGCACATTCCCAATTATTATTGTGAAGTTTACCGAAGTTTAACCCCCCCACCACCCGAAAAAAGAAAAAAAACTCATCGGATCTACATGATTCCCATTAATTACATATTTTTATTCAAAACAGCGATTTTCGCCAAAAAGCGACTAGTTTGCAGGGATGAAAAATGAGTGAAATACATGCAGAGTACAAACTGCAACACAAAGTGAGGGCCACTGTCACCGATAATGGCAGTAACTTTGTAAAAGCTTTTAGAGAATTTCAAACACCTGAGGACGTAGCTGCAGATGACCTGGATGATGGAATACGATTTCTAGACATGGATGCAGTTCTTGAAATGATAAAGAGCATTTTTTTCTTCCTCCTCAAAGGTGTGCTGCACACACCTTAAATCTGATTGCCACTAATGAGGTGGATAAAGCAGCATCAAATGGCCCTTTTCGGAAAGCTTACCGAAGTGCAATGGGAAAATGTGCTTCTTTATGGAACAAGGCACACCGGTCAACAGTAAGTGCAGAAGCTGTGCAATAAATTGCGAACATGAGAGTTACTGGTCCATGCGTTACTAGATGGAATTCAGAGTATGATTTCCAAACTGACTGGTCTCAGAGAGGATCAGCTGACTGACATCTGTGGAAAGCTTGGAGTTACCAAACTGCACACACATGAGGTGACTTTTCTGAGAGAGTATGTGGAAGTGTTACAACCCCTTTCCCATTCCATTGATCTACTACAGGGCAAAAAAAGATGCTACCTTGGATTTCTCCTTCCAACAATCCTAAGCCTCAAATCAAAACTTTCTGACAAACTGCCACATGTGTCTTACACGGCTAACATCATCACTGCAGTCCTCGAAGCACTTGACAATCACTTTGACGCCATGCTTAGTAGCCATTAAGCAAAAATGGCAACAACCACAATGCCGAAATTTCGCTTGTGTTGGCTTTCTCCAGAGAAGAGAGAAGATGTGAAAAAAGCACTGGTTGAGGAGGCAACATCTTTGGAATCCACTGCTCCTTCTGCAGCTGAGATGAGCATTAGCCCTGAGACTGATTAATCAGATGAGGAGTTTTTTGCGTTCGAAAAGACAAAAAGTGTGGGTAAAGGCACAGAGGAAGAGATTCGGAGATTCCTTGATGATCCTGAAAAACAACATGAAATCTCTCAATTCTTATCCCTTGGTCAAGCAGGTCTTCATGAAGGTCAATACCACATTGCCTTCTAGTGCTCCCGTTGAACGTTTATTTAGTTATGGGGGAAATGTACTTACACCATCTCGAAGCAGAATGTCCGATGACCACATGGAGCAAGTCCTCCTACTTTGTTACAACAGAAGATTTTGCCCAAACTGAATGAACAGTTTGAATGCACATTCTATCTTCCATTACGTATGTCAAATGCTGCCAAAATTTTGAATCCTATACTTGTTTGATGTTGTGTAAAAATTCTAGTTTTATATTTGCAAAGACAATTTTAAACAAACGTAACTTACTGTTGCTTACTTAGATTATATCTTTTGTATTATATTTGCTTGAGAAAAAAAGGAATTTGTATTCTCTATTTTTCTGTTGAAGAAACATTTCCATTGTCTAAAAATTATTTTATATTTGCTTGAAAAAAAATGAATTTGTATTCTCTATATTTTCCCGTTGAAGAAACACTTCCATTGTCTAAAAATTATTTATTATATTTGCTTGAAAAAAAATGAATTTGTATTCTCTATTTTCCTGTTGAAGAAACATTTCCATTGTATTTTTTCTTTGTACATGTCAAGTTAAAAATAAAACAAAATAATCTGTAATACCACTAGATGTCTGTATAGTCCTTTACATAAATATTTATTTAGAGCTGTGAAATTCTTAATAAATAAAAGTTGTTTGAAAAGGAGGTTTGAAAGGGATGTGCAGGTAGCTGGCTTGAGACCAGTGGAGTTGTCGATAAGAACAGTCTTGTCCAGTCACTTGATTACACAATGTCTTTCTTTATTAGGTAGGTTTGTATATGTGGGTGTGTGGTTTCTAAAAGGGAAATGATATGAGATACAATTAGCTACATAATGCCACAATACAAGGCCACAATCCATTTGAATGACAATCAAACATTTGTACATTTAAACAGACAGAAAGGAACAGTCTCATAATTAAAGTAACATACGATCAAAAGAGAAACGTATGGAACTTACATAGTTCAATAACGCACACAGGGCAGGAGACAAGGCATTTCCAGCAGCAACATACAAGGATTCCTCCATGTGGCAGGAACAAAGAGAAAGGGCTGTGCACAGGTGCTGTCTAATAAAGTCTGTGGCTGATTGGAGCTAATTAGATGAAGGTGTGGGGAACTGCATGGGGAACTGAGTGGCAAAGAAAAAATGGGCGTGGCAACTGCAGGACAGACAGGAAACTTCCAAACATTGCTGTTTTTAAAAATAATATCTGTCCTTGAAGTAATCCAAAAGTAATCGGTTACATTACTTTCATATTGTGGCACTTGGATTACATTACTGAATACTTTTTTTATGAAGTAATTTGTAACTGTAACGGAATACATTTTTAAAGTAACCCTCCCAAGCCTGTTGATTAGATAATTGCATTAATGAGAAATTGAACAGGTGTTCCTAATAATCCTTTAGGTGAGTGTATATGAGAAGTGCTTGTGATCTGGGCAGTGAAAGTGCTTATAAACTGGGGAGTTGACAATCGGTCTAGGGGTAGTGCGCCAAACTTTTTAAAGGGGCCATGACATGAGAAACCAAATTTGCCTTGATCTTTTGGTATTTAAGAGGTCTTTGTACCATTAAAGCCTCCTGCAAGTTTCATAGCTTAAGACGTCCTCCCCATTATAAACGAAGCATTTATTTAATCAAGCTCTAAATACAGCTCGTTCTAGATCCTTTGAACTTAGTGGCGTCACGGTACGAAGTGACGTACCAGTCGTTTGCATATGACTGCCTCCAGCGCAAGACAACTACGCCTCATTTGACATCATCGCATGCGTTGACGTGCAGCGAGTGGGTCTGTTTACAATCTGCCACGCAGATGTGCTGTTCCTTGCTGTGGACAAACAACATGTTTGAATGCTGCCGAACGATCCAGACGTCAGGGAAAGCAGTTGGATGCAGTTTATTTGCAGCATATGCAGCGCGCCAAAGCCTTATTTGTTCGGTGAGTGATGTAGATGAGTGTGACAGAGCGCATGTTACTGAAAGAACGAGCAGAGAGAGAGAGAGAGAGAGAGAGAGAGAGAGAGAGACCCGGCTGCGCGCGCGCCTTCAAACTGTCCTTCTCTCTCTCTCTCTCTCTCTCTCTCTCTCTCTCTCTCTCTCTCTCTCTCTCTCTCTCTCTCTCTCTCTCTCTCTCTCTCTCTCTCTCTCTCCATCCCTCGCGTATATAAATCAAAATCAATTGAGAATTGACACGACGGTAAAAGATCGGAAGACCGAAGTTTCATGTGGCGGAGCATTGTGTAGCCTACATGTGATACAAAATGATTAACGTTAATAATTTATGGATAAGCAGCACTGATGTTAGCCAATCATAACAGTGGGCGTTAACACTGAACTCTTAAAGGGGAAACACCTCCAAAACAGACTGTTTGAATTAGAGGGGGAGAAACAGAGTGGGAAAAGGTCATAAATCACTAAATTTTTTATTTTTTTGTACAAAAAACTATAGTAATACTATAATTGCACATAAGGGAACATAATAAAACAAAACAAAAAAACATGTCATGACCCCTTTAAAATAAATTGTAAAGGCTATTGATGTACTAGTTAATGAAATATTGAAAACCAACAGTTAAACATTTTACCAACAGTTACACATTTTATCCCTACACTGTAAAAAAAAAAAAAAGCCATGATCAATAAGTAATGGTAACTTATTTCCCATTACTTTAACTCATCTGTGTAATTTGACCATCTTCACCTCAATTTTATTAAAAAAAGTTATGAGATTAAAATCCCTTTTGCCTCATTTCATGTGTATTGCTCATACAGAGTCTGAATACTAGGATAGTCTTTCAGTTCATCTTCATCGAAGTTCGAACAATAGATAGTATCTTTGATTTTGATTTTACTGAAAGATCACCGTACCACGAGGACAGAGTCAGACCACATCTGATCACACTTTTTAGTACAGACTGGTAAAACAGGAACATCATTTTCCTATCAACTCCGTAAAACCACAATCTTCGTAAAAAATACAATCTCTGGTGGAGTCTTTCACACACACACACACACACACACACACACACACACACACACACACACACACACACTTAACATGCTTGTCCCACGTAAGAGTTTTGTCTATATGCACTCCTAAGTGCTTGTATGGTTGCACCTGTGTGATTTCTTGATTATGAACTATGGGCATATGATCTCCAATGCCATTGGAAATTTGCATCACACCAATCAACAACTGAATTAATCTCAGAATAAAAAATAGAAAGGGACTCTTGTTTTTTCAGCAGACTTAAAATGACTGTATTATCTGAGTACTTGAGAATGTGTTTCTGTGATGTAGTCGTACTCGAGCACTCATTAGTGTACAGCGTAAAAGAGCTGGTGAGCAACAGCCCTGAGGGACGCCAGTGCTGCAGGATTTTACTCGAGATTAACTATTACTTACTTTCACTCTCAGTTCTATGTGTTAAAAAGGAGTGATTCCACTTGTGACGGATGTAAATATTCCTAATGTGAATGTATGTATTTCACTAATTATCCTTCTTGTCGATTTTTATTTATTTACTTTTAATTTAAATAGTCTATGAAAATGTTTCTTTTCTTTTACATCATTAGTGTTAATTTGGAAGGGGAGTTTAATGATGTGTTAGTATTGACGTTGTGACGTCATTTCTGTGCAGCTCGCGCTGCGTCCTCAGACTGCTTTGTGCACGCTGAGGAGAGGTAAGCGGTTAGAGGTGTTCCTCCATATAAGCTTATAAAAGTTTGTAGAAATTCGACAAAGTACATAATATGCATTAATATTATTGTTAATACTGTTATAAAGGTTCTAGGAAGTGTTTTATGAATGGATGGATACGATTGATAGTTGTATTACTAAGTACAGAAGTCGAGTATGTGTGTGCGTCGACAGAACGTGGTGATTGTAACCGATTGATTATATGATTCTTAATCTGTGCAGGTGATACAGTCAGAGAGAAACATTTTTCATTGCTGTCTCTCTCTTTAATCCATCCAGGTATGGGTTATATCTGTTTAATTTTTCAATGTATTCATTTTGTATCAACTTGGTTCTTTTCAAATTCATGAGTTATTTAGAATTGGTTGCAATAGATTTTATTGTGTTTAGATAAATGGTTGTGACGATTTATTTTGCACTCAATGTTTGCAACATGTTTTCATTTATTGTATTTTTGATGTTATTATCATTGTAATGGTTGCTGAGACTGCTTTGTGCACGCTGAGGAGAGGTGATACAGTCAGAGAGAAACATTTTTCATTGCTGTCTCTCTCTTTAATCCATCCAGCACCATCCAATTTTCCATGAGAATAAACCTACAGTCAGCAGCAGTTCCGGTATCCTGTGTTTCCTATGAGTGACAACACACTACCCAACACAACGCAGATAGAGTACAATGGCCAGAATGGGACCGGTTACACACTGTATAACTGTCGGATTTACATTTAAGCGCTTTCAGTTTTGAATTAAGACGTGGTTGAACAGTATTGAAGGCTGGACTAAACTCAATAAAAAGCACACATGCTTATAAGCATCGGAGGTTTAAAACCAAGTGCATCAAACTATTGATAGCATCCCCTGTTCCTTTTCCTTTCCTATAAGCAAACTGAAGTGGATCTAAGTGACTACACAAAATCCATCCTTATTTCTTTCCTCAAAAAGACTTCAATTACTCTGGTGTACAGGCTATCTGTGCGTTTCAGTCCCAACAACCTTTCGATATTGTCCCCACCACTTTTGAAACATCTCACGGCATGGATGTAACTAATACAAATAAATAAAACATCTCTAGTTAACTAGCAGAGCATTCATTACGTTCGTTTGTTAACCCTTAAAGACCTATACGGCCGCCGGCGGCAAAGAATAACTGTTGTTCTTAAATGTTCAAGAACTTTCGAACTGCTACTCCAATCCGTATGCTTTAAAAAGTCCCATAGAGAGGAGATTCATGGCTTTTCTGGGTATATTGGGATAATCGCGTTTGGACATTCAGAAGCTCCGTAGTGAATGTAATTGTCATCAAGTTTTGATCAGCATTGATTCGTCAAAGAAACCCGTGCGGTTTGTTCTTCTGATCCAATCATGAATGATTGTTGATGCTTAGTCCCACCCCATGCCCAGATTGGTTGAAACTATCATCTACTCAACCAATAAACATAGTTTTTGGTCTTTTGCATGACCAATTAGCATCTTTCTTTGGAAATTTGAACTGAGGCACGGAGGTAAAGTGAAAGTAGTTCATATATGTATATTTGTGCGTGTGTGAGTGTGTGTGTTTATATAAAGTTTATTTTATTTGTTCTATTACAATCATTTTATTTATTTTACTTCCTGAACTTTTTTGGACACATCTAAATTGTCAGTAAATAAAAAATATCAGCTTTTCACTGAAAATCGCCTATAATAATGTTGTAATAAATGGCTATAACTTGCTTAGGGATTGTTACATGTAGTCAAAATTACATCTGTAAATGTAGAATATCCAAGTACAGCTTTCTAACGAAAAAAAAAAAAAACTTCAGGAGGATTTGTTTGAGTTGAGTAAAAAAAATCACTAAAAATATGCTGCCGTTTTTCTTAAATCTCATCCATTCATCCATTCTAATTCATCCATTCTAAGACAAAATAAATCTAAAATTGGATTATTTAAATGAGATAGATTGAGACTTCAAGTTCTCCTGTTTAAAATGATATATGGCACTTGATGCTGACTGCTATAATGGGTTAGAAAAACAAAGAAAAGAACAGGCGGTGCAGGTGCTCCAAAAATGGTCTAGGTCTTTAAGGGTTAAATAAGAGGCAATCTAGCGCTGAAATGTGTGGGTTTTGAAATCAAGTGATCAAAGTGCTCGTTGACTGCGATCAGTGGCGCGGATACAGTGTTCTCTGTGGCTCGCGGTGCCGCGCACAGTCGGACACGCGCTTTAATCCGTTGCGGAGACTCTCTATTCATTCTGGTGAAATCACAAAGTAAAATGCACACAAACGTGTCCCTGCTTGATACACAACCACTGATAAACATAATTGGTTTTAATGAAGAAGAAGAAAAAAACATACAAGTGCGGATTAGAACCCAGAACCTCTGACACGCTTGGCAAAAGTTCTGCCACTGGACCATTAAAGTGCATGTGTGTGACTGTGGGATCTATGTATTTCTTCACGCGAAAATTCTCGGCACCAACACACATTATATCTGACTGAATGGGTGATAGGCAGGTAAAGCTAATGTACCTGGCAGGCACTGTCGGCAGCAACGGGTAGCTCCTCCTTGCTAGCAGCAGTGCTAACGGTCGTGATGGTGGTTGTATCGTTAGCGTTGTTGTCATTGTCAGCGGGCATCACAAAAAAGTTTGTAACCTTCGGCAATTTCGCTAAAAACTTTTTGCTTTCCTTCCGCTTCCTGCTTTTTTCAGCACTGCTTGGGTAGCTTCGCTTCATTTTTACACTGTCTGTCAATCACTTATTTTTCTCCGTCAGTTTTTTTGGCGCATTACAGCCTTGTCACTTTCGCAGAAGCGCAGTAAGTG
Source organism: Tiaroga cobitis (assembly GCA_030578255.1). Classification (NCBI taxonomy): domain Eukaryota; kingdom Metazoa; phylum Chordata; class Actinopteri; order Cypriniformes; family Leuciscidae; genus Tiaroga; species Tiaroga cobitis. The sequence continues at coordinate 5,993,282 of CM060594.1, read as the reverse complement.
AGATAATGGAATAGTCCAATGTGGTGAGAAGGGGTCCCCTCCTGTCTGCGACACTAATGATTTGATGCCATTTTTAGCAAATGGAGTTTAAGTTATGCCATTCGTGGCATAAATTACATTAGTCATTCTGTTTTTACCCGGACAGATCGAATAGTTCCGTGACTCTGCGTTAAGCTCAGGCTGAATAACGGATTTTTTTCCGGTAGGTTTGAACCTGCTGGGGGTCGAGGAACATTAATTTGTGGGTTGAAAAACTATTAAATCTACAGGAATATATTTTAGTTTATGGAGTTCGCTACAGATGCGGTTAGCTAGCTCTGCCTCTGACTACCAGTAATAGTACGCGCTCTGACCACCCAATCAAAGGACGTGAAAATGCCGACTTTATTGTACGCCTGCTAGATGGCCCCAGTGCAGTCAAATCGAAATCTGATTGGCTGATTAAATCTGACTGATTATCTGATTTAAAGTAACGGTTTAATTTCCATTCATTTTAAGCTACAGGCGGCTGGACTATCGATTCTGAAGGCCTCAAGGCAAATTTATTTTACCCTGGCAACGCATGATGGGTGTAATATAATTGGATAAAAGCGCTAAAATAAATATACAATACTGGAAGCAGTGCAACCAAGAGAAAAGCTGTGAGATTAAGATAATATACTATTGGGAATAATGTAATACTCATTCGTGGAAAAAATATATTAAAGTGCAAGTCAGTGATTCTGATGTGTTTAGGCCAGCAGAGAAGGCCGTGCTGGCCCTGACGGCCCACCAGTGTGTGTGTATATACATACATATACATATATATATATATAAATAATTTATGCTTTAGTTCCAACTGAACTCAAACATACAGCAAACATACAAGTGTTTTAAAGAGAATTGCTTCAGTCACAGTGATCAAAAATAGCTCTCTAGTTCTGACTGGAACACCTCGGAATATCTGAGTGGCTCAGCTGAGTGCTTTGTTTTGATCACATTCATTCAGCGCACTTTATTTGTACTAGCCTAACTTCGGCAAAGTCGACAGAATAGTGTGAAGTTAGTAAATAGAGGAACATATGACTACTACTCTCGGGTAAAAGAACACATAATCATTTGCTAAGCGAAGTTTAAACACTTACCCGAATGAAAATGCCTGGAACACTTTGAATAATGATCTTCCCTTACGTAAATTAACCATGGTTTTACTATAGTAACACTGTAGTTAACTATGACTGTAGTAACCGTGGTATTTTGGTGCGAACCATGGTTTTAGTTATATTGTAGTAATACTACAGTAAAACCATAGCGACCATGGTTTTTGGAGCAAACCATGGTTTTAAAAACCATGGATCATGTACAATAAATTGGTTGTATTGCCACAGTATAGCCATTGTTTTACTAAATTATCTTGAATTACATTTAAGCCATTCAGTTACAACAAACATCTACAAAATAACAACAGAAAGAAGTTACCATATGATACAGACTTTATTACAGAAATTACATAATCTGAAAGAAAATATAAACTTGCATTTGTTCTCACATGTGACAAAACAAACTAAAAAGTTGTAAAAAAAAAATTATGATAAAGTGCAATGATTAAAAAATTCAGTTGCTAATTTACAAATAAAAAAAATAGTAATTTGTTCCAGTGTAATAATGGTTTATATACAAAAATGACATTGTACAAATAAACATGACTTAGGGCAACTTTAAATACACAGCATCTACCTCCTCTAAAATGTCTATAACCTGTAAACACATGCCCAACACAAGCATGTTTGCAATTTATACTGTACATACATTAACAGGATTACAACAACATTACGTAACAATTAATTACTTCATTACTAAAAGTTTATTTTCTTTTAATAGAAAAAAATTACACATACTACAAAATAAATTCAGAAGAAATTAGCAGTTCTTTTAAGAATGTTTTAAATGATATCCACTCACAAGAGGTGGGGTCTCCTTCATGGAGACATGGACATGACATGGGGTCTCCTTCATGGAGGCCGATGAAGGCCAGATGAATACTCAACACTTTAAATTCTAGGTGAAAAAGTTTTTGATCAAAAACATGTGATGCAGCATCCATGCCAGTAGGTGTCAGTATGAAGTCTGTCGGCCAGGTTACAGTCCAGTTTTGGTTTGGTTCTGTCTCGACCTTCAGCCCAAATGGACGCAGGAGCTAAAATGAGAAGAATACACACCACATTAACCCTCTAGGCGCCACGGTCGAGTTTACTCGACAAGATGCGGCACTGAATAAAACGGCCGATTTTGTCAAATTGGGTGTCAAATTTCGTTCGACCTCCCCTCCACTGGATGGCAGACATGTCATACTTCATCCCCGAATCAAAAAAACGTCATGTTTCTATACAAAATGTTCGAGTTAGAGCGCATTGAATCAGTGCGATCAAAATCGGAGCTAGTGTGCCAGTGAGCCATGTTATCAGAGCCTCTCCGCAATCGCGGCGACAGTATTGTGGTGGAGACTTTGTCTAATGCCACTGGCTATGTTAGACGAGGTCGAAGTATTCATAGGACAGTTAGGAGGCAACGTGGAGGCAGGGTGAGGAGTCGCAATGACGACGACAGTAGTCCGAGCTGTGCACACTATGATCTGTGCGAGTGAGCGTTTGAACTAAACAGGTCTTGTCTATTTGTGTTTGTATGTCATATGAATAATATATATGTGCCCCATACATGGAATAAGAGTGCCTACTGTATTTAGTAAATGGAAAATCTCTACAGCAAAAGGCCAACCACTACATGCATACGGTTTGTTCTACCATTTATTAGTAATTATTTACACAGTTTGTTTACTACTTACTATATACCTGAGCACTCAGTGTTGTGCAATATAGCATACAGAAAATGATGGACATTTTGGGGGGAAATAAGTGCTGCATTTTATCATTTAAACATGTGACTTTTCATGAAAATTCTATAATCCAAGATTGCCACCACCATATGACGTCATAATATGCAAATTAGATGGGAAAATGTAATCCCTGCATAAACTTTGGGTCATCCTTAATATTTCTCTAATTTACAGAAAGTCTCTATCTTTTATCACTTTTAAGATATAGCCTTTTGAAATTAAGATGTCAAAATCGAACGTTTTAGGAAAAAACCTCTGGCGCCTAAAGGGTTAACACACAAGCTGGAATACTCAACTGCTATTGGTCAGTTGCACTATCTAGTAGCCATGTAATAATGTCCAAGTGTAATAAGTCCATTCAGCCAGTGTTTTCATAAATAACAGCATTAGGGCTCCAAAAGCCAAGCAGAAATAATGTACATTATATGATCAGCTGAGTGTATTCTCCTTTACTTATACATACAAAAGAAATGGTGCTAAACAGCACTAAAAGTGGTTCATTGGCTCGTAACCTCAGAACACAGTTTAAGATATTTTAGATTTAGTCCGAGAGCTTTCTGTCCCTCCATTGTAAATTTATGTACGGTATACTGTCCTTGTCCAGAAAGGAAATAAAGACATCATCAAAGTAGTCAATGTGACATCAGTGGGTTAGTTAGCATGTTTTGAAGCATCGAAAATACATTTTGGTCCTAAAATAACAAAAACTACGACCATGATATCCTGTTATCATAATGGTTAAATTAAGTATTATAACTATGACCATTATAACATTTGCCGCCGATTGTTTAGCTCAGGGGTTTTCAACCGGTGGTCCGCGGCCCCCTGGTGATCCGCGGCGGCATTGCATGTGGTCCGTGACATGCATTCCAGCCTACGTAATTTCACTATTAAAATCACTTTCTTTCCATAATGTATTTGCGCATTGGTGTGAATACTAAATTTAATGAAAATATCTAAAATAATATAGAGGAGTTGAGATTCAAACTGACACAGGATAGGCTAGCGTTGCACCTATCAGGTCTATCCTATGCTTTGCTAACGTTGTGTTTTGCGTCCCCAACGTCATATACGTACACATTCATCTTGCGCGCGAAATAGACCAGCATCTCGGAGTTAAGGAAATACATTATTGAGGTTTCATTAAAAAGACGGTTAATGTTGGTGAATTTAAATTTGGAGTGGAGCGGAGCTGTTAGCTAACGTTTTGCGAAGGCGGGAAGGCTAAGGCGATGTTTGCTAGTCAGCACCAGCATGGATCGCTTTTTAGTGAGGTAAGTGACAGATGTCAGGACAGATGGACAGGCTTCTGCTGCATGTTCTTCAGACAAAGCTACAACTTCGAAGGAAACAGGGAAACGTAGTGGGAAACGAAAAAGAAAATACAGTGAAGATTATGTTAAATATGGATTTACAGTTACGACTGACAAAACAGGAGAGGAGGTACCACTGTGTTTTGTATGTTCAACGTTGCTTTCAAATGAAACCATGAAACCGTCGAAAATTTCTCGTCATATGGAGACACATCACAGCTTCTTAACCCTCTGAGGTCTGAGGTGTTTTTGGGGTCCTTGAGATGTTTTGACATGCCCTGACATTTGTGCTTTTTTCAGTTGCTTAGAAACATATAAATGGCACTGGTGTAATTACGCTCTATTTAGCACAAACAGGGCTACCATAATATGTTAGCAACATGTTTGTACATGTTTGTATTTTTGAGAGAATATTGTTTATGCATGGTTATTGAAAAAACAATAAAATTAAGTTTCTGAAATAAGGCCACAAAACACACACTAAATATGTGTCCACAAGAGTTTTGACTAATGGATGTTGTCGCCTAGAGTTTAGGCTTCAAAATGATCTGAAAATCATCCTGTCTAATCATTCACATAAAACAATAGATTGTTTTAAATTGTGAAAAACATTTTTTTGTTTGCAAAGGCAATATGCGGATGGGCGTGAACGGCCCAACCCCTATCATGAATAATTAAGTGGTTCTCACCTGAGCAGACAATGACCCTGCATAATAATGAGCCTTTCATTCAGGGGTGTCACACAAGAAAGAATGCAAGGACAATAAATACATAAATAAATAAATAAATAAATATATATATATATATATATATATACAATCAAAATATAAATGAAAGCCAAAAGCACATTTTTAGTCATACCTGGAAACAAATCCTGGTCAAATAGGTTGTATGGGCAATTCTGCAGAATTGGTTCAAAGTTTGAGTTGGAAACATCTTGAAAATAAAATTGTCTTTTTCCATAAATGTCTTATAAAGTATTATTTTTTAAAGTAGGCAATAGATTTTATCATACATATTTCAAAGTTAAGGATTCATTATTTTGATATAGCTTGGATTGGAACAAACACTATAACAGTTGATTAGTTTATTTGTGACAAAACATCCTATATATTTTACATATGAGCAGAAACTGTCTAATTAAAGCTTATTTGATGTCTATTTTATAGTAAAAACTTTATAATCTATCCAAAATTAGTCAACGAAATGTTGTCATTACAGACACTAGTATATCGCGATTAGAAGAAATCTCAGTGGGCTATAGCAATATAGTTTGTATGTGTACATGTAAAAATAACGTTTACTAAAGTACAGTAGGTAGTCAACCAGAATGCCTATTACCGCCGCGGCAAATCCACCGCCGTAAAAATAAACCAGTCGCATTTCAAAGTAGTTCGCGAAATGACCGCCAGGTGGCGCAAAGGGACATTTAGCAAAACGTAAGTGGGGCAATTAACAGTAAGGATGAAATACTACAAGTTATGGTCATTTCCAAATAAGCCTACAACAAACATTTATTTTTAACAAATATTTTGAAATATGCAACATGCACGTTTTAACAAACAATACAATCTGAACCAGCGCTTCTGCTCCTGTATTGAGACATGCAGCGCGTTTCAGTTACAATCCTGGTTCCAGTGGCCTTAATACATTCACGGCTTTTTAAAATGTCACAAAGCGTTTTGAAGTTTTGAATGAAATATTGAAGTTTATAATTAGGATATTTTGGCACACCACGCCGAGTGGCACTATGCATTATTCTAAAATCTGGCTTTATTCTGGCATGTTGAATTAGAGTTTGACAAACGCGGCGGCGCGTTCATTTGAATTTATTTTTCTCATAACAGCTAAGAACTTAATAGGCTAAAGCCTACTCCGTAATTGTTGGTCATACAGATAAGATATCATCTTTTAAAACTGTAAAAGGTCTACTTTTATTCATGCAGTAGGCTATAGGCCTACACTCACAGGCTAACGACAAAACGTTTTCTCGCTCATGTGAGAAAGTTTGGGAAATTCTCAGTGAGTAAATTCATAGCCGAGCGGTAGAACTTACGGTTCGACCATCAAGATGACACGGGTTCGAATCCAGATCAAACATGGTCTACTGTAAATTTTATATTCATTAATGCAGAGAGATTTGTCTAGCTCTAAAACTCTGTTACACCATACAGTTTTTTGCTTATATTTATCAAATAAAATTACCATGCATTTCCATTTTACACTAAGGAACAAATCCAACAGAACGACTTTGCATCTGTATAATAATAGGCTACCAATCGCAATTTCAAAAGCAGTTCTGTTAAAAAAAAAATTATATATAGGCTATATATATATAGGCCTATATATATATATATATATATATATATATACTTTTTTTTTTTTTTTTTTTTGATTCCCTACAACCTAGAGTTTTAAAAAAAATGTTTTTAAGTAAAGTGTGATTTGCCAGGGGGGACGGGGATTTCCTTCTGGTCTAAACATCCCTGCTTCTGCTGAATTATTTTAATCCCCACACCCCTCCCTCCACAGTAGCTAATCAATGCTAGGCTACTTCACCAATAGACCATATTAAATATATAAAATAGAGATATGCAACAGGCACGTTTAAACAATAAACAACAAACAATAAAATCAAAACCAGCGTTTCAGTTGTTCATTAGTTCCAGTGGCCTAATGCATGCACGGTTTTTCAAATTTCACAAAGCGTTTTGAGATTATTTTGAATGAAATATTGAAGTTTATAAGTGTTTTGGCACACCACGCCGAGTGGCCCTGCATTTTTCTAAAGTCGGGTTTTATTCTGGCAATTTATTTTTCTCATTACAGCTAAAATAACTTAATAGGCGACTCCGTAATTTTTTGGTCATACAGATAAGAGTAGAGTAGCTTACATCGTTCAAAACTGTAAACTTGTATTCATATTATTAGGCTAACGACAACAGTTTATCTGTCGTCTCTGTCTCCGGGAACTGCGCGTCACAAAAATGAACCAAAAGCCGATTCAGCTCAGTCACGATAAGAAATCGGCTATGTCTCAAGTCTTTAAATGTCTAAATATTTAGGCTAATAAATGTTATCTGATTATGTAATCCATATGAAAACGAGAGGTACAGAGGATCTATACTCAATGTAAGCGCTTCCCAATGAGAAAATGACAAGACAAGGGTGAAAATCTCGCTCCATTTTGTAGGCTAAATCGCCCTGAATTAAAATGTAAAAACAGATCAAATAATTTATTTGTCGAAATGTTGCGATACTGTTTCATTTAAGTTCATAATTATTCTATAAATGTTATTTAATTTAGCAGCATTACCACGAAGCACCGTGGTTCGATATTTATTTGAATAATAGCTACAAAAATTTTTTTTAATTAATTGCATGCCTGGTTAAGGATCCAAAGATCCCTGTAGAATAATATTGAGTTTTTTGTTCATGACAACACATTAACATGCGTTTTCTCAGATTATATTTAGTTTTGCTTGGAAAAGGCAGGCCCAAAACAGTTTTATTTCATCAATTATTGAAATAATGAAATATTTAGTAATAAACTTTTATGACAGAAATATCACTAGTCTACATATAACTTAAATCATTTAATTCCTTCATTATCAACACTGTCTAGAATTGCGATTTAAGTGTGAATTGCGACTTCTCTTTGTGTTAAGTCAGCCTCAGACTCCGATAGCCTGTGGGGGGGTTGGAGGGACAGTTGCTGGACAAAGGTGTTAATGTTCCTCTTTCATATGGAGAGTGTCGGATAGCCAGCCTGATGAGCAGGCAAAATTATTGTAAGGATGAATCTGTGGCCAAATGTAGGCCCCATATCTTATTAAATTATAAATATTGTAGTTTATTTATTGTAGCCTATTTAAAGGTTTTTTTTCACACAAAATTTCAATTGAAGTTATTGTAAGGTGAATTCAACAAGGCATGCTGTGTCTTTGAAGCAACAATTAAAGGCTAAATATTTTTTTCGTGATTTGTATGGCTGACACGCAGCGACATATACAGTATTATCAGCTGTATGATGTGTTTTTACATGTTTTTAAATGTTTAATTTCGAGAGAGACCGGGCGGGCGCAGCGAGGGAGACTAAATAAACTTGCTAAAAAGAGATCCAGCGCGAGAGAGGCAAAAAAAAAAACGCATGTTTTTAATTTAATTAGGCTATGTTGCTTTGGACAATTTTCGTTTTGTACTGTTTTAATTGTTTAATTTAGCTGTAATTTCTTTGGCAATACAAATTTAAAATGTCGCAAGAATAAGATTAGCCTAGTGTTTCTTATTTTGCATCGCAAAAGAAATAAACTCTAAACTCGATGCAATCCTGTTTAAAAAAAAAAAAAAAAACTGTCCCGACACTTTATTTAAACCTTGAAATGTTCGAACTTGGTTTCAAACTTAAGTAATTTAAGTGTTCTTTTACATTACACAATAATTTAGCAGACTAAAGACGAGCTTCTTCAGTTTCATTTTCTGATGCAATCGGCTGACAATCTTCCTTCATCAGTTTTTGTCGTTTGTGCAGCGGCTGCGGTTCTACGGGAATGTAGCAAATGTATGTTGTAACGATAATTAAACAAAACTCTTGACTTTAAATAAGTAAACAGTTATAAACAGTTACCTATTTAAGCATCAAGGTGGTAAAATATAAACGCTGTCGGCCAACATCGGTTAAAAACATGAATGCTACACTGAGATTCGATCTCGGGTCGATTGAAGCTCCTTGAATCTCGAGTTGTTGCGTTAACCACTGAGCTACCGTCTGTATGCTGTTCGAAAGCTTCATTGATGTAGCCTAAATTTTTTTTATTGCAATGTTTTATGTTGAATTGTTTTCATTATTTATTCAATTTAATTTTAGTAGCCTAATTTCAGCATTGTGATTATTAATTATTTTACCTACGTTTCACTTGAATTCATATGCTTCCAGCTTTCAATCGCTCTGAATGCGCGGCAGCAGATTACGCAATAGAGAAAATAAACAAACACTTTTCAGAGTCTATGATTGTAGCGCCTCTTAGCGGTAAAAGGCAGCAAATACACCACACATTTTACCGCCGCGGTGGAACGGCTGATGTGGGCGTTGTCATGGCTTGCCTCAACATTTGCGTTTGAATAGCGCGCGTCCTCCGTGGGCGTGTCAGATTAACGCGTAATGAAGTGTAATGAGCTGGGGAAAAAAATACTGAAATCACTCTCTTTTCATACAGATTACATAAAAAGAGAATATTTGTTTTTTATATAAATTACTTCATTGAAAAGAAGAGAATTCAAGCTTCATAAAGAAAAATCTCTCGTGCCTGTATGACAAGTATTTGCGGAGTTATAGTTAATCTTAGGACGCGTTTCAGAATGGACTTCACCGACAGAGAGAAGGCAGAACTTGCATCATGTTTATTTTTCTTTATTTGTCGAAAAGCACAACACTTTGTTTTTATTGTGAGTATACAGAAAAATAATAGACACTTAACATTATCGATTGATGTATACCACTTATATTTAAGATCAAAATCAACAGAGTATTTTGAGTCTCTTTTGCACTGATAAGAAAAAAAGCGAGACAATCGCGCCGGCGCGATAGCCGACCTCAGAGGGTTAAGTGCCTGACAATTTTTTTTAAACTAAAGAATGAGTTGACAGTTATTTCTGTGGTGATTGATATCATGCCACAAATGGAGTTTAAAGGAACCGTATGTAAGATTGTGGCCAAAACTGGTACTGCAATCACTTTCAAATTACTGTAGAGCGGTGTATCCCCTCCCCCTCCCCCTGACTCCAGGTTGCCAGATAGGCTGCAGGATCCAGCAGGATTCTTCTCTGTTTTCAGCCGTCTCCATCTTTCAAAGGCATCTCCTATACAAATCCTTGTTTTATTTCGGACTTTGTCACGAAGTATTTCGGAATCATAACGAGTTTTTTTTTTTGGATTCGTAACGTTAGACATTTTTTTATCCGACACGTTTGTAGCTGCAGCTGTGGTAACTACAGCAGAGCTGGCAACCCGGATGCCGCAACACTACTGACTTCGTGATTGGTCGATAGGTGGAGGGTGGCGCATCAGACCAAAACACAACATGACAACATCAACATCAGTTGAGGGCTGCAACTTGATATAGAGTATTTGAAATGAACATGATTTCTTAATGTCTAGTGACATATCAGGGCCATTTTATGATTAATTGAAATACATTTCTTACATACGGTTCCTTTAACTTGTGTTGAATACACAATTCATTTAAATGTTATTTTTCCTCCACATGCAAATACATCCTGCATCAACAGATGTAAAACCGAATAAATGCACAAATATTTTCAACTTAAATGAATTTAATGACATGTATAAAAACATTGAATGTAATTATTAACCTGATTTACAACTTTTCTCAAGCAAGAATGCCCTAGATTTTGGGAAAGTGGATTATGCACTAATGATAACATTGATTTGTTTTACAGTACCATAATGTGAGCTGTGTTTTTATCTTTGTTAATTATTACTTACTCATAGGGTGCTTTCAGACTAGCAGTTTATGAAAAATGAAAAATCGCTAATGTGAACGCTGTCATGTGGACCCGGGTGTGCACTAGAGCATCGGTTCCCAACAGGGGGGTTGCGGCCCACAAGGGGGCCTCAGCGAGCTCTGTGGGGGGTCGCGTCATATTTTGAAAAGTTTTGAGCAATGAGCATTAAATAAAGGTCCTTAACTTTTTTTCTGTTAAAAATTTATATAATGAGCGAGTTCATCATGAATCCATTTTTCAATCCGTGTTTTTGTCTTATCCCGAACCATAATGGTACACCTATAATAAGTGTTGACATTGGGACTATTTTACACTGGTTCGTATCGCTGCCGCTGCGGAGTAGCCCAGTACCTGCGTGACTCATCATAGACGTAAACAGAGAGTAGTTCTGGCTACAATGTTCTTCCGAAAGACGCATTAGGGCCTGTTCACATACCGCGCTCATAATGGAAGCGATGCGGTCGCGCGCCGCATCGAGATAAAAACATCTCAACTTTTCAGAATGGCGCAAGCGCACCGTAGGTCACGTGACAAGAACCAAGCACAGCAACGACAGATCCCTCCGGAGCACAACCGCCCTATCGCTTTGGAAAAAGGAGAAAGCAGGGCACCTAGCTTTTCTACGCGTTTGTACGCGCTATATGTGAATGGCGCCTTATTCTGTTAATAAACGCAAGTTTATTATTGCTCGTTATAGCGCCAAAAGCGTAAAAAATAAAGCCTCACATTGATAAAGCCTCACAAATAACTTGCAAGTATTGAGGCCCCAGACAGCAGTCATTTAGTAATCGCATATTCTTTCTTTTTTTTACCTTCATACCACTGTGAATATTTTTGTTATTGCATTTCAAATAGGGCCAATATAGGCTTCTCCTAGGCTTACGTTTTTAAATTACAAAGGGCCTACTGATGTTTTCTTTTTTGCATAAACATATCTGGTTATAGTAAACATACCGTTAGTTTGAAAACAACATATTTTGTCATCCTTGCTGCAAGCTTACAAGAGCGTGATGAAATGACGCGATAAACGGGGAAAGGCCCGCTCTTTTCTTTTTTAATGTTTGGCCACAGTAACTTATTTTATATGTTTGGCTTCAATAGTTTATTTAATATATTTGGCCTCAATAAATAATTTTGTAATATGACAATGCCTGGTGTGGTTCTAATGCACAACAAAGCAAATATTTTATCACATAAAAATTTGATTTCAATATATGAGAAATATTCATTTTGTATTGAATGCTATTTTTCGTATCTAATCTAGATTGTGGGGCGGCAGTGGCTCAGTGGTTCATGTAGATTGTCTACAAACTGGAAGGTTGGTGGTTCAATCCCCGGTTCCACCTGACCAAATGTCGAGGTGTCCATGAGCAAGACACCTAACCCCAGCTGCTCCCGACGAGCTGGATGGCGCCGTGCATGGCAGACACCGCTGTCAGTGTATGAATGAGTGAATGTGAGGCAAATTGTAAAGCGCTTTGGTGGCCATGGGGTCTGTGAAAGCGCTATATAAATGCAGTCCATTTACCTTTTACCATTATATGAAACATTATTATTCAAATGTAAAGACAACCAACATAGGCTACTTTAGTCCATATAACATATAGTTCGTGTCTGGACATTGTTGTGTGAGGAAAAAAATCACAGGACAGGTTAATCACTTTTGGAGGCTGGCTCCATTTATCATCAAAACAAAAACAAATGACAGATTAGGTGGAGGAGGGCGAGGCTGATCCTCGCTCTGATGCGGGAGAATAGGTCATCAAGCTGGGCGCGGGACAGGTGGAAGTTCCAACCCCGTAAGACTTTCGTTCATCTTAAATCTGAGAGCTGTCTCTCTCCTCCATAGTGTTGTGAACTTTTTCTTCTAAAGTGTTTGAAAACTCAGAAGCGAAACCAGGAGACTCGGAAGTATCTTTTTAAGCAGGGTTCTTTATTGCTGTTGCATTGCTGTAGTCTGCTTCGTCCAAAAATCTTAGCCAAGTCTAACTAAGGGAACTTTACATTGCAGTTGATATATCTTTCAAAGGGGAGGGGTTACATAGAAGTGGAGACCCTCTGAAACAGAGCATGTTGATTCAGCTGATTTCATCAGCATAACAGTGTAACTCAGAGCCTGATTAGATCAACAAAAGGCCCATCTGACCTTTGAGATTTGACTAGTTTTGGATAGATTATAAAGTTTTTACTCTAAAATAGACATCATATAAGCCTTTGTTAGCAGTTTCAGCTCATATGTTAAATACGTAGTATGTTTTGTCAAAAATAAACTAATCAACTGTTGTAGTGTTTGTTCCAATGCAAGCTATATCAAACTAATGAATCCTTAACTTTGAAATATGTATGATAACATGTATTGGCCTACTTTAAAAAAAGAATACTTTATAAGACATTTATGGAAAAAGACAATTTTCTTATCAAGACGTTTCCAACTCTAACTTTGTGTCACATGTCTGTCCTGTCTTGTGATGCACATGGGTGTTTTGTTATTTTGGGCCATGTGCTCTTGTCATTGTCTGGTCCCTCCCCCTTGTTATCTGATTATTGGTTTATTGGTCTGATTATATTTGTCCCACCTGTCCTCCTCGATACCCTCCTTTGTTTGCCTCCCTATTTAGTCTACCTGTGTTTGCTAGGGATGCACCGATACCATCTTTTTCAGAATCGATCCGATCCGATACCAAAAATTGAGTATCGACCGATACCGATACCGATTCGATACCAGCGCAGTTTTTTTTAATCAAGTAGAATTTTTATAACTCTGTGTGTTGAACTGATAATCACTCTTTTGTGTGTTAAACACAATCTACTTAATAGACAACTTCATTATAAAGAAAAACAACAAATCAAAAAAATATATGATCATAATCTATGACAAAAATCCTATTATAAACTAGATTAGTGGATAATACACATTGCTCTTTGTATTGTTGTAAAATATACTCATGAAAAACAAGATAACAAAAATAAAAAATATAAATTATTTTAGATATAGCTTAGGGCCTAGGCTACTATAAAATTGAGAAATGTTTTAAATGTATAGCACAGCTGTTTAATGAGGCAGCAACATATGATAGATAGGACAGAACAAGAAAGGCTATTAATCATCTTTTATTGCGTCACTGCATTGATATGAAAGGCTCCAATACATCGCGGCACAAAGCGCCTATGCGCATCCTGAGCGCAGAATGATGCGCTTGAAGCCACAGGGAGTCACAGCGCGCAGCGCGTCGAGTCCGCATTGAAAAGTTCAAAGCACAAAGGAAATACATATTGATGCGTAGTGTATTATACAGTCTCTATCTATGTAATAGTTTATTGAGCCTTTTCTTTTAACAGTTTTAAATTTCAGTTACTGTGCGCGTGAATAACAGTTATAATGCTCTGACTGTACTGTTGTGATCTAACCGACACCTGGTAGAAAGTAACATGATTAAGTTACAGCAATAAAGTCCAGCAAGATAAAGTTGTTTTATGCGAAACAATAGACCTTTATTTACAGATCAAGTATAATAATATTAACATTGAATCATCTTGAAGAGAGTTTCATCCTTGACCGACCGCGACGCGCTGTTTGATGCTGAATGGAGAATGACTGACAGCTGCAGCGGAGGGAAAAGTTTACGTGATCTTGAATTTAATGGCATAAATATTCATTTCTATCTCACATAATGGCTTCAGAACACTTATAATAGAGTGCACAAAAACTTTATTGTACTTTAGAATGTTTTGTGGCTTTTGTGGGGCTTAACAATAACACGCACAATATCGGATCTGGATCGGCCTCGTCTGATCGATACCCGATCCGGCAAAAATGGCAGTATCGGAGCCGATATCGATACTGAGTATCGGATCGGTGCATCCCTAGTGTTTGCTGTCCTGTGCTCGTTCGTTATTATTGTTATGTGTGTTGAGTCGTGTGGAGTTCGCTGCCTGCCCTGGCCTGCCATGTCATGTGTTGGATTTAGTTTTTTGAGACCTGGATTTCTTTTGTTGGTTTGTTTGTTTTATGTTTCACTTAATTAAAACACCTTCAATTCACTCTGCACTTGAGTCCTCACTCCATTCCCCACAACCCACCTGTGACACTTTGAACCAATTCTATACAATGGCCCATATAGCCTATTTGAACAGGATTTGTTTCCAGGTATGACTAAAAATGTGCTTTTACTTTCATTTATATTTTGATTATTTATATATTTATATATTGTCCTCGGATTCTTTCTTGTGTGACATCTGAATGAAAGGCTCATTAAGCAGCTCATTATGCGGGTCATTGTCTTCTCAGGTGTGAATCAGAGCATTAACATAATTATTCAAGATGGGGTTGGACCATTTACCCCCCCCCCCAAGAGGTCGATAAATGTTCGATAATGTTTATGCGCCAAAAAGCGGAACGAAACTCATTTGAACCGCGCGCGCCTCACAGAATGTTTATCCGCTCGGCTCAAAGTCCAAACGGCAGCGCGAGCTCACTAGAGCAGACGCGTTTACTCTGATCGGTCTCGCTCACGAGATCCAGTGTTCAGCGAAGAACACAAATGTCCAGTTTAAACCAGTTTAAAGGCAGATGAAACACCGCTGACAAACAGGAGAAACACTGCGTGCAACGATACAGTCAGAATCTGAATTGATACTGAATCCATTTAGCCTAACGTTACCATGGATTTACTGTAAGGTTAGCCTAGTAATATTAACTGCACCATGAAATGTGGGATATACATATGAATTGTATAATATTATTAATGTAGACAATGTATTAAATGACTAATGGAATATAATTACAGTATTTAATAATGTATTTAACTGTTAGGCTACTGTTTTTCATACAAATACCATAGAAACCATAAAGTTGCAGTTTGCCATGATAGTGAGGTGCTATAGGCTATGCCTGGTTTTATCTGTGGTTATCATGATCTAAATGCATGATACTGGATGACCAATGGTTAATTTTAATAAAACTCAGTCAGAATATTACATTTTACCAATAAAAAATGTGGTCGTTACATTTTTTTTAAAACAGATGTTACTGTTTTTATTAATGAACAGAAATTTAACAAAGTAGTATTAGCTTGAGTTAGGATGCAGATTTACTGTCAACTCACTGTCAAATATGCATTTTGAAACAAAACATGTAATTTGAATATTGCAGCCAGCACTGCAAACTGTGCTGAAGAAATATTGTTCTATTCAGATATTTATTTTAAGGAAAAATGACAAATTTTTGAATCTTCTACCTCAGATTTGTGAAATTTTCACCTGTTTGGCAAGAGTTTGTCATGATATGTTCTGACAATAAAGAGTAACGTTAGTTTAAAACCACAATTAACGCTCTGGTTTATACAACTTTCACTTAGGAGCAAAAATATGCCTTTAAACTTGAAAGAAATAAAGATTTGACATTTATCGTGATAATTATCGATATCGACTGATGTAAAAAAAGTTATCGTGATAATTTTTTTTGGCC
The DNA here is from genome assembly GCA_030578255.1 of Tiaroga cobitis. Taxonomy (NCBI): domain Eukaryota; kingdom Metazoa; phylum Chordata; class Actinopteri; order Cypriniformes; family Leuciscidae; genus Tiaroga; species Tiaroga cobitis. The sequence continues at coordinate 5,977,105 of CM060594.1, read as the reverse complement.
ATATCGCCCAGCCCTAGTGTCAGGGTTCTGTCACCTCTGTGAGGTTTATATCTGGTTTAGTGACAGCTCTGACATTCCCGTTTGTCATGTGTTTGTGTTTAGTCTGGTTTGTTGTGAGCACATGGCTTGTCTTGTATTCCTTGTGCCATGTGCTCTCTTGTCAATTGTCTGGCCCCTCCCATCTTGTTACCTGATTATTGATTGATTTGCCCCACCTGCCTTGTTTCTTTATTTAGTCTCCCTGTGTTTGCAGTCCTGTGCTTGTTCGTTGTACAAGTTTTCCATGTTCCTCATCCTACCTGTTTTTGTTCTCGTTTTCCCCCACAAGGGAGTTTTGTTTGTAGTTTGTGTTTGTTTGTTTATTTACTTAATAGATATTTACCCATTTTTTCTGCACTTGAGTCCTCGCACCTTAATCCACCGATTCCGTGACACAGGGCATGTCAAAATATCTCCAGGACCCCAAAAACACCTTAGACCCCAGAGAGTTAAAAACATCAAGATCGTTGGAGGAAGTGGCCGTGGAACTACAGTCTAGTGAAAACAAATCTGCAAATGCATCATATTTATGCCAGCGATGAAGATCTTTATTAGTTGAACATCAGCGCCCATCTGTGCCGTTAATTCATTCACACACAGAAACGTGACTCAAATTTAAACATTCTTTTTGCATTTACAGACACTATTCTATATCACGATTAGAACAAAGCACGTAGACAATTCTCAGCTGGATCCGTTGCTCCGCGAAATTAAAATAAACCAGCACTTGTTCTGAGGTCAATTTGCCAGGATTATTCCTCACAGCCTCGCAAGACAACATAGTACATTAATCTGATTATACTTGATGTGTTTTACCGAGTTTATGTGGGCGTTTACACGTCTCCATGTGTTGCTTCAGATCATTTGCGTTTGAATAGCGCGCGCTCTCCGTGGGCGTGTCACATTAGCAGAATAATGAGCTGCGAGAACGATAATGAGAACGGATGACATCTCTCTTTTATTATATAGATTACATAAACAGAGAATATTTATTTTAGTTTTGAATTAGATCATTTAAAAGTACACACTTAAATGATTATAAAGATATATTGCTCATGCCTGGGTGAATAGTATTCGCTAAGTTTTGTTTAAGTTTAGAGACGTGCTCATTCTTGTTTTTTTTTTTTTTTACAAGATCTTATGCTGTGTTTTTTAATAAAAAGATAGTCTACAAACAGAGATACATAATAGTTCACTGTTCGTACTAATAAAAGTATATATGTATACTACATGTATACTATAAATTGTATGATCGTTTGTTTAAATAACAGTAACCCAATTGTCTTTCTTTAATTAAGAATACATTTATTACTTTAACATGCAGTTCCCTATCAGTCGCTCACGTTCGACGTAGTCGACGTGTCGACTGATTGGGATCACGCTTAGAGAGCCTGTCATCTTCGAGTACTATTAAAACGAGCCAATGTAATTGGCGTGCGTGAAATCCATTACACACTCCGCCCCCGCAGCGCGGGTATAAATACGGAAATGGATGCACGCACTAGTTGTCTTTTCGCTTCGGAGCCGATCGTCTGATGTCTCTGAAGAGTGCTGTTGTTTACAACGAGCGAGTGTGTCTGTGTTCTTCTGGAAAACTCTCCCAGTGCTGGTGGTTTCTACAGAGCGAGTGTAGCGGTGATCGCAAGCTTTGAGCTCTCAACTGCTGTTTTAACAGCAACAAATTTCTGAAGGTTTGTGTGTGTTGACGGCTGGTTAAAGGGGGAAAAGTGAGTGCTTCACTGTTTCAGTTCACTGTTCAGTGTTGCCGCGGTCATTCCCCTGTGTGCTCCGGCACTGGTGATGGGTCCTATTTCCTGAAAGAGCAACACGGGGGTGTTTGCGTCTTTTTTAAAAAAAAAAATTTTTTTTTAAAAGATGTCATTCCAACTGTGCGTTTCTGGATACGGTCGTTCCCTTTTCCTCTCTGACGGTCACAATTGTTGCATCACGTGTTTGGGCTTACAGCATGCTGAAGGAGTGAGGAGCTTTTGTGGGCGGTACATGTTCCCATTGCGGGAATATGACTATCGCGGTGTTGAGATCGAGACTCGCCTTCGTCCGCGAAGCACGAGTCCCATTACCATGCCCCACCCCTGGGTACCGTGTGGGATGGGTGAACGGAGGATAGTGATGGAGGTCTCGCCCGGTAACCATTCCCTGTGGGCTCCTCACTCCTTCATCACACTGCAGCCGATGGAATTCCTGTTGAACGTGCTGGTCCCTCTGTAATGGACCGATCAGCCGTTTCAATTGGGGTTCCCCCAGAGGATAAGATGTCGATAGCAGCATCGGAGGGTGAGCTGACCTTTGGAGATGATGACTCGGCTGTGTTTTCTCCCTCTGGGAGTTTAACCTTGCCCGAGCCAGATCCAGAAATGTCAGCTATGCTGAAACGGGCCGCCAATGCTGCTGGGCTCGAGTGGAACCCTTCACCGTGTCCCGTTCAGTCTCGGTTGGAGGATTGGTATCTCGGGGAGGGTTGGCCTGGTTCTCAGCTCACCTCCCCAGTGCCTTTCTTTCCCGAAGTGCATGGAGAGCTAACCAGGTTGTGGATTGCACCTTTTTCTGCCAGAAACGGCCTGAATAGCTTTTCCCCTTCACTACCCTTGATGAAGGAGCGGTGAAGGGTTGCAAGGTTATCCCTCCAGTGGAGCTGCTGGCTCCACCCCGCCACCGGTGGCAGTTCCTCCGCCTGCTCGTCACCGAGGGCGTTCCCATCCTGTCTCTCCCACTGGGCCTCCGCAGCAGCCTCCAGCCAGGCCTCAGCATGGAGCCGGCCGCAGTAGGGACGCCTAGCCCTCTCCAGGCGCTGCCAAGCCAGGTGGCAAGCACCAGCGAAAGCATTCCGGAGCGGGCCGCTCAGGTTTGGAGGAGGATGCTCTGTAAGTTTGTCACCAATCCACTCCCTCCCCCTGGGTGAGGGCCGGGTGGAGTCTTTGTTTGTGTGTGTGTCTGTTCCTCCGCTGCTCCCAAAAGAAGCGGAGCAAGTGGTACCCACACTCCAAAGAAAGAGCAAATTCCTCTGTTCCTGGGTCCCAAGAGGGCGAGTCTGGCGGTGTGCGACCCTGTAAGCCTTGCACCCCTCAGCCCCCTCTTGTTCGCCAACACGGCAGCTGGGTACTGTTCGAGGACCCGGTCATCCGCCTTCTCACGCATCCCTGGCCGTCTCGTGGAGACAGGTAAGTGTCGTATACCACACTCAGACCCTGCTTTGGGCCATACAAGCCGGGTCCCTGTCCTCCACCTCGCTGCCCCACCTCGGGTACGTCTGTGGTTTCCTGTCCCCTGGCACGGTGTGTGTAAGCCTGAAGATGCTTCCTACCGCTTCAGCTGGCCCTGAAACTACCAGCAGACTCGGCTTGCGATTCATTTCATTTTGCTTGGCTTCGCCCTGGCTCAGTGATATCATACCTAGGTGTTGAGCTGAGATGCTCCTAAGATTAGTGATATTTGGTGGATATGGGAGTATATGGGTAGATATAGGGTAGATATGGTAGATATGGGGGTGGTGATGGCGCAGTGGATAAGACACATGCCTTTGGTGTGAGAGACCCGGGTTCGAATCCACTGTGAGACACCAATGTGTCCCTGAGCAAGACACTTAACCCCTAGTTGCTCCAGAGGCGTGCGACCTCTGACATATATAGCAATTGTAAGTCGCTTTGGATAAAAGCGTCAGCTAAATGTAAATGTATCACACCTACGTGTTGACCGCTGCTCCTGTGTTGACCGCTGCTCCTACTGGCGAAGGACGCGATGTAGCTTCCTCCAGCCGATATGAAGACCGGTTTCTATAAACCCGTACTTCATTGTACCCTAGATATGTGGTGGGTTATGGCCATCTTGGACCTGTGTCAATTGAAACGGGCCCTTTTTCGAAAGCCTCCGTTCAATTACTACACAGAAATGCATTTTCAAATGCTCCGTCCCCAAGGTGGCCTGCAGCGTTCGACCTGAAGGACAGTACTTCAGATCTCAATCCTTACGCTCCACAGACCATTCTGTGTTCTGGCGTCGAGGGTACGAAGTATCAGTACAAGTCCTACCCTTCGAGTGCTCCATAGCCAGTTGGGTCTTCAGGTCAACTGGGAGAGAGTAATCTCCCCCACGCGCTGAGTATCTCTTTTTCAGTTCAGGAGAAGGACTCGGTCCAACACGTCTCTTCAAGAAGAGTGTGTTAGGCTAGTGCAAGAAGTGAGAAAGGGTCCCACTGAAAATTTCAGAGGCTCCTGGGGCATATGGCAGCCGCAGCCGCTTGGCTTCCTCCATATGAAGACCGCTTCAGCACTAGTTTTATGATCGAGTCCCGAGGTGACCGTGGCAGAGCGGCACGCCCTGTGTGATTAAAGAACACACCGGCCTGCCGCCAAACTCTCAGCCCGTGTTCAGACCTTCAGGTCCACCAACACCGACTGAGGGGCCATGTACAAAGGGCATGCTTTAAAGGGTTAGTTCACCCAAAAATGAAAATTAAGTCATTAATTACTCACCCCCATGCTGTACCAACCCCGTAAGGCCTTTGTTCGTCTTCGGAACACAAATGAAGATATTTATGATTAAATCTGAGAGGTGGATCACTCCTCCATAGGCTCCCTAAGGGAATGACACCGGACGGCCCAGAAAGTCATTAAAAAAATGTTTAAATATTCCATGTCACAACAGTGGCTCAACTATAAGTTTATCAAGCGACGAGAATACTTTTTGTGCGAAAAAACAAACAGAAATAACGACTTTATTCGACTATTCCTTTTCTTCCTTGTAGGCCTGAAACGAGACTTCAAGGGATTTCCACGACGCGCACGCGCGAGAACTTAACTGAAGTAGTTGAAGGAGATCGCAATTCTCGCGCATGCGTCTGGGCCGAAGAGACAGCAAGCGTCAGCCAGAGGTGCCTCTCTGTAACAGTTAGCGCGGCCATGCATTTTCCTATGGCCTGTGCTGCAGACTTGGTAGCGCGAAGGGAAAGGTCCGTTGCCCTTCTCAGGTCCGTGACGGCGGCTGGATCCCGTCCTCTCTCGTCCCACTCACGAAGAAGATCTGCTTGAAGGGTCTGAAGCTCAGCCATCGAGTGCAGGGCGGACGCGGCCTCTCCTGCTGCGGCGTAAGCGCAGCCGACAAAAGCAGACGTGGTCCTGCAGGCCTTGGACGGGAGCGCTGACTTTGAGCGCCATCTCGCAGAGGGCGGACAAAGGTGCGCTGCAACTGCTTCCTCCACAGGGAGAATAGAAGAATATCCCTTCTCGGCGGCGCCGTCCACTTGGGAGAGCGACGCGGAGACTTGAGAGTGGAGCCTCGCGGAGAATGGTGCATTCCACGATTTAGCAAGCTCCGTGTGGAGTTCAGGCAGAAAGGGCGCGGACCTGGAGGCGGGCGCTTGATGGCGGCGATTCTGAAGAAAGCAGCCGTCGAGTCTGTTAGGTGCGGGCTCTTGGGGCGGCGACCACTCGAGGCTGAGGCGGTCGACGGCCTGTGAGAGGAGGGCATGAGCTCGGCGTCCACTCCAGCACGGGTCCGGCCAGATTCCTGGATCGAGGAGGAGGCGGAGTGATGAGAGCCCGACCATTCCTCGCTGTCCGATGCCAGGATAGAACAGCTGTCTTTAGTGGCGTCACCTTCCGCCTCGTCGTCCGACGCGACGACAGCGAGGGCCGTAGCCGGCGGCTGCGCGTCCGTGAAGGGGGGCGGAGAAGGCGAGGGCGAAGCTCGAGGGAGGGACTCCGGCGAGCATTTCGCTGTGGCCACAGGCTCCGGAGGCCTTTAGGAGTGGCGCTTTTTCTTGCGCAGACCAGCAAAGGGCGGAGTGACAGCCTCAGTGTTGAAGGTCTCGAGTCGAGCCCGCAGGGTCGACATCGGCAGTTCACAGCTTATGAAAACCCCAAATTCAAAATTAGAATATTGTGAAAAGGTTTTCATATCTGTAATCAATAATCATCAAAATTATAACAAATAAAGGCTTGAAATATCTCACTGTGCATGTAATGAGTCTATATAATAAATTATTTTCACCTTTTAAGTTGAATTACTGAAATAAATGAACTTTTGCACCATCTTCTGATTTTTCGAGTGTTACGATCTTTAAAAGGCCTAGGGAATTTCGTACCATTAACATATTAATATGCTGCTAGATGTGAAGTAGACTGGAAGAGCATGTCAGACAAACTTTGAAAGAGAGAAATTACTGGATTTTATTCACTGAAACGCCGAAGAGACTAGTTCCAGTAACATGACAATGGATGCGCTATGTACAATGCAATAACAAAAAAAGAGATTGGGAGACAAACAAAAAGTGGCGCCAAAGGAAAGAACATAATATAACAAAAACAATCCTTAAGCTAACCCTAACCCTACTCAAAACAATGTGAAAAAGAAACCACAATCTTCACGCACATTATCATTCACACCATTATTAATAAAAATGTAATAACAACTAAACTCATAACCTTCTAATGATCCCAGTTTTTTCCCAAAAACTAAATGTTGCTCTATACCCCATATGCCCTGAATTCAGTTGTAAAATGTCCTTCGTTTCAAATCAAATTTTTTCTTTACTTAAAACCCTCTGAGGTCGGCTTCGCTTTTTTCTTATCAGTGCAAAAGAAACTCAAAACACTCTGTTGATTTTGATCTAACATATTAAGTGTTGTACATCATTAGATCCTGATAAGTGTCTATTTTTTTTGTGGATACTCACAATAAAAACAAAGTGTTGTGCTTTTCGCCAAATAAAGAAAAACAAACATGATGCGCGTTCTGCCTTCTCTCTGTCAGTGAAGTCCATTCTGAAACGCGTCCTAAGATTATTTTTAATTCCGCGAATACTTGTCATACAGGCACGAGTGTTTTTCCATAATGAAGCTTGAACTCTCTTCTTTTAAATGAATGAATTTATATAAAAAAAAACAAATATTCTCAGCTTATGTAATCTGTATGAAAAGAGAGAGATGTCAGTATTTTTCTTTCCAGCTCATTACACCTAATTACGCGTTAATGTGCCACGCCCACGGAGAGCGCGCGCTATTCAAACGCAAATGATCTAAGACGAGCCGTTCAAACATGCCAACGCCCACCAGCTGGATTATAAAACACATCGTGTTTAGTAAGTATCTTGTACAGCTGTGGACACAGCGTATCCTTTCGCTGTGAGGAATAATACTATCTAATCCTGGAAAATGTACCAGAAGTGCTGGTAGTTTCATTTCGAGGAGCAACGGATCCAGCTGATGTAGTAAGTCATTTATTCTAGTGCTTTGTTCTAATCGTGATATTGAATTTGTCGGACTGTAAACCGCAAAAAGACTGTTTAAATATGAATTGCGTGTCTGTGTGTAGGCTAAATGATGAGTGAACGGCAAAGGCGCGCGCGCTTTGTTTACTACAGTTATACAGCGCGTGTCTGTGCCGTTCATTCACTCTCGCACCTACATTAGTAAACGTTATGTTTACATGAACAACACATACAAACTATATTGCTATAGCCTACTAAGATGAGTAAAAATAGACTGAAATATGTTGAAATAAAATGTCTGAATAAGCAACTGTTGTGAGTCACCAGTCTGAGATAGATCCATTTGCAGCGAAGGTTTATTTGAAAACAATCAGAAATAAACAGAGGTAAACCAGAGCAAACACAGTGAACAGGCAGGGCTAAATCGTAGTCAGATACCAGGCAGTGGATCGGGGCAGGCAGATAACAGGCAAGGTCGGAATTCCAGGCAGAGGGTCGAGGCTGGCAGAAAACAGGCAGAAGACAGGGGCAAAAATAGGTCAGTAATCAGTCAGGCTATCCAGGGTTTATAATGCTCAGAAATGTTCACAAACGCAAAACAAAACTTCGCACTGAGAGCCGTTCGAGGTGCGGTTAAATAGTCTGGGTGATAGACTGCAGCTGGGCGAGGTGATGTGAGTCATAAGGAGTTGCAGCTGAGTGTGATTAGAGGGCTTCTGGGGAATGTAGTGCCACGGAGAAAATTAGAACTCGGGTGAAAGCGGTCTTGGTTGGCTAACAAGGGAGGTTGCAGAATCTGGGATCGTAACAGAGCCCCCTCCCTGCGAGCGACTCCCGGCGCGAGGAGCCCGATGGCGTCGAGGTCTTCCACGAGGTCGAGGGGCTGGTTTGGTGGGATGGGCCAGGTGGAAGTCCGTGATCAGATTGGGATCCAGGATGTCCGAAGCCTCAACCCATGAGCGTTCCTCAGGACCATACCCCTCCCAATGCACGAGGTACTGCAAGGACCTGCCTCGACGTCTGGAGTCCACGAGTTCTTGAACCTGATAGACCTCCTCGCCTTTCACTAGAATGGGCTGAGGAGTCTGGTCATGGGAACTTCCCTCCTCGCCCTCGTTAGGACCATCGGCAGGCTTGAGAAGTGAGACATGGAAGGTTGAGGCGATGCGGTACTGTCTAGGCAGATCTAGACGGTAGGAGACAGGAGTGATCTGCTGAGTGATTCTGAATGGGCCTACGAATCTAGGGCAGAGCTTCTTGCTGGGGAGCCGAAGACGTAAGTCTCGGGTTGACAGCCAGACCCACTGGCCCAGTTGATACTCCGGCCCTGGCCGACGACGGCGGTTAGCCTGAACTCTCTGACGGTGGACCGCTCGTTGAAGGTGGGTGTGGGCCTGGTTCCAGGTCTCCTCGCTGCGCTGAAGCCAGTCGTTCACAGCGGGGACATCAGTGGGTTCGCCTGACCATGGGAAGAGAGGTGGCTGGAAGCCTAGGACGCACTGAAAGGGAGTCAGACCGGTGGAGTGCTTTCGAATGGAGTTCTGGGCATACTCGGCCCAGAACAGGTAACGACTCCAATCTTCCTGGCGCTGGTGGCAGTAGGAGCGCAGAAAACGGATCACTTCCTGATTCAGGCGTTCAGCCTGACCGTTGGATTGCGGGTGATATCCTGAAGTGAGGCTGACATTAACCTGAAGGGTCCTGAAGAAGGCAGACCAAACCCGTGAGGTGAACTGGGGTCCTCGTTCGGAAACAATATCTTCAGGTAAGCCATAAAACCGGAATACCTGGTTGCAGAGGTGTTCGGCGGTCTGCAGAGCTGTGGGAAGCTTAGCGAGTGGAATTAGACGACAGGCCTTGGAGAAACGGTCAATGACGGTGAGGATGGTGGTGTGCCCCTCAGAAACTGGAAGATCAGTAAGGAAGTCGATGGCTATGTGTGACCATGGACGTTGCGGAACAGGAAGTGGGTGGAGGAGGCCGGCAGGTAATTGGCGCGAAGACTTCTGGGTGTTGCAGACTCGCCAGTGTTGGACGTGGGCTGTGGCCTCAGCGGCTAGGGAGGGCCACCAGTATCGGTTTTGGAGAAGCTGGATGGTGGCCGTGATTCCTGGATGTCCTGAACTTGGATGGGCGTGAACAAGTTCCAAGACTCGGTTCCGAAGAGTCTCGGGGACAAAGACACGATCAGGTGGACAGCCTGGTGGGACATCTGTGTGGGAGTTGACCTGTTCAATCTCTGTGTTGATGTTCCACTGAATGGGGGAGACAACGAGGTGGGGCGCCAACACAGTCGTGGGGTCTTGAGGCGTGAGTTCATGATCGTCTTGACGTGACAGGGCGTCGGCCTTTGCATTTTTGGAGCCTGGGCGGTAAGTGACGGTGAACTGAAACCGGGTAAAGAAGAGTGCCCAACGGGCCTGCCTGGGGTTTAGCCTCTTCGCAGTACGCAGATACTCCAGGTTCTTATGGTCGGTGAGTACTACGAAGGGATGGAGGGCGCCCTCGAGCCAGTGCCTCCACTCCTCGAAAGCGGCCTTCATAGCAAGGAGCTCCCGGTCAACCACATCATAATTCTTCTCAGCGGTATTCAGTTTACGGGAGTAGAAAGCGCAGGGGTACAGCTTGGGGGGCGAACCTTGACGTTGGGAGAGGATGGCCCCCAGGGCGGTGTTAGAGGCGTCCACCCCCACTATGAATGGTAGCCCGGGGTCAGGATGGTGCAGGATAGGAGCAGTGGTGAAACGTTGCTTGAGTAAGTTGAAGGTCTGGGTGGCCCAGTCGTTCCACGGGAGACGATGGGTTCCCTTCTTGACCAGGGAGGTGAGAGGGTTAGCCACAGCACTGAAATTCCTTATGAACCGTCGATAAAAGTTAGCAAACCCAAGGAAGCGCTGCAGCTCCTTCAGGGTCGTGGGGCGGGGCCAGTCACGGACCGCTTTGACCTTACTCTCATCCATAGCAACCCCATCTGGGCTGATGATATACCCCAAGAACGAAATGGAGGTTTGGTGGAACTCACACTTCTCCAGCTTGGCGTATAGGTGGTGTTGGAGGAGTCTTTGGAGCACGGCCCGAACGTGCTGAACATGGTCCGAGAGGGTGTCGGAGTAAATCAGGATGTCGTCGATGTACACTATGACAGTACGGTGGAGCATGTCTCTGAAGATGTTATTGATGAAAGATTGGAAAACGGAAGGACTGTTTGCCAGGCCAAACGGCATAACCAGATATTCATAGTGCCCCGTGTTGGTGGAGAAGGCCGTCTTCCACTCGTCCCCCTCCCTGATGCGGATAAGGTTGTAGGCACAGCGCAGGTCAAGCTTGGTGAAGTACTTTGCGGTACGAAGGAGTTCCAGGGCGGCAGGTACCAGAGGGAGCGGATAGCGGAACTTCACAGTGATATCATTCAGGGCCCGGTAATCGATACAGGGTCGGAGGCCTCCGTCCTTCTTCTGAACAAAGATGAAGATGACCCTATTCTCATGCCACAGAACCATATTCTCACGCAGTGAAAAATCGCAAAGAGGACACTGACACACAAGACAGAGCCGGTTTCTTTGATATGAAACAAAGTGTCAGCATTAAAATTCTAGCAATTATTTCGAAATCAAACAATAAATACTGTTTTCACACTCTTAACTGTAGAGTCTCGGTTCAAGCGGCACGTGAACCGATCATTTCTTATTACTAGTTAATAGTAAATAAACAAGAATGAACATTGTCACAAACTGCTCTTAGACATGTTGAGGATCTAAGTGCTGTATTTATTCAAAGGGTTATCCACAATCGTAATTCAAATCAAGGCAAATGCCATACACAACATAACAGTTAGGGACCGTTCGGTATTTATGGAGAGGGACACCGGAGGAAAATAGGGGAGGGTCATGTCTTTTTATTATTTGTTGAGGGGAGGGTCATCCAACTTTTTTTAGTCTAGGGGGAGGGTCAGCCAACTTTTGTATTCATGAAAACAGCAAAATTTCAAAGTGGCTTGTTTGGTGCATATTTTTTCCATGTAGCTCTCTCGGTCTCGGTCCCCCATCGCTATCAGATGGGTCTGACCCAACAAAAATCCAGTTTGCCGCTGTTTGACAGTTCGCGCGCACTTCAGTATGCGCTCAGAAAAAAGTGCATTAGAACAGAAAGCTTGAAATGTCTACTTTTTAACAGAACAATTCAAAACAAAAGAAAACAGACTACAGACTGATCTCTGCTTATGTAATCCGTATGAAATGTGCATTTCTCTCTGGCGCGTTCACTACTGCGAAGATCGCGAGTCACCATCGTGTAGGGTATCTGCGTTCTCCGGATGACCCATTAAATTGTTGATGTCAAAATGCTCCTAACCTCTCTGACTCTGGTCCATAACTACGGCCTGGCACCGCAGAGTCTGAGTACTAATTGCCCCACTGACAACTTTGTGGCCCATAGAGGTTTAACAGACAACAACACACACAGCCAGGGGTCGAGCTTCAAAAGGATTCCAAGCCCCTTTGCACGCCCCACGCATGCAGATTCACCCCGGAAGACATTCCAACACACACACACAAAGAACGGGGTGTTCTGTTACAAGACTGAGTTTATTACCCCCTTGGAATGTCCCCGAGAGTGCGATTTCTCCTAATTCTTGCTGAGAAGGAGAAATGAACCCTGTGTAATCCATATATATATTCTATATATATATAACCATGTGACAAATGTATTAACATTTATCGAATGTTCCATCTCATGATTTTCCTTTATGTTGTTTGGTCTGTGTGTCCTTGTAAACTCTAATGGGTTAATGTTTGAGACATGACTTGCATACTATGAACAACAGAAATCACTGTGTAGCATGTTTAGTCTCGATAAACTCCAATCTTCGTTCCCCATTTGTTGATTTACATTACATCTGGCTAACTTTGTGATGCAGGGGTGTTATAAGAAATCTTGAAGGTTCTTTCTCTTAAACACTCAATGAACTGACATATTCAAATGTCCTGCGAGATTCACCAGAACACTTTACGACTGTGGCTCAAGCTTCAAAGGAATTCCACGAACCCCCCCACGCACACAAGCACCCTTTTAGAACAAAGAGCAATAAACCAAATTCCCGCCTAGGATTTCCACCGTTCTTATTGGCCAAGCCAACACTCAGAGGCTGGACGCCCTGGGATTATATATTGCATCCACACCAGCAAACGCTCTTCTTCCTCCATCATGTGACGCGCTCTTGGCTCTTACTCTCCTACCTCTTACCTCCCTTCGACGCTTCATCATGTGATCCTCTTCGTCCGTCGGGACCTCGTGTTTATGTGATGATCCATCTTTTCTTTGTTTCTTTTCTTCAAGTTTTCTTTTATCTTTTCAAGCTCTTTGTTTCATTTCTTCTTGCGAGGAAAATGAACACAGCTGAACTCGACCGGCAACTGCACCTCAAAGGACATTCAAACTAACGCGCTTCGCCCGCTCTGGGAGACCACGTGAACGCGTGACGCGAGGACAGAGACACACACACACGCTTTCGTTCTCAGCCACACGAGAAAGAATCATGCAAGTATCGTAATTCCTGTTTACCCCATTCAGGGGATTTGATCTTTGGGTCTCTCAAGGTGATGTTTGTGACTTTTGCCATGATCTCTCCAGATCTTCTCTCTCTCTCATCTCTCTCTCTCCCTTCTCTCCATGCATTCTCCTTCGTCGATGTTGTATTGTGTTTGTATATACATTTTATTCCTGTAACGTTAGTAAAAGTTTTTACAGGTTAGATTCCTGTAAAAAGTAGTATACGTAGTTTTCCTTATTAAATTCACTATATTCATTCATTGATTCTGTCGTGTTTGCTCATTTCCAAGTCCCTTTAATGTCTCGATCAAAAGCTACTAGCTTGCAAATTAAAGATACCTTAAACAGTATCTTGTTTATGGAAAAGTGAGGTTGTTTCCCGAGGCCTGAGAAATTGCCTTTCTTGTCCTTCTACAAGGATAACTTTCGTGAGGATTGATAGAATACCGTACGGTAAGTTCGCTGGCGAAACAGATTATTTGGTAGTTGATTAATTCCATTAGAAGTTATTTATACTAGACAATTGATATGTTAATATTTGAATCATAACCCGTTTTGATTGAGTACTAATATACAATTGAGCTAATTTTAACCTGTCTGTAAAATATGTGCACATACAGTTAATGAAAATCCTTTGTGGTTAATTGTCTGTGTACATCTCTGAATACAGATGCAGGTAACAGATTATCCCCCCCGTTGGGCAATTTAACATGTATAAGTATCTGGTTCAAACCCGTAAGAATAATTATTAATTATTAATTATTGAATACATATTCCCCAAAAACGAACCCCGGATACTCTACAATCGTCAACTTCATCTTTGCAGCCGACACTGACAAAGACTTGTTTATTAATAAACAATTAAAATGTCTCCTTGCTATATTTGACATTCATAATCATTACTTTTGACGGTTCTTTGTGGCAGCTTTTAGATACTTTATTGGCAGCGCCACCCTTACATGTTACATGAACGCGTCACCACTGCATCAGCACCGAAAACATGATTTTTTTCAAATCAAAAATCGCGATACCAACCGAATTGTAGGTTTAGTCTATCGTTACAGCCCTAGTAAGATGAGAAAGGAGGAGTTTAGTCGTTTGTCATGGTTGTAAAACAAAACAATGGCTATCTGAACATCTTTGCCAAGCGCAAACCAGAAGTAATCAATAAATTATCGGGGAGGGTCATGCCTTTTTTCACAATAATTTTGGAGGGTCATAGAAAAAATTATTTCTGGCGAAGGGAGGGTCAAGTCTTTTTTTACTACAGATCTCAAATCTCCTCCGGTAGCCCCTTAAATAAAAAACGAACAGTCCCTTAAGGGCTGAGGCAAAGAGAGAAATCCAAGAGAACAGGCAGAGAATCAAGACATGGGAAAAACAGGATAGAAACCAGCTGAATTTGACTGAAAAAAAATATTTTTCCTTTTTGTTTATTGTTGCTCTTTATTTCTTGTTCATGTGAGGCAAAAAGGGCACACTCCTGCTGTCCTGTAGATTTTAAGTAAAGCTTAACTCTGAGTCTTGGACTATTTTCCACTGTGCTTTTTTCATAATTATAGCATATAGGAATTTGGATGCAATATTAATAACATTACTTGCAAATAATCACATCACAAGCGCGTGCAATGAGAAGAGGAGGCAATACTCTAGGGTTTAAGTAGATTTGGCAGAGGTCAGAGGTGGTAAGAGCTGTTTTAAGGCTTACCTGAGCATAATAAATAAGACTAATATTTCAACGTTTTTCTCCAAGGGGTTGTGGACATGTTTACACTCAAGAATCTGCAAATCAAGAATTTTAATTTGGTATTTAACTCACCTGTGCTTTGGTATCATGACAAGCCTGGTAAATCGATCGAAGTGTTTTACGCATGTTTTCAGACTGACCTTTGATTCCTGTTAGACACTTTAATTTAATTCAGATTGCAGATATTCAATCCAGTGTTTTGAGACGTATTTTGTTTTTTATCGGACTGGGCATTTTCTATAACCACTTTTACACAGTATCAGCAGTGGCCTAACTCAGGCCCTGAAATTAGGAGATTTATGGGGGATTTCATTAACAATGTTTTGCATATAGCAAGCACCACTAATAATAATAATAATAAGGACAGCGGATTACAATAGTGATGCATTGCCTCTGTCAAGCTCCACTATAAAACAGTTTGATAAAAGTTTTGATCTCCTGCCTTACCCCTTCGTGAGAAGAAAGAGCTGTATTTTCATTTGAAAGTTCTTGGCTTGAGGTAAAGCAAGAAATGATGAAATCACCCAAACATGGTGTGCCTAGAAAACCACACAAAAACTGAGACAAG
Source organism: Tiaroga cobitis (assembly GCA_030578255.1). Taxonomy (NCBI): domain Eukaryota; kingdom Metazoa; phylum Chordata; class Actinopteri; order Cypriniformes; family Leuciscidae; genus Tiaroga; species Tiaroga cobitis. Next base: position 5,961,979 of record CM060594.1, on the reverse strand, counting down.
TTGAACAGAGAGAGAAAAAAAGACAGTTTCCTTCCTCTTTTTTTCTTGTTCATGTAAGGCAAAAGGGGCACAATGCTGCAATTTTTGTAATGCTTAACTCCGAGGCTTGGACTATTTTTCAATGTGCTGGAAAATGTTTTTCAGAATTATTGCAGATATATATATTGTATATTGGGTGTTTAGAAATTTTATTAACAAAGTAACGAACACATAACTAACATTTACACATTACACAAACAAACAATTACACATACAGGGGTAGATGGTAAAGGACAGAATAAAACCGTAAATGAAATGAAGCTACGGAAAAGATTCATTGAACATGAAAAGAACCATCAGCTTATCAATTTCAGATCACCTCATTAAATGTATACTTGCATGGCCTTTGCAGTGGACTTGTGGAGGGCTTGTGGAGGTGCCATTTAAAGCCTGAGAAAGGTCCCACCTCTCAGGATTGGCTCGACCAATAAGAAAGGTGGAGTTTCCAAGTGGGAGAATTTGATTTATGGATCTTTGTTTCAAGCGTGGTCATTTGAATGTGCAGCTGGATTGGTTGCTGATGAAAAAACTATGAAAGATTCTTGTAATACTAATATGTTGTTGTTATCGACATATCATGTACACAGTCATTTCGATCTTCAAAGTACCAATTTATAGAGACCAAACATGGTATAGGTAAGGTTACATTGACCGTTGGTTCTATCATTATATACAGAATATCAAAAATAAAAAGTAATATAATTAAAAGACACTACACAAAACAGTAAATTATTCACACAATTTTCTGGGGTGCATGTTCATTTATAGATCAGTTCGTCTATGATTAATGCAGCAAAGTTTGTTTTAAAGTCTGTTTCTGTCTTCTCTGTCTGGACCACGTGATCACATTTTTAACAGTAAATAAAACCAACTTATCTGATCGTAGTCATGGTAACCAAAGACCCTTGTTGGGGGATGTGTAAGATTACAAATTTATTAAATGTTTTAATTTAGGTTCAACAGAATTTTAACTGAGAAAGTTCACACAAGTGTTTACCATTTTGAGGTTTGATGTTAAGGTTTGAGTGATCTAATCAGGCTGATTGGATTAGCATCTGATGTCACAAACCTGCCTGTTCCTGTCTATCCAGAGCTCTCACCCTTTGTTCTAATGGCTCTCGGAGCCACTGTCCCAGTCGTTGAATAGTCCTGATGATTGGATTAGAATATTTACATTTGAATCACCCTGTTATTGCTAATGACGATCAGGGTTGGGGAATTACCGGTAATGTTCTGATTCCTATACTTACATTTACATGCTTTGTCCACCCCTATGTAATCCCTCCCTTTTATAATGTATATATACTACAATGTTTGACTCAAGACGTCAGACGAGATTGAGATGCTACAGCGACGCAATAAAGAACTTCTGCTTGAAAGATACCTCAACGTCTCCTGGTCTGCGCTTCTGACTTTTCTACACTTTAGAAGAAAATAGTTCACAACAGATGGGACCACAGATCGCAGAGTGAGTTTTAAATATTTTTTTTTAACTAAAACTAATAATTGTGTCTGATTTGTCCCAGTCCTTACATATATATATTTATATATATGTATATATACCTATACCTATATATACCTATAGGCTACCTATTAAACATTGTATATATTTTTAGATATTGCTGATTACTTACTTAAGCACTAAATGTTTTAGCTCCCCAGTACTTGAGCGAGCTCTTAACGCATTATAGTCCTTGAATATCAAAATCAACTGCTGGTGGTATATCCTTTTCCTATTTAGCAGCTAAACTCTGGAGAAGTCTTCCTAACATTGTTCGGGATGCAGACACAGTCTGTCAGTTCAAATCTAGACTAAAAACACATCTCTTTGCCTAGCATACACATAACACATTATCAACTTCTATAATTCAATGTTAGATTAGGTCAGCCGGAACCGGCAACACTTTCCATAAATCTTGATGTACTCGTTACATCATAAGAAGAATGGCATCTGCGCTAATATTATTCTCTCTGTTTATCCCGAGATTTACCGCAGTCTGCCGGATCCAGGCCGTATCTGGATCTGATGAAGGACCTGTGGCTGGGCACGACGACAACGCAGTCCTGAAGTGTCAACAAGTCTCTCCCCTGTGAAGGACTCCTTCCCTTCCCCTTTACCTCTGTACAGATAAAACATTGTCAAAATTATTCCAGTTCACATGGATACGCGGAAGGGACCAAAAAAAATCTGTATTATGAATTTTTAGGCCAGACAAGTAATTTTGGTGATTTTTAAAGAAAGACTAAACACCTGCGCACATATATATTCAAACGTGCATACCTATAGACTGGACACGTGATACGCATGTGTACGCTGTCAGCGTTTTCACAAATTCGCTTTTTTCGCCACAGTCCACAGGCTGCGTGCTCGTTTCCCATATACACGAGGAGAAATCTGGCCAAAATAATCCAACATGTTGGATATCCCCGATTTGAGATCGGAGCGGTCCCGACGTCCTTCCGAGCAGACGAGAGCACTCTTAACACACCACACACGGCAGGAATATCTGATCAGATTATTTTACGATAATCGGAGCATCCTTAAGATTGTCGGAAGGGGTAAATCGCGGCTAAAATCGGCCTAATTATCCTGCCGTGTGAACCAGGCTTAAGAGCAAGTAGTCAAGATCTATGATTAGTGACTGCAGATATGAGCTTGAGACACAGACAACTTTACGTGTGATATGAAAAAGACTTTATTAACTAGACTAAACATTTAGGGGGCTTTCACACTGGCAGTTTAGTTCAGAACGGGGCACGGTTCGCATGAAAAATCGCTAATGTGAACGCTGTCATGGGACCCGGGTGCGCACTTGTTCAGGAAGTAAAGTGACCTGCGCATGCGTTTTAGCTTATTGTGATGTATTCAGTTAAATAAAACACTTGTAATGGATGATAGTGTTGATGATTTACCTTGGATACGAGCGAGAGTGAGCCTGCAGTGTATTCGTGCATTGCGCGTGAAATCAGGGCACCAAATTTGGAAATCCACTGTCTCCTCAAAAGAGTCCGTTTGCAAGCAGCAGAAGTCCACCCTATGTGACACACGCACAGTAAACCTGTATTGTTCACTCAACTGCGCATAATAGCAGCGAATTAATAAAAAAAACACAATATTTCCCCGCGTTCTGTTTTCTATCATGCGCCGTGCACGTTTTCGATGACGTAATATGCACGCAAACGCACCATGGTTCGACAGAATCAAGTTGAGTGTGAAACCAGACCAACGCTGCGGGGGGCGCCGGGAACAAACGCGCTCGTGTCACAGCAAACGACCCCAGTGTAAACCCCCCCTAAAACTACTCTACATACATGCATACAGTTTACCAAGGGAAAGAGAGCTGAAGCAGAATACAGGAAAGCAAGAAGTTATAGCATTGTTTGATGTTCAGCATATCAACAGCCTGAACAAACCATCAGTTTAATTCTAACATGCCCTTCTTGAAAAGGGGTAAGGATACTTAATGTATCAAATAATGAGACTAAGTTTGATACTTGCATGTCTCGTCCATTTGAATTAAACTGTCCTGATGCAATTTGTTGAGGCTCCAGTTGATCTTTGCTGATGTGGTCTTGATGAGAGAGAACCAGTGGTAGTCAGAGGATCTTTGGTGAATGGAAAGACAAGGCCGCAGCCTGGCGCAAGCTTGGGAGTCCTTGAGGGACTTCTAGTTCAGCCTCATCTTCACGTTATGACTTCAAGAAGGACCAAGAGAGCCAGAGGCTAAGAGGATCAGAGAGGACAAGCGAGCGCAAGAGAGAGAGGGCTGATCTTGATGATCAGTGATTTTAAAGCGTGAAGATGTCACAGCCTCTGGAGGTGTGTAAGCCAATGCGAAGCTGCCCCTTTGGAGGGAGTTTGTACGACTCTTTGTCTTCTAGCAGGGCATTTGAATGTTTAATTTCATTGGGTGTTTACGAAAAGAATCTACAAGATTCTTAAAATGCTAATGCGCCATAAAGTTAGCAAAATGCAATGCAAATGAACAAATGGGGGACGAAGACTGGAGTTTATAGAGACTAAACATGCTACACATATGATTTTGGGGTTAACCATAGTATGCAAGTCATGTCTCAAACCAAAATAGTTTAGAATAGAGAATGAATACATAGGCCAAACCACATAAAAGGAAAATTATGAGACGGAAAATTAGATACATGTTAATACATTTATCACATGGTTATATATATAGAATATATAGGATTAAAGGGGTTCATTTCTTCTTCTCAGCAAGAATTAAGAGAGTGTCACAATTCTCTGGAAATTCCGTTGGGTCGTAAAGCTTGTTATCAGTCTTAATGTCTCCTGTAATAGGACACCAGGTTCTGCCAGTGGGTAGGCTTCATTTGTGGAGGAAGTTTCATAGAACTTTGTTGGAAGAGTGAGTTTGTTGGCTTCTTCATTAAATATAATGATTAATTTGTATGTGTATGATTGGTCCAGACGCTACAACATGATGTGAGTTTTGCCTTCTCTCTGTCAGTGAAGTCCATTCTGAAACGCGTCCGAAAATTAACTGTAACTCAATGAATACTTGTCACAGAGACACGAAATATGTCTCTTTATGAAGCAATTTATATAAAATTATTCTCTATTTTAGATATTTAAACTATTCTCAGTTTATGTAATCTGTATGAAAAGAGAGAGATGTCAGTCTTTTTCTTTTCACCTAATTATAGCTTATTACCTGTTATTACGACCAGGCCCATGGAGAGCGCACGCTATTCAAACGCAAATGTTGAGGCAAGCCATGACAACGCCCTCATCAGCTGGATAAAACATCAAGTTTAATAAGAATCTTGTACTTTACCTCGTCTTGCTGCGCTGTGAGGAGTAATACTAGGCCTATCGTAATAATCCTGGAAAAGTTACCTCAGAAGTGCTAGTAGTTTCATTTCGAGGAGCACTGATTCAGCTGATGCAGTAAGTTATTTATTCTTATGAACAGCACAGACGCACTCGCAATGTTGTTTACTACAGCTGCACATCGCATCTGTGCTGTTCATTCACTCTCGCTCCTACATTAGTAAACTTTATTTTTAGATGAACACATCCAAACTATATTGCTATAGCCTCCTAATTTGTTCTAATCGCGATATAGAATAGTGTCTGTAATGACTATAATGTCTGTAGCATGCAGTGAGGCGCCACAAGCGTAGACCAAAAACTACAGGCTTCGGATGGGTGCTTAGGGTCGCGCCGAGAAGAAGCACTCTTGAGGACACAGTAGCATCGCAACAGAGCGTTCAACCGGGGGAACCCCAGTGTACCCATGGGCAGCGGCCCCGTCAAGGGGGGGAAAGGTGGAGTAGATCAACGACGGATCGTGGAAAGACATGGGGGTCTTCCAGGATTTCGAGATCTCCTCATGCACATCCGGGAAGAAAGGTATTGGGGTTGAACGCCGATGGGTTCGCACCAAAAAAACAATCGTCCAGCAGCGAGCACTCAGGACAGGGTGGAGGGTTCTACTCTAATCCGATGAAAACATGGGCCCGGGAAAGCCATCTCAGGATCTGACCCGACAAATGCCATATGCACACCAAAAGGTGGCAGCACAGTCGAATCTTCACTTCCTGAAGATTCGTGCCTGCCCTGTGATGCTGCGATGGTTATCAGATCCGATTCTGGAGCGTCAAAGGAAACCGAAACCGCCAAAGGGCATCCGTAAATAGACCCGCGGGAATCCCCTGAACACTTCGCGTCACTGGTGTTGTCCGCGGACAAACAATTGGCGTCTTGTTCCACACCCTCACCCTCAGGTCACCCTGGCCACCAGCCGAAGTACCACCTCTCGTGGTGGGTGTAGATCGGGGTGCGGATGAGGGGACTCTCTCTCTAACGAGATCATTGAGTCTCGACTGTAATGTTCCCAGAGAGAGAACATGAGTCTTCCACAAATGCTGCTCTAGCGTGATCAATGCCCAAACATACAGAGCAGAGAATGTGCCCATCAGAGTCAGAAATGAATCGACCGCAACCAGAAATGCGCGAGCGAGCCGTCTTTAAAAAGACGTGCCGCGTGCGAGCTCTTTTGTGAGAGGAAAAAAACTCTACAGATGTTGAAGCGAGCAGGGAGAAACACACTCAGTGGCAGATCACTGCACAAATCAGCAGGCAGTGTGAACTCGCTGGAGATCGCCGTCACACCAACACCGGAGAGTCGCTCGTCTCGTAGAGTGAAGTCAGAAATGGCTGTGGAGTGAAGAGATACTCTTGGCTCCGAACCGAAAACATATCTGCATGTTGCCAGTGTCCTCTTATACCCACGAGGTGGGGCGGCTTTGCACCATGCAAATTCCGCAGACCCATGGCATTTTTTTTGCCATTGGCTCGTTTTTTAATATTCGAAGTCGATAGGCCTTCTAAGCGAAACCCCATTTGTCATCACTCGATGTAACGTCTCGGTTACGTATGTAACAGAGAGTTTTCCTACATCTTGAAACTTTTAGTTTTATAAATGGGGGTAATCTTTGAAGGAAGAACAAATAATGTTTTGGTCATCACATTAAAAATAACATTTCAATATGATAATTTAAAGTGTGATGTACTTGAAAGCATTTTACTATTTCTGCCAAATTTCCATGGTTACAAGTTAGTTACTACATTAAATTCAAGGTGTATGTTGCTGATCTGTGGACTTAAAAAACCTCAAACTAGTTCATTCACGGAACAATGTTTCTCCAATGCGAATTTTATGGAGGTAGTGTTCTTCCCAGCTTTAGCAGGATCTTTATTCACATCTTTAGCAGGCTCCTCACTGGACTCAGACAGAGAGAATGGAGGTAGTGTTCTTCCCAACTGTAGCAGGCTCTTCACTGAACGCAGGCAGAGAGAAGGGAGGTAAGTATACTTGAGCAGGCTCTTCACTGGACTCAGACAGAGAGAAGGGAGGTGAGTGCACTTCACAGCTTTAACAGGCTCTTCACTGGACTCATACAAGGAGAAAGGAGGCAAGTATACTTCACAACTTGAGCAGGTTCTTCACTGAACTCAGACAGAGAGAAGGGAAGTGAGTGTACTTCACAGCTTTAGCAAGCTCTTCACTGAACGCAGGCAGAGAGAAGGGAGGCAAGTATACTTCACTTGAGCAGGCTCTTCACTGGACTCAGCAGGGTTTCCGCGGAGTCATAAAAAGTAATAAAACGTCTTATATTTAAAACGAATTTTAGGCCATAAAAAGTCATAAAAAGGTCCGGATTTCCATACAAGGTCATAAATTACATTTAGCCACGTCTTAAATTGATATGCACATTCATTCATTATTGCGATATAATTTTTTCTCTATAAAACGATATCAAGAGTTCGATAAATGTTCGATAATGTTTATGCGCCAAAAGCGGAACGAAACTCATTTGAACCGCGCGCGCCTCCCGGACTGTTTATCCGCTCGGCTCAAAGCCCAAATGGCAGCGCGAGCTCACTAGAGCAGACGCGTTCTGGTTAACTCTAATCGGCCTCGCTCACGAGATCCAGTGAGAAGCGCTTGAATTCAGCGAAGAACACAAATGTCTCAGTGATTTAAACCAGTTTAAAGGCAGATGAAACAGCGCTGACGAACCGGAGAAACACTGTGCGCAACGAGACAGTCAGAAGCTTTTCCGTCTACAAATTCCCATAATTACCATGGATTTACTATAATGTTAGCCTAGTAAATTAACTGCACCATGAAATGTGGGATATACATATTGAAGTGTATTATATTATTAATATAGACAATGTATTAAAGGACTAATGGAATATAATTACAGTATTTAGGCTATAATGTTTTTCATACATTTCATAAAGACACGTGCCATCAAAGTCGGGCAACACAAACCTGTTTCAAGACTTGAAACAATATACCCCATTAGCACATGCAGAAACTAAGAAATTAATTTTCCAATAAAGATATTAATTTTGTTAAGGAAAAATGACACATGTTTGAATGTTCTACCTCAGATTTGTGAAATGTTCACCTGTTTGGCAAGTGTTTGTCATGATATGTTCTGACAATAAAGAGTAGTTTAAAACCACAATTAACGCTCTGGTTTCTACAACTTTCAGTTAGGAGAAGAAAATTTGCCTTTAACCCTCTGAGGTCTGATGTGTTTTCTGGGTCCTAGAGGTGTTCTGACATGCTCTGACATTTGTGCTTTTTTCAGTTATTTATAAACATGTTAATGGCAAAGGTGTAAATTCACTCTATATAGCACAAACGGGGCTATTGTAATTTGTAAACAACATGTATGTACATGTTTGTATTTTTAAGAGAATAATGTTTATGCGTGGTTATTGAAAAAAATAAAAATGAAAGTTGCTGAAATAAGACCACAAAACACATACTAAATATGCGTTCACAAGACTTCTGACTAATGGATGTTGTCGCTTCGAGTTCTGGCTTCAAAATGATGTGAAAATCATCCTGCCTAATCGTTCACATAAAACAAAACATTGATTCAAACTTTGAAAATCAGTTTTTTTGTCAGAAGAGGTTTATGCGTGGGAGTGGTAATGGCCGATCAATATGAATGAGATTCAGACCAGGGGTGTGACAGACACTCCCCCAATGGTTAATGGCCCATCAAGTGTGGCAGCCTGAATACTGAATGAGAGGAGTTTCAAAGGTTTTGTTTTTCAATCTGTTTTATTGTAATTCCTCTATGTGGAGGAACTCAATGTTCTAAATTTGCTCTAAGCAAATCAAATGTGAGCAAAATAAAAAAAATAATCAGTCGGCTATAAACAAAGCAATTGTGAGCGATAAATAAACAAAAGTAAAGTCAGGTATCTCACAGTAAATGCTTATGCCCCGTTGATGCGGGCTCTAAGCAAATCAAATGTGAGCAAAATAAACAAAAGTAAAGGAAGATCGCTATGTAAAACAGCAGCCCAATGTAGCGGTACATCTCACTAATGCTGACATCTGTCCATTTATATTTGCAGCCCTTTGCAGTTGCCTTGGCAGCCTGAGCATTGGTGTTGTGGCACAGAGTTGACACAGCACTTTCTGAAAAAAGTAGTTTGAAAAGACTCATGGGGGAATGTGAGTCTACAGAGCTCAGTTGCGGTCCAGTTTCCCGTGCAGGAAGGAATCGCAGTGTCTGTGGATCAATGTCAACATCAGTCTCTGTTTTCCATGACAGAGTGGACTGCCTGTTGCTCGCCTGCTTGTTTGCCTTAGCTCTCTTCAGAACAGGTGCTTGGACATGTTCATTGTCACATCTGTAAAAAAAAATAAAAAAAATAAAAAGTGTGAGCATGCTGATAAAACAATCAAATAAATTATTATCATTATCAATCAATAATGGCTATGGATAAAAAAAGACAACATTTCACACAAGAATAGGTACTTGTATATTATGACGTAGTTAACACAATTACATTTCATCAGTAAAATATTACATCTGTGCACTTACTCAGTATGATTCTCGATCGCACTGAGAACTGAACGACACCTGCGTGTCCCTCTGCGAAGTGCTGGAGAAGGAGAGTGTGATGCAGCCGCATTCCTAAAAAACAAACAAAAAAACTGTTAGCATGCATTATCCAAAGTAAACTGATGGACATTTAATGAGTATGGATGCACAATGTAAGTATATATCTGTTGATGGGCCATGGGACGGAGAAATATCTATTGATGGGCCGTTGACCGCGTCACCGCGAGTATCTGTTGATGCCGCGAGTATCTGTTGATGGGCCATATAGACCGCACGTATTTAGCGAACGACACATCACTAAATTCCAAACATTATTTACGCATGATAAGTAATAAACTGAACATTTATATATACAAAAATATATTGTATTTAGACAGTATTGCATATTTTACCGGAGGCTGAAATATATTTGCACTAAATCACATTGTATAACCTAAGCAGTTATTCGCAAACAAGATATATTACGGATAAGACAGTATTTATGCATGATATGTAGTCATAGGCTAACCAAAACAGAACATTTATATATAAAAATATATTGTATTTAGACAGTATTGCATATTTTACCGGAGGCTGAAATATATTTGCACTAAATCACATTGTATAACCTAAGCAGTTATTCGCAAACAAGATATATTACGGATAAGACAGTATTTATGCATGATATGTAGTCATAGGCTAACCAAAACAGAACATTTATATATAAAAATATATTGTATTTAGACAGTATTGCATATTTTACCGGAGGCTGAATATATTTGCTCTAAATCACATTGTATAACCTAAGCAGATATTCGCAAACAAGATATATTACGGATAAGACAGTAGTATTTACGCATGATATTTAGTATCATAGGCTAACCAAAACAGAACATATAAAAATATATGGTGTATATATTATATATATACTAAACAACTTACTCCGAACTTGCATCCTCGGCGGGATCAATCCGTTCTTGAAAATGCAGCCGTTCGTCGTCTGAGTTGCAATCTTCCTCTGAGGAAAAGGTGAATTCTTCCTCGCTTTCCAGAATCATCTGAAGGGCATCTTTACCGGAGTAGCGTGCCATCCTCAAAACGCGATGAACTATCAGTGAATCTGATGAAGAAACTTCGTGTTTTTGTGGCATTGATCGGGGGGCGTGTCCGTGTGTGCGATGCATATATCACGTATTTACCATGTGAAAAGCGCCGGGGGCGTGGCAGCCTCAGCTCATTAAAAATAATGAAGGGAGAACGAAAAACTGTACCTCTCCTTGGTTTCAAACGGATTACATGAACTGAAAATATATATTTTTTTTCATAAATTACTTCATTTAAAAGCAGAGAATGCAAGCTTCATAAAGAGAAATCTCTCGTATCTCTGTGACAAGTATTGACTGAATTACAGTTAATTTTACGGACGCGTTTCAGAATGGACCTCACTGACAGAGAGAAGGCAAAACGCGCATCATGTTTATTTTTCTTTATTTGACGAAAAGCACAACACTTTGTTTTTATTGTGAGTACCCACAAAAATAATAGAGACTTAACATGATCTAATGATGTACAACACTTATATGTACGATCAAAATCAACAGAGTAATTTGATTCTCTTTTGCACTGATAAGGAAAAAATCGAGACTATCGCGCCGGCGCGATAGCCGACCTCAGAGGGTTAAATTTGAAAGAAATAAAGATTTGACATTTATCGTGATAATTATCGATATTGACTGATAAATTATCGTGATAATTGTTAAGTGTTGTTCCTGTGTTATTGATACTTAGGAAAAGGGAGCCTTCAGTTTGTTCCTCTTAAGAAAATGGAACCTTTAAATAAATGAAACTTATTACTTTTAATGAAAGTCAATAAAAAAAAATAGTCTTTTGAAAGGAAGTCATTTTTTGTAATTTGTGTAGGTCATAAATTGAAATCATAATGGTCATAAAAAGGTCTTAAAAAGTCTTAAATTTGACTGACTAAACCCTGCAGAAACCCTGACTCAGACAGAGAGAAGGGAGGTAAGAATGCTTCACTTGAGCAGGCTCTTTATTCACAGCTTTAGCAAGCTCTTCACTGAACGCAGGCAGAGAGAAGGGATTTAAGTATACTTCACTTGAGCAGGCTCTTCTTTGGACTCAGATAGAAGGGAGGCAAGTATGCTTCACTCGAACAGGCTCTTCATTCACAGCTTTAGCAGGCTCTTCACTGGACTCAGACAAGGAGAAAGGAGGTAAGTATACTTCACAATATTAACAGGCTCTTCACGGGACCCAGACAGGGAGAAAGGAGGTAAGTATTTTTCACAACTTTGTCGAGGGATTATAGGCTGGTCGCCCATACACTCTGCGACATCCCACACTCGTGTATACACTACAACACACTCAATTCCTACATGATAATTGAAACTCAGCACAGCACGCACAAACCTCAAATCCTTAGGGCAGAGTGTGGGCCCAGACGACAACCTCAACAGATGAACTCTCCGTGCACTGATTCAAACAGAGCTCTCACTGCTGTCATTTCTAAAAATCCATCTTCAGAAAATTGACAGAGGATCATGAACTTCAGCAGTATGTCAACGCAATGCTTCTTCGTGAAATAATTATGACAGAGAATAACCAAGCACTTATCTCAGGATGAGTCCAATCTCTCTGCCTCTAGTCCCTTCCTCGCTGCGTCTCTGCCGATCCTTCCTCGCTCCCCCGAACTACTTTCTCTCCAGCATCAGCTTCTTTTATGTCCCTCCTAGTCCAATCGCCTGCTTATTTATTTTCCCTATTGATTACTCTCATTAGCTTTCGTTTCCGGCGTGTTTTTCCTTCTTCCCTGTCTCCCCGGAACTGGCCTGGTGTTACACCGGAAGTGCTCCCCGCCACAACAACTTCTCGGCCTGTAGTTCCGGCTTTCGTCACCCCGTGAAAAACAATGGAAACAATGGATTTAGTGAACAGTCTTTATTATGAAGCTATTCGAACAATGATAGTGTGCATTTTATTCATTTGATACCTGTAGAGGATGATATTAATATTAATAGACGTCCAAGCGTTGCTTTATCGTGAATGAAGCATATCGCGAGAACTCCCTCTACAAATTCACGCAATGACGCACATATAGGCAAGGCAAGGCAAGTTTATTTATATAGCACATTTCATACACAATGGTAATTCAAAGTGCTTTACATAGAAGAAATAAAAATAAAAAATAAAAATAAATAACAATAATTAAAACAGTTTAGAATAAAGAAATTAAAATAATCAAAACAAATAAGAATAATTAAAACAGTTTAGATAAAAAAATAAAATAAAGTACAGTAAAAACAGTCGGACGAACAGTGGCACAGTGCTCATTCAGTAAATGCATAGCTAAACAGATGTGTTTTGAGTCTGGATTTGAATGTGACTACTGTAGGAGCACATCTGATCTCCTCTGGAAGCTGGTTCCAGCTGCGGCTGGCATAATAGCTAAAAGCAGACTCTCCGTGCTTAGAGTGAACACTTGGTATTTCTAGCTGATGTGATCCTAATGATCTGAGTGATCTGTTGGGTTTATATTCAGTGAGCATATCTGCAATATATTGAGGTCCTAACCCATTGAATGATTTATATACCAGTAATAATACTTTAAAATCAATCCTAAATGTAACTGGGAGCCAGTGTAAAGACCTGAGGACTGGTGTGATATGTTCATATTTTCTGGTCCTGCTCAGAATCCTGGCAGCAGCGTTCTGTATGAGCTGCAACTGTCTTATGGTCTTTTTAGGAAGGCCAGTGAGGAGTCCATTACAATAATCCACCCTGCTGGTGATAAAAGCATGCACAAGTTTCTCTAAGTCTTGACTTGAAACAAAGCATCTAATTCTTGCAATATTTTTCAAATGATAGTATGCTGATTTAGTTATTGCTTTGACATGACTACTGAAACTAAGGTCTGACTCTAGAGACACACCAAGATTCCTGACTTGATTTTTAGTTGTTAGACCCCTAGCGTCAAGGTATGCATTCACCTTAAGAACTTCCTCTTTGTTTCCAAACGCAATGACTTCAGTTTTGTCTTTGTTTAACTGAAGAAAGTTTTGGCACATCCAACTGTTTACTTCATCAATGCATTTGCGCAAGGAGTCAATGGGGCTGTAGTCGTTAGGCGATAGGGCTAAGTAGAGCTGTGTGTCGTCTGCATAGCTGTGGTAAGAGATTCGGTTCTTTCTCATTATTTGGCTCATTGGGAGCATATACAGGTTGAATAGGAGTGGTGCAAGAATTGAGCCTTGAGGGACTCCGCATGTCATGGGAGTCCACTCAGACTTATGGTCTCCTATACTCACATAATAACCTCTCCCTTCTAAGTATGACCTGAACCATTTTAGGACTATCCCAGAAAGCCCCACCCAGTTTTCCAGCCTGTCAAGAAGTATGTCGTGATCGACAGTGTCAAATGCAGCACTGAGGTCGAGTAGTACCAGCACTGATAATTTGCCTGTATCAGTATTTAAGCGAATATCGTTTATTATCTTTATGAGAGCTGTCTCTGTGCTGTGATGCGATCGGAATCCAGGACAACTTTTTCAATGATCTTGCCTATGAAAGGAAGATTTGAGATCGGTCTATAATTGCTTAATATAGTCTTATCCAGATTGCTCTTTTTCAAGAGGGGCTTGACAACTGCAGTTTTCAGGGAGTTTGGAAAACTACCAGAAAGAAGTGAGGCATTAACCACTTTTAGGAGATCTGCTTCTAAACTGTTTAACACACTTTTGAAGAAAGATGTGGTTAGTGCGTCAAGGACGCAGGTTGATGTTTTAAAGTGCTGTATGGTTTCTTCCAAAATTTTGCCATCAATTTCTTTGAAATTAGACATAGTAACTACATTCTCAGGTTGTGGTCTGAACTGTCTGACCCCAGTGCGGCTCAATGATGTGCTGATCACCTTTCTGATATTATTAATTTTCTCAGAGAAGAAAGAAGCAAACTCACTGCACTTGCCGTCTGAGAGTATTTCACTGGGAATCTGGCTTGGGGGGTTTGTCAGTCTCTCTACAGTAGCAAAAAGAGTGTGTGTGTGTGTGTTGTTTAAGTTGCTGTTTATAATATTTGAGAAGAAAGTCTGTCTAGCTTTGCCTAGTTCCATACTGAAAGCATGGATGCTGTCTTTGTAGATGTTATAATGGACTACAAGTTTTGTCTTCCGCCACATGCGCTCTGCTTTTCTGCATGTTCTTTTCATATTTTGCACAGCTGTTGTGTTTCTCCAAGGTGCTTTTTGTCTAACACTCTTCCTGACTTTCACAGGAGCAATATCATCAATTACACTTTTGACTTTTGAATTAAAAGAATCAAGGAGAAAATCAACAGAGTCAGCAGATATGCTTGGTTTTAAAGATATAGCCTTCATAAATAGCACACTAGTGTTCTCATTTAAGCATCTCTTCTTGACAGACACAGATCTAGCTTCAATGGCAGGAGAGATCAATATATCAAAGAAAATACAGAAATGATCAGACAGTGCTACATCCTTAATAACAATCGATGAGATGTTTAAACCCTTACTGATAAGTAAATCTAGAGTGTGTCCACGATTGTGTGTGGGACCATGTACATGCTGAGTCAGATCAAAAGTTTTTAAAACAGTTTTGATTTCTTTTCCCATATTGTTTTCTGCATTATCTATGTGAATGTTAAAATCTCCAGTAATAGCAAAACAGTCAAACTCTAAGGAAATTGTTGATAACAGTTCTGTAAAGTCCTCAGCAAAGGCTGGAGAGTATTTTGGAGGCCTGTAAATAATGGTAAGTAAAATACGTGGGGCACCTTTTAACACAATACCCAGATATTCAAAAGAGGGGTAGTTACCAAATGATGTTTGCTTACATTGATAGACATCTTTAAAAAGAGCAGCGACTCCCCCTCCTCTCCTAGCAGCTCTGCAGACACTCATAAAAGTAAAGTTAGGAGGGGATGTTTCATTTAGGACTGTTGCACTGCAGCTGTCTTCTAGCCAAGTTTCATTTAGAAGCATAAAATCCAGGTTGTATGTGGTTATTAAGTCATTGACTAGAAGTGATTTATTTTTAAGTGAGCGGATGTTTAAAAGTGCTACCTTAACAGTCTTACTTTTTGTTACTTTTGTCTTAGTTTGGCGTGCAATAGGCACCAGATTAGATGGGTTTGCTGTACGGCTTTTGAGGGCCTTAGACTTTCTATCATGTAATCGAACAGCAATAGGGAAAGATACAGGCACACTGGGTTCCCGCTTGTTCTGTAAACATTTGAGAAAGTTACTGTTATCATAGCAAGGACCCGGCACATATCACTGAGAGCTGGTATCAGTTGTTTTTGGTTCACCTCGAGCCGATGGAGGAGGGTGTGGGCCCTGGCGTTTTTGCAGAGGCCGAAGAGCTCTCACAAGCGGAGAGCGAGCTGGGCCCGCAGGCTTTCGTGGTTTTGGGGCCTGACTTTTTTTGGTTGATGTCTGGGGGCTTGCAGATAGTTTGGTTCCAGCAAACACCAGTTTTTCCATTTTCTCTGAGAAACACAGAAGATGCTGTGGAGATGCTGGAGATAGGGATAACATGTCTGGTGATAGGGTAGAGGCTGGAGGGGGCTGTTTCTCTGGTGTTATTGGAGGTTGTAAAATGCTGTCCTGGTTTTCCAGCAAGTCGTCCTTGGGTGCTGAATCTTCTAGCAGTTCTAGTATGTCACAGTCTGTCTGTGGTGAGCTCTGTGGGCAGGGCTCAGCTGAGATTGTGTCCGTGAGCAGAGGTTGTTTTGGCTGAGTGGTGTTATCATTGTCCTTGCTTGACGTGTCAGCCGCATGTCCATCCAGGTGCTGAAGTGATGTCCTGTGGTCATTCATACTGTGTCCAGGTGTGTGTGTGCCATTCAGGTTGAGTGTATTGGCACACACTGCAGAAGGATGATTGAGGGAGAAGTAGATATTGTCCTTTAGCACTCTTGAACCAAGTTTGTTTGGGTGGAGCCCATCCTGTTGAAACAGTTGCCTCTGACTCCAGAAAAGATTGAAGTTGTCAATGAAGTTTACTCCTTTTATATTGCAGGTTTTTTGGAGCCATGTATTAAGCCCAAGCAACCGTGAAAATCTGTTTGTTCCTCTTGCTGGGAGTGGTCCACTGATGAATGTTTGTACTTTCAGTCTTTTGAGTGTTTCAAAAAGTTCATTGAAATCCTTCTTAAGGAGTTCTGACTGCTCTTTATGAATATCATTTTTCCCCACATGAATGATGAGTCGATTTGCAGTCTTATGTTTTATTAGAATGTTCTCAAGTTCCCTGTTTACATCAGAAGTCGTTGCTTGTGGAAGGCAGCACGTAGTTGTATCCCTGCTAATAATGTTTCTGATTATCGAGTCACCCACTATCAGAGTCCTGTGCTCGGCTGCGCTCTGAGCTGAGTGCCGCTGTCTGCTTGACCTTGAGCGCCAGTTAGCATCAGTGTTAGCTACTGGCTGATTCAGTCTTTGTTCAAACACATTCATCACGTTTGGGGATTCCTCATTTACATTCACTAATACTTCAAATATGTTCTCAAGATGTATAGGCGGTGGTAGGAGACCAGTATTTGCAATCCTTGTCAGAGCCGTATCTGGGGTAGAGGAGGCTACTGCTGCAATATGTGATGCTCGTGACAATCTGATGTCTCGAGTGCCTTTGGGTCTCGCTCCCTGTTTGTGCCACCGGTTTGTAAGTCGATCGGCTTGTTTCCCTACACTCAGTATGGCCGGTCGAGGAGGACTAGATTCATGGGACTCACCGGCTGTAGGCTGAGGCCGTCCATGACGAAGCTCTGTTGTGTGTTCCGTCTGGTTTGGTGGTCCCACAAATAACTTTGTTTCAAGAGCTACAATCCTTTGTAAAAGTCTGTGGCAGTTAGTGCAGCAAGTAGATTCCAGAAGAGGCATTTTCTCTTATCCTTTAGAATGTAGGCAGTTGTGTTTTCTTCCCCGGAATGTAAGCAGTGGGAGGCTGGTTGAATAAAAGTATTCTGCTTTTTTTGTAGTAATCCAAGCGTTTGAGCACTGTGTTGATTAGCTGAAGTTAAAATTAGGTGATAAAAGGAGATGAAATATAAAAATATAAAAGTGATAGAGCAAAGCGCGGAGCGGTAAGCAAGAGAGTCCGAACAGTAGCAGAGCAGGAAGTACGACTTATATAACCAATCACACACACATCCATCTTTAACTATAATAATATATTGAATTAATTCAAAGCAATAATGCTTATAAAAGAACCCAAAATATTTGTTTCAAGCATTTAGATGAAAACAATAATGATAATAATTATATAAATCGATTATAAATCAGTCAGTGGTGGGCCGTCAGGGCCAGCAAGGCCTTCTCTGCTGGCCTAAACACTATCAGAATCACTGACTTGCACTTTAATATATTTTTTCCATGAATGAGTATTACATTATTCCCAATAGTCCATTCTCTCTTAAAATTTCAATTCAATTCAATTTTATTTGTATAGCGCTTTTCACAATACATATTGTTTTAAAGCAGCTTTACAGAAGTGTACCTAGAAAAATACAGTTAGTTAATCATGTATTAATTTAGGGCATAACATATCGAGTCGTCTCTTCACAGGCGTTTAGTCGTGTCATCGCAGCTGTTGGGGCATCTGAAGTCTCCGTGAGAGGCTGGATACAAACTGGAGCTGACGAACGCTATTTACCTCGGGACTAGCGTCCCGAGATAACAGCAGAAAAGCAGATGGGAAATAATTAGCATAGCTGCTGTTCATAATATTAATGCATTCGATCTGATTCAACAGTGGTTTAAAAGGTAAGCATTATGTGAATGCTTGGCTAAATAGATGTGTCTTTAATCTAGTTTTAAACTTTGGACAGTGAGTCTGAGCCTCGAACAATATCAGGAAGGCTATTCCAGAGTTTAGGAGCTAAATGTGAGAACGCCCTCCCTCCTTTAGTAGACTTAGATATCCTAGGAATGACCAGAAGCCTCGAATTTAGTGATCTTAAAGAACCCGATGGATTGTAGGGCGATAGAAGGTCCATTAAATAGACAGGAGCTAGACCATTTAGTTTTTATAGGTCAGTAGTAATACTTTGTAATTGATACGGAACTTAATAGGTAACCAGTGTAGAGATAATAAAATTGGTGTTATATGATCATATTTTCTTAACCTAGTAAGAACTCTAGCGGCTGCATTTTGGACTAACTGTAGCTTGTTTATTGAGGATGCAGGACAACCAGCTAATAAAGCATTACAGTAATCTAGTCTCGAGGTCATGAATGCATGAACTAACTTTTCTGCATAAGAAACAGATAGCATGTTTTAATTTCATAGCTTTTCTCTTGGTAGCGCTGCTTCCAGTAGTGTATGTTTATGTTAGAGCTTGTATCCAATCATATTTCAGCCATCATGTGTTGCCATGGTCAAAGACATCTGCCTTGAGGCCTTCAGAATCGATAGTGCGGGCACCTGTAGCTTAAAATGAATGGCAATGAAACTGTTGCTTTAACCAATCAGATAATCAGTCAGATTTAATCAGCCAATCAGATTTCGATTTGACTGCACCGGGGCCATCTAGCAGGCGTACAATAACGTCTACATTTTCACGTCCATTGATTGGATGTTCAGAGCGCGTACTACTACTGGTAGTCAGAGCTAGCTAACCGCATCTGTAGCGAACTGCGTTAACTATTCCTGTAGATTTAATAGTTTTTCAACCCACAATTTAATGTTTCTTTTCCTCCTCGACCCCCAGCAGGTTCAAACCTACCAGAAAAAAAATCCCTTATTCAGCCTGAGCTTAACGCAGAGTCACGGAACTCTGTTCGATCTGTCCGGGTAAAAAGAGAATGACTAATGTATGCCAAGACTAATTTTGAAGGCAAAAGTCCCGCTGATCTCATTGATTTCGTTCAAAACTCTGTGTGAGAGCATGGGTCAGCTGTAGCCTACACATCGCCATGTTTTGCGGTGACTGTCCCTGTGTCCACGGCTTCTGTCGAGCAGTCTCAGGCTCAGCCCTAAAGTAAATTAAAACTTATGCCAGAAATATGACTCGAAGGAACTGTATTGTTGGAACTGAAACACACAGATAACCTGTGCAACAGAGTAATTTAACTCTTCTTGAGGAAAGAAATAAGGATGGATTTTGAGTAAAAAAATAAAAAATCTGTAGTTTTGGCGAGTATAATGCTTTTTTTGCCCCCGTTTTTTCCGTGGTGAATATGATTTTTCTTTTAAATTTATTTTATTTATTTAAATTTTTTCAAACATTCATACTATTGTAACGTCTGAAAAAGGACTATTTTAACCATTGAACGACAAGATAAGGGAGGCTCCGTTTCTGAACTTATAATCGGAACGCAAGAACCACTGAACACAAACGCACCAGCCGAACTCACGCGCTCGTTTCTCTCTACCGGCCTTTTCCGAACTCACCACATTAACCCAATAACTGCCGGTGCAAAATAAAAACAGCAATTTCACAACAATTATAGAGAGTCTGTGCGTTGCTACACCATTAAAAGTTATTAATTCAGGTAGGACACCACTGAAGGCCTCGGTGTGAAATGCACAGCTCGCCACTGAAATCAGTAAATAATCTCTTAAAGCAGTAACACATGAAAATCACAGAAAAACATAAGAAAACCGATAGTGATAATTATGCAACTTTTCACAGGAAAAAAAAATAGAGAGAGAGAAATAAGAAGCTGTTTCACTGTTCACTGACAGAGAGAAGGCAAAACTCGGGGTTGAGCATTACAAAAATTGCAGCATTGTGCCCCTTTTGCCTTACATGAACAAGAAAAAAAGAGGAAGGATACTGTCTTTTTTTCTCTCTGTTCAACTTGTCTCAGTTTTTGTGTGGTTTTCTTGGCACACGTTGTTTGGGTGATTTCATCATTTCTTGCTTTACCTCAAGCCAAGAACTTTCAAATGAAAATACAGCTCTTTCTTCTCACGAAGGGGTAAGGCAGGAGATCAAAACTTTTATCAAACTGTTTTATAGTGGAGCTTGACAGAGCCAATGCATCACTATTGTAATCCGCTGTCCTTATTATTATTATTATTAGTGGTGCTTGCTATATGCAAAACATTGTTAATGAAATCCCCCATAAATCTCCTAATTTCAGGGCCTGAGTTAGGCCACTGCTGATACTGTGTAAAATTGGTTATAGAAAATGCCCAGTCTGATAAGAAAAATATGTCTCAAAATACTGTTTTGGATTGAATATCTGCAATCTGAAATAAATTAAAGTGTCTAACTGGAATCAAAGGTCAGTCTGAAAACATGCATAAAACACTTTGATTGATTTACCAGGCTTGTCATGATACCAAAGCACAGGTGAGTTAAATACCAAATTAAAACTCTTGATTTGCAGATTCTTGAGTGTAAACATGTCCACAACCCCTTGGAGAAAAACGTTGAAATATTAGTCTTATTTATTATGCCTTAAAACAGCTCTTACCACCTCTGACCTCTGCCAAATCTACTTAAACCCCAGAGTATTGCCTCCTCTTCTCATTGTACGCGCTTGTGATGTGATTATTTGCAAGTAATGTTATTAATATTGCATCCAAATTCCTATATGCTATAATTATGAAAAAAAAAGCACAGTGGAAAATAGTCCAAGACTCAGAGTTAAGCTTTCCTTAAAATCTACAGAGTTAAGACAGCAGGAATGTGCCCTTTTTGCCTCACAACTTTGACTAACCCTTTGAATAAATACAGCACTTAGATCCTCAACATGTCTAAGAGCAGTTTGTGACAATGTTCATTCTTGTTTATTTACTATTAACTAGTAATAAGAAATGATCGGTTCACGTGCCGCTTGAACTGAGACCCTACAGTTAAAAGTGTGAAAACAGTATTTATTGTTTGATTTCGAAATAATTGCTAGAATTTTAAAGCTGACACTTTGTTTCATATCAAAGAAACCGGCTCTGTCTTGTGTGTCAGTGTCCTCTTTGCGATTTTTCACTGCGTGAGAATATGGTTGTGTGGCATGAGAATAGGGTCAGTTGCTTAAGTCTCACATTGAATGTGTGAGAGTTGGCAGTCCTATAGATGTTGTTTGTGTAATATCAGCTTGACTTGCTCAACTTCAAGCCAAGACATTTCAAATAAAAGTACAGCTCTTTCTTCTCACCAAGAGATTAGATCAGTGGCGGCGTTTCACAAAAACTATATAGAATAGAGTATGGCATTCCCCTCTGAGCATGTAGAACAACGACATTACTGAACGATATACACCTCACATTTTACCAAACAAAATGCACGATGCACTATTAACTCTATTACACTATTAATTAAAACAGCATTAAATATAAAAACACATGCCTTAGATCTTTGCTGCAGTGCAGTTTTTATTGCATTAGTGGTATATAATGTTTTCCTGACAGCACTACAGTCCTCTTTTTATATTGCTGCTTCCATTCTCCTGATTGCTATTATTTAATTTCTTCGTAAAAAAAAAAAAAAAAAAAAACATCCAGGGAAAATTGAATAGGCCTGTTTCTTTTCATTTTTACTCAGTATCTGACAGCTAGGCTAATCAAAAAGACGCACGATTAAGTGATGCAATAAACTGCTGCTGCCACACTCACTCCACACAAGTTTTTTGTTAATAATACTTTTGTAATAATGTATACATGTATGTGTTCATTTAAAATCTGCCATTGTGTTTTCGACATTGTGAAATAATAAGAAAAACAAGTTTATTTCTGAAATGGGATCCAATCAGAGAAGAATAGTCAATTATCGAGTGTTTTGCCTTTGGATTTATTATCAAATTTATATTATAGCTATTTTTTTTACCAATTCTATTGCACTGAAGTATTAAGTATAGCAAGAGTAGGAAAAGATGAATTGCTCCAGCATCATATTATGTAAACTGCATTTATGACAATCAACTACACAGATGCATATATATCATAACGATCTATCAATAAATGCACAAACGTGGTCCTCTGCTTTTGTTCTGACGCTGCGGAGGAGCCGGTTTCATATGACTTTTAAAGGTGACTGAGACGATCACGGATTAGTGTACCCAGGGGCGATTCTAGGATTTTCCTTTTAGGGGGGCTAAGCCCCCAATGAGGGTATGATTAAAAAAAAAACAAGGTAAAAGTTTAATTTAGGGTCTAATGCTCACTTTCATTACCATGCAATTGCAGGGTTTTATAATCACTATACCGTAGTCCTGAATTCGAGTTGTGTTAGTTAGGGGGGTTCGGGGTTTCCCCGAGAAAATGTTTAATTCTCTGAACTATTATGTGCATTTTAAGATGTTTTGAAGGCAAATTTTTTTGTGATAAAACCATTTCAGTTGGCAGCTGATTATTTTTCTCTCCTCATCAGCATCACACTCTTTTTCTCTTTGGGGGTCAACTGGTTGATTTTGCCTATGAATCATTTTCTCAGACGTGTTCATTTACTGAAAACTACTAGGAAAGGTAACTAAGTTTATAAAATTAATTCACATTAAAGGCTACACATTCATTATTGATCTTATGCCTTATCACATATTTGTATATGTGCACTGGAAGCATCAGCAACAAAACCAATTCCTTGTGTGTGCAAGCACACTTGGGATAAAGCTCTTTCTGATTCTGATGCCTAATACAGGGCTGTAGACAGGGCTTTATAATCAGAGGTCCTGCATTTGAGGTGGAGGTTTGGGGGTTACATTTTTTAATCTCAGAAATGTGCATTTCAAGTTTGAAGACCAAAAAAAGGATAAGAAATAGCTTTAAAACTATGTCAGTAGACTATTTGTCAATACCTGGTCTCTCCTCATCTCCATCTTCCTTTTTTTTTCAGTCTCCTCATCGTGCCCTTTCTCTTCCCCTCCTAAAGCTGAGCTTTTTTTTTTATTTACTAAAGGCTACAATTTGTATTAGGTATATTTTCAATATGTACACATTCATTATTAATCCTGTACCTAACAGGATGAAAACGGCTTTGTTAATGTTTTTTGTCCACTCACAATGACAGTAAACGAATGATTACATTAGGCTGACGTTACATGCCTAATTTCAGTTCAAAAGGGCGAAATTAGACAAAACTATATTAGTTTTCCTGATTATTTTTTGTCATTCGTTTAACTTTAATGACCTAAAAAAACTGTCAAATATATAACGTTATAAGTTTAGCTACTTACATCTTATCTCGCACTTGCCCGTGCACTAAAGCGTCGAGTTGTGCTGCTAAAATTCGCGCTCAGCGTCTGTGAATGTAAAGCCCGCCTACTTTGATTTGATTGGTCATCTCAAATATTCTGACATTGACGAGCAGTGACAGACCAATGGGCTCAGATGAACACACACACAAACTTTCCTCTCTTTTTGACGCGCTCTCTGCTCGGCGCCACTGCAGATTTAAGATGAAGAACGCGCTGAATCTGATTAAAACAAGACTGATGCGAACACGAATTTGTGTAGCATATTAATCACAAAATTGCTGAAGCCCCCCTAAAAAGGGCCTAGTGACGCCCCTGAGTGTACCGTTAAAAGCTGATTTTTAGGGGGGATGGGTGGAAATTTAGCGGGGTTAAAGCCCTCCTAAAATCTTTAACGAGCATCATCAATAGCTGATGTTTTATCTGAACTTGGACTGCTAGGGTATGGCAAGTGCCATACTCTGCCATATGCAAACGCTGCCTCTGGATTAGATAGAATAAAACTGCTTCATTAGCGGTGCTTGCCAAAGGCAACACATCTCTATCTATACTCATTTGTTCCTGTGTAGTTATTCATTAATGACAGAACGGTTTTCTAAAGTGTTACCCAAAATAGATTCAGTCTGATTTTAGATAACTAATTTCATTGACATCATCCACACATTAGACACTGTTTCACGGATATGGCAAGCATTTTGGGTATAGTAGTGAACAGGAAGCAGGTTGCCAGGTTTGTCCATGAACGGGTGTCTAAAAAGAGTCAAATAGGGCAGATTAAGTAGTAGCCACAACAAAACCCACTACAAATTTGATGCACACGCACAGTGAATAACCACTACAATTCAGAGTGCAAATATGTTCATCCACACAGTAAACACCATCACTCATGATACACCACACACAGTAAGGCCCTAATGTCTCTTCCAGTTAAAAACAAAAAAAGTACTGGTTCAACCTGTGACACATACTCAAAGAAAATTCAGTTTGAACTGGTCAAAATAACTTTTCCATATATCTCAATTGATTGTCCACAATTAAATCTGCTGTGAATGATGTGCAATAGAGAAATTGATGCCCCTTTTTTTTACTTTCACATTGAATCTCCAAAATAATGTAGAAACAACAAAGACTATATTTTCCATATTTGTTTAATGGCATTTTTTTTATTAAGCACTATGAATAAAGGTCAGTATCACTGATACCAATACTGATACTGATGTCTCTATTACATGGATTTCATTCTCAATTTTAAAATTTTATTAGGTTTCAAATTTTTTTCTTACAATTTTTAATGTTAATTGAACCTAAACCAATCTTCATATACTCATTGTAATAAATGTCACATTTAGCTGTGCCTTTAATTTATCAGGGCTCAACTATACGTTTTTATTTTTTATTTTATTGGCCCAGTCAGACTGGTTCAGATTTTTACCTGACCTGCTAAAATGCACACACACAAAAAAATATTTTTTGTTGTTTTTTACCCATGTTACCTTCAAAACAATGCTTTTAGATTTTCAGGTAGTTCTAACGGGTCACTGTATTCACTGCATAAATTATAAATTTAATATAGATTTACCATTATTAAATCTACAAAAGTGATTCAGTCAAGAGCAGCGAGTGATTTTCTCTTTATCTTTTGTTCTTTGTTTAACATTAATGACAGACAGCAGCAGATTTATTGCTTTATTGCCACATGACCCGGATCTGACGTACACCACACATTTTCTCAACTCGTTGCGTGTATTTAACACTTTTTAACTCATTTAAGACTGTGCTTATGAGTATACTCAACAAAACGGGCGTTTGACAATTTTGTATTTGTGTTGTCAATGCAAGCGTGAAAAAGAACTCTATGCAGCTCATTTAAAAACTCTAACATTAAATTATTTATGACAATATTATTTTACATTACCCGTGGCCCATCATCAAGTAAATTAGTTATTAAATCACATGTACAATGTCAACAACAAAATATTTAAGCCACAACCATTATTTTGGACTGTAACACTGACGCAGACATCCAATGTGAATCTAGTAACATTCATTGAAGCATTTATTTGTCATTGGAATTTGCACACTGTCAAATTTTACATCATGATGGCAACAAAGCAGAGTTCATAGTAACTGTGCACAGAAGATTGGATTTTACTCCAAATGTACATAACATATTCTGCAGGTGGAAATGTACTCCACTCATTCACTCATCAAATTTTAATGTCTTATACTTTTTAGAAATCTTTTTAATCCTTAAAATATCCCACTGCAAAACAACTGAATAAAATTATGAACAACAACCACAAGTGTTTGTAGCACTTGCTTAAATGTTTTGCGAGAGTTGGCTACTCCATTGCATCTGTGTGTTTAGGTTCAGGCTGTCTTCCGAAAGATGAATACAGCACCTCCACCAATCCAAAGGTTAAAAATTTACTAGAGAAACTTAAGCACTGAACAGTGAATCATGGTGAAGTGTCTTCAGAGACATGGTTGTGGAACCAGAGCATAGAAACTTCCATCTCTAGTACCTCCGTTCCTGGGAATATGGCACATAAAGCCATTTCGCGTGTTGAAAAGCTTCCCTACAAGGCCATCACTCATCACACTATCGGGCGACAAAGAGCACATTAGAACACCAGCACAGACGTGCACAACGTGACATTATTGTAATCTCAATAAAACGTGTAATTTCTGAGATGGATTAAATTATTTTTCGGTTTAAGTCTGATAACATCAACTTTTCATAAAGATTAACTTTTTTTCCAAGATGAGTATTATGTATTGTATTTGTATTGGCACTAACCTACACACGTAGTATGTAACTCCTGGAAACCTCTTTGATTCGTCATACGAGACCATGTTCCCTTGTTCCCCATCCATCCATTTCCAACCACGTCCTCCACAGGGATCAACCAGAACCTGCAGATTATTAAAACAGTAATTTCTGAAGAAATATGAGAGGCATCATCTCCTTGACTACAGTCTGTTAACTGTCCTGCATGTAGTTGTTATCAGTAGTGTTTTAAATATAAATAAAATGTACTGTACTGAGTTACCTCATAGCTACTGGCCTGATGACCTCTCCCGTCATATTCAAAGTTGCAGCTTTGAGAATTTACATAGCCACTGTGCCACCCACCGTCTGGACCCATCGCTTTGCACACTGCGTGTTGGGTTTTAGAACGAACAGCATCTATAAACCACAAGAATTTATAGGTTAACCAAAGTTTTTTGTTGCTGGAAGATATAAGGCTGTTGTCTTAGATGAGCAAAAAGATTAAATGCACAACAACTTTTTAAACTGTCCTTCAGTTTTCTTTGCTTATAAGTTCATTGCATTGTAATTCCATTATATGATTTTATAATTCCATTACATGGGATCAAATACGAAATGAATCTGTAAGAACAAGCTCAGTCATAAAGATCTTCAAGTGCTTAAAGATGTAATGAAATGTGATACTGTACACTCATTTATAAACTCATTTAAAAAGCATGGACAAAAGCACATTAAAGTGAAGAATCAGCCTAATCTAATGTATGTCGAGTAAAAGTTTTCATACTGCTGGGCACATCTCTGGTCTGAACCCACTTGAGGTCCTGACTCCTGCAGCCGCTGTATGGGTCTCCTTTCCACGGGTTCACACAGGTGCAGCTCCTGTCGTGATTGGAGGAGGAGGAGCATTTGGCGTTCACCCCACAGGGTTTAACCTGACACGTGTCGCGACATGTGCCGAAGTTGCCAGTGCAGACTTCATTGTCCTTACAAACGCTGTTTTGTGTGCAGTTGTTACACTGGTGTGGTATGAAGGATGGACAGGGCGGCTGTGAGCATTTGTACTCAGCTGGTTTAGGGTGTGTGGCGGAGCCCCAGCCAGATGAACATGTGGCCTTGCAGACAGTGGCTCCCCCTTCAGATCTGCACTCGACTCGCCCGTTTTCCTGCTCCTTGTAGCACACAGGTGAGGCACTCCACTGTCCTCCAGAGCACACCTCGATCTCAGGGAAGGGCTTGTATGATCCACCACATTTCAATGTCACCTGCTGCTGGGCTGTGCTGTGGTAGAGCTTCTCACAGTGGCTATTCTGAAGATCCCCAGCCTTTAGAGGGCCACATCCATTTTTATTGAAGAGTTTCCACTGCTGTGAGACATAGTCCTGGAAAAACTTCTCGAGTAAATTAATGTTCTCTGATTTTCCAGTGACCAGTAGATATTTCGACCAAGCTAAAACGGCTTCCTTTTCAAGAGCAAACATGTAGCGCACAAAATAATCAATCTGATCACTGTAGTATTTTGTGCACTCTACTGGCTCACTAGACTGACTTTGTGAGTCCTGGACCAGTGACTTGTGAAAAATATCCAGAATGTTGTGTTTGTCTCCAAATCCAGTGCCCATCATCATGTGGTGAAAGTCTGTGAGATAGAGTTGAAAAGAGTTCCCCCCTGTGAACTGAGCTCCAACTTCAGAAACATAGTGGCGTTGGCTAATTGTACCGTTTTTAAGTTGTATATGCAGTGTGCTTATGTTTCGAAACTTCTCAGTCACATTGCTGTATTTCACAAAGATTTGTGTCCACTGGATGTCTTGTCGAACAGAGTCAACTATTTCTTTAGTGAAGTCCTTCAGCTCCTTGACACTGAAATAAATTGTCTTCAGATCAGGGACTGGTTTATAGAGCATATCATTGAATTTATCTTCAAGATCTGCATAGTCAATAATACATGCTGGACCGCGGAACATCTTATGACACTCGCAGAACACTTCTGTGGTGTCCTGGATGGATTTACATTCTCCCTGCTTACAATTCACGTCTGAGCCGAAACAGCTGTTTTGAAGTAGATAAAGGACAGTGAGGATCATCTTTACAGTAGCCATGACAGTTTAACCTGTTTAAAAATGAATGCATAAAAGTATAATTAGAAGTATTGCATATGTGGCCTGGTGTCACTTAATTCACAATCTGCTTATAAAGTCACACACTGAGTGTTCTTTGCTGTTAAAGTTGCACTACAAAAGATTTATTTTATTGAACCAGTGCATTATAAAATCTGTTCTTAATTTACTGCAAAACAGACAAATCATTATGATCATAACTTGTATAACACATTATGTAGCTAGATCATATCTACAGTTAGTGTCATGTTTGGTTCCCTCGCTGAGTCTGCTTCCGCCCAATGTTTTTTTCTTACATAAATATCTGAATGGATCTGCTGATATTGTTATATTGCAGGAGAGGAGCAAATGAGAATTGAGGCAAGGATCAACTGTGCCGCATCTTTATCTGAGGAGTAATCCATGGCAAAAACAACAAAAACAGCCAAGACTTAGGGACCGTTCGGTATTTATGGAAAGGGCCACCGGAGGAAAATAGGGGAGGGTCATGTCTTTTTATTCTTTGTTCAGGTGAGGGTCACTCAACTTTATTTTAGTCTATAGGGGAGGGTCACCCAACTTTTGTATTCATCAAAACAGCTAAATTTCAAAGTGGCTTGTTTGGTGCATAGCCTATTTTTTTCCATGTAACTCCATGTAGCTCTCTCGGTCTCGGCCCCCCATCGCTATCAGATGGGTCTGACCCAACATCCAGTTTGGCACTGTTTGACAGCGCGCGCGCGCTTCAGTACGCGCTCAGAAAAAGTGCATTAAAACAGAATGCCAAAGAAACGTTTACCCGGCAAAGCTTTAAAGCACGAGCAAATAATGAACTTTAGTGATTGCGAATAAGTGCAGTGTCCTGTGCGTGTAACTCTACCGCTACATTAACATGTGATGTGAATGGACGTCGAGTTGTACAGTATTGGGACTGAGGCGCCAGAACTGCAGCTGATAATGTGCGCTGTAGCACGATACTACCATATTTTAGTTTCCATTCTTATTGTGTTTCCACAACAATGTTAGTGAGTAAATCTACTGAAATTGCCACCATATCAGTGGAGTGTGATGTGTTGGACATGGGGCTACCACATTTTTAAATTACTATTAGTATTATTTGAAGTTAACATAATAAAATACAGACCTACACCAAAATAACTAGTTGAGGATAAATTCTTTAAAATTGTGCAATTCCAGCGTTACGGACGTGACATTTGCAGTCAAAACTTGAAATATAAATTCTCAGAAAATGCATTCAATACTGAAACGTCTGTTTATATATTCATACTCCCTTAAGGCGGGCTTACACGGTGCGATTTTTTGCTGTTTTACGAGCTCGCAGATTATTTTCACTCGGGAGAAATGGCATGGAAATCGGTTGTGCTCGCATGTTGCGGCTCGTGAGTGTGCTAGGAAGATACGAGCCGAGTCGAACCTCACGATAATTTTTAAACATGTCTAAAAAGTTTGGGAGCTGTAGGCTTGAATTCGTGAGGTGTGTGCGCTCTGCGGTTGAATGAGCCAATTTGTCGATCTATCTGAATTTGACCAATCAGGAGCTGAAGAAATCCACAGAAGAAAGACAATGGGAGCGCCACCGTGAATTTGGACTATTGAAAGGGAAGCCTACTGCTTTATTATGATTTTAGTATCATAATGATTAATAAATGCATGCACAATTATCAGTGAACTTGATAAATGTTGCAGATATGTTTTACTATGTACAAACAAATGCCTTTCAAATTGTGTGCAAAATTCTGAATTAAATGAATGTGCAGCAATTTGTACAAATAGAGTCTGTAGCCTATATGTGTTGTAGCCATAATAAGCGCATTTAGTTTCATATTTATTATAATGTTTTTTTTCCATCTATGTTGATTATGAAAAGGATAGCCTACGCAATATGATTTTGACCACTTCGTTAAGTGTTGTTTTGTAGAAAGCCTTTCTTTAAAGCGAATTTAGTTTTGTATAAATTGTATCTTAATTTTAATCAATGTTTCATCAACCCATTGCCTGGATTTAATAAATTAAAAGTAAATATAGTAGAAAATCATCATGACACGGAGGCGTCGGCGTGTGACCAGGACTCTGGTCTAATAAATGAACCGAAACTCAGCGTATTGCCTAAGGTAGGCTACTTGCCTCACATAAATATATAGAAAACTTGACATGTCTACTTTTTAACAGAACAATTCAAAACGAAAGAAAACAGACTAGACTTCTCTCTGCTTATGTAATCCGAAATGTGCATTTCTCTCTGGTGCTTTCACTACTGCGAAGATCGCGAGTCAGCATTATCACTTTTATATTTGCAGCCGAAACTGACAAAGACTTGTTTATTAATAAACAATTAAAATGTCCCCTTGTTATATTATTCATAATCATTACTTTTGCCGGTTCTTTGTGGCAGCTTTAAGATACTTTACTGGCAGCGCCACCTTACATTTTACATGAACGTGTCACCATTGCACCAGCACCGAAAACATGATCTTTTTTTTTTTCAAATAAAAAATCGTGATACGAACCGAATTGTAGGTTTGGTCTATCGTTACAGCTCTAGCAAGATGAGAAAGCAGGAGTTTAGTCGTTTATCATGGAATGGCGATCTGAACATCTTTGCCAAGTGCAAACCCATACAGAAGTAATCAATAAATTATCGGGGAGGGTCATGCCTTTTTTCATAATCATTTTGGAGGGTCATAGAAAAAATTATTGCTGGCGAAGGGAGGGTCAAGTCTTTTTTGACTACAGATCTCAAATCTCCTCCGGTGGCCCCTTAAATAAATAACGAACAGTCCCTAATTAAAACAATACCAGACAGTGAACTGAGGAAACTAAGGGCTATAAACACAAAGGTAAAAGAGAAACTAAACAAGACTCAGGTAAACATACATTGGTAACCATAGAAACAAACAAGAACACACCAGACACCATGGAAACCAGGCAAACAGTAGGTGTCGAAAAAACGAATCCATTTGAAACGAGTGATTTAATCCAAGTGATTGCTTTATATGGATATGGACAGATTTAATTTAGACCATTATTCACATATAACATTGACACAAATTCAGAGCTTGCAATTAAAAAAAAAAAAAACCTACATTAAAAAGGTCAACTTCCTGTTGAGTGGGGCTAATGACTGTCATTTTGAAAGTTGTCCGGCCACTTTCTGTTTCGCTGTTTTTTTACATTTCAAAAAACTTATTTAACTTTAATAAGAATTAGCTATTTTTTATATTTGAATATTCAATTAGGCCAACTTGGCAACCTGAAAAGTGTAACTAACTCTAAGGAAAGTGTAAAGAAGGTAAACAATTCAGAGCTTTATTTTATTAGTTTCCTCTGTTAATATTATGAATCCTTTATTTTGGAGCCTCCTAGTGGAACGTTAATTTCGCATCAAAAAGGAGGGAGTAGTTAGTGAGACGCACCCACGGAAGTAAGGAGGAAAATCACATGTCGCTCTGAAATCGTATAAAGCTATTAAAAAGGATAATTGGCTTTATGCACAGCTTCACTACTTCCTGAACTTCAGCCAGCCCTTTGTTTCCTGTCTGCCATTATTGGACAAACTGATTAATCCAGGTGTGCCTGGCCTCAGTAACAATAATCAGGCACACCTGGATTAATCAGTTTGTCCAATAATGGCAGACGGGAAACAAAGGGCTGGCTGAATTTCAGGAAGTAGTGCAGCTGTGCATAAAGCCTATAAAGCACCTAGCTGGAACAGGAACAAGGTATTGTCTGTTGGATTTGTTTAATGTTTATGTGCAGTAATACGTAGGTTAATCTATCCAACTGTGAAGAAGTGTTTAAATGTATTGTTATCACTTGTGCCATGTGAAGGCATGCTAACATAAGCTTTTTAGCATTGTTAATACTGACAGAGGTAATTATTTGTACGGTTAATGTGGCCTTCGGGTAATGTTTATGTTTGTAAGAGCTAATTTTATCTTATTTATCTGTCCTGTAGCTCTTACGATGTTTCATGAAGAAAAGGTGTAAGAAAGGAACAGTAGAGACAACTGACCATAAATAAAGGCTTCTGGAAACATCAGTACGCTTTCCCATTGTCTGGCAGGGTTTTTCTACAAAAAGCACTCTTCGTTATTTATTCATATTTATTGTATGAGGGTCTTGAAGACCCTAGAGATGTCCCCTACTCGGCTCAATCCAGACGGTTGTCGTGCTGGTCCACTAGGGAGACCACACTGTAGTTGCAGCCATTGTGTGTGCTGACGCGCCAAGTACACTGCAGTCGTTAACGCCGGACAGAAGGGGGTTCACACCACCATATGGAAGGAAGCGTAAATGGATGGAGAAGCATAGTTTACTGTAAAGCTACGTCTTAGTGTTTGTTATCTTGGCGAAAGCCGAGTACAAATCAGCATGAAGTTTTAACATCTACTCTCGTGTAATGGAAATCATATTTTTTATCATTTGATTACTTGTTCTTATTTTATTACTGACTGATTACTTGTCTTTAGTAATAATTTAAATGTATATTAGTTGGCTGGACGTTTTTGCTGTGGTATCAAAATTGGAATTGAGAATTGTGAAATTTCACTGGTATCTAAAATTTGGTGTCATAAGCCCTATTCGAACAGGACTAGTTTTCTAAACATTTAAGTTATAATTCTTATCACTGGACGTCTGTGACTTCATTTACAGATTCAGACGGGACTAACATCTCTGTGTTTATTACAGATGTGGGTGCTTGTTTTTTAGATGTGGCCATTACAGAAGGTCAACTATGATGTATATGTCTTAAGTAGTCTCAGCCTCAGACGTCACGCCCACGGAACGTTGGCTAAACGTCTGATGCATATGGTACACTTAACTGGAAACACTTCAGGAATGTCGAAGTCGTCATCTGATTGGTTGAATTTAATCGGATTTCCGGGGGGCGCGAGTGTCGCGTTTATTTTCGGTCCGCCGGGAAACAAAGCGCAGACGTGTGATTGCGGAAGAAAAACTGTTGTGTTTACATGAGTGACAATGAGCATTTATCAAGATCAGCTAAACGTAGAATTCTCAAAAGTATGCGAGGTTCACGGGAAAGACTCTTGAAGTTTTCTTCTCCTTCTTTGATTTTCTATGCTGACTGACTTGTTGCACGCAGGTCTGTTGTTGTGGGGACATTTCCACGCACCGAAACGTGACGCTGAACGAAACGAACTGTAATTGGTTGTTTTACATGTCGGTCAAACGGCCTTATGGGCGGGCCTTGGCCAAAGAAAGCTGCTATGAATTCTAGACCTTCAGCCGTCAGTCTGAAGGTCTGGCTACGCGAGACTATGTCTTAAGTGGTTATTTATCATTTTATAAACGTATAAGAATATAATTTTAATTTATTATAAAAACCCATATTTAAGTAAACTTTTTATAGAAGTGGGCGGCTGTTCATAATAAACCAATTAAGCAGAAAAATCTAGACCAGCATCTTACTCTTAATACACTGATATTAAAATTGGTAGTTTTCAGTTTCTGTGATTAGGCTTTATTTATTAATTTGTTTTATTCGGATACAGTCCATATTGAAAATAAAGAAAAGCATGCCAAAGATTGGAGTGCAAATGGTATCTAAGCTAGGTAAAAAAACTCACGAGGAAAAGCATCAGGATAATACAACATGAGCAATCAGAGACATTTGCATTCGGACAGTCGAGTTTGCCAAAAAACAGTAGGTAATGATTTGGCAGATTCAGACGGGATAATAAATTGCAAAGTACGTCTGTGAAATAAGATTTTCTCTAACATCCCCCTTGGAAACTATGGCTATAACCTTATTTATTAAGGTTGCATGGGTCAAACACAATTCCAGTAACTATTTTGATTTATTTACAACTTTTTTTTTTGTGGTGGGGGCGTGGGGCCAGTGAAAATTTTGGCAGTTCAAGTAAACATGTAAACCAATGGCTCAAACGGGCCAGTAAAAATGTATCCTTAGCGTTAAGCCTTGCAAATACTTAGATGTCTATAAAATGAAATACCCTAAAATGTTGTCACAGGATCAGACGTAAAAACAACGACTACTAGACCACTGACTACCGGATTGCTGCAACATACATGTTACTGAAAAGCTTAGAGTAAACTATCATTTTAGGAAAATGAATTATGTTGAGATACAAGAGAAAACAATAAAACAGCAGAATAACTCACCAGAAAACACAATCATACAGGTAAGAAACCAGACACTAGACTAGAACCAACAGTGGGCTATTTATACTAAAGCTAATGAATCACATGACAATAAAAAGAGGAAGACGAGGTTTATTAAAACATGAAAGGACACAATGACCTCTATTGGTCATCTGGAATTCATGGCAATTATAAAAATTCTAATTCTTATTTTGTTGTTATTTTCCAAAAGAAACTTAGTTGCATGTGCCTTAATATTTTTTTCTGACGATAGTCTATGACAGATAACATCATCAAATTCACAAATACCAAAACTACGCGTCTACACCAGACGCTATCGGTATGACGTGACAAAAGCAAATCGAACCCATTATAATGAGTGATGCTACTGTATCTACTGGACACGGCAGGACACGATGAATCCCCGATAGTAAACTAATGCCCCATTCTATTTCGGATGTAGCTTACTCCAGTGTTGTTGACAGAAAGGACAAATAGGTTTGCAACGTTTTATTTTTCCATATTAAAAAGTTAAAAGGCCAAATAGTTATGTAGTACTGTATTAATTACAATCTTCCAAATAAATACTATAGAAATTTGCAGCTTTATTCACGCCCCCAGTATATATTTTAAGTAATTACATTAATATAAAGGTGTAGTTAGTGGTGACTGATGGCTTAAATTAAGTTTCAACTAGAGAAATGTTTAGTCATGGACAGCCCTTAAATTTAGCTTATGTTCCTGTTGTTGATATGCTCAAAAATATCCTGCAGCCATACGGATGTATGAGACTCTATACAGACACAAAAACACTCAGCCTAGAGATGTGCATGTGCTGAGGGAACACAACGATCAGAAACATGAACAGCTTCTGGAATGAATGCCAAGACAGTGTGCCTGTCATCAAGCATACCACTTCCCCCTTCTTCAGGAGGGACTGCTTAATCAGCAGACACAGAAACAATAATAATATTATCATGTGAACAATTCTATTTTAGTTATTTTAGTAAAATCCTTCGGAATTAACCAAGTTCTCTCTTATTATGGTGCGTTCACACTGGACGCGAATAGCGTGTCAGGCGCGAATGAGTTCAATGTTAAAGGGATACTCCACTTTTTTTGGAAATAGGCTCATTTTACAACTCCCGCAGAGTTAAACTGTTGAGTTTTACCGTTTTTGAATCCATTCAGCCGATCTCCGGTTCTGGCGGTACCACTTTTAGCATAGCTTAGCATACATTATTGAAGTGGGCAAGACCATTAGCATTTCTCAAAGAAAATGACCAAATTGTTTTGATATTTTTCCTATTTAAAACTTGACTCTTCTGTATTTACATCGTGCACTAAGACCGACGGAAAATGTAAAGTTGCGATTTTCTAGGCTGATATGGCTAGGAACTATACTCTCATTCCTGCGTAATAATCAAGAAACTTCACTGCCGTACCATGAGTGCAGCAGGCGCAGGCACTTAGTCCCGGTCACGTTGGAAGTTACCAAGCTGGGGACTCTTTTCAGGCGCTGCGTCATATCATTATGCCTGCTGAACTCATGGTACGGCAGTGAAGTTTCTTGATTATTACGCAATTTTGTTAAATTTTATTTTTTCACTGTGAACATGAAAATCATCTTTCTGCCTTCTCATTGCACCGTGTGTTGTATTTTTTTATTTCACAGGCCAACAGAGGAGGAGAGCCCGTCGGCGGCCTCGTGAACGGTCACAGGATGGTCCGTCGGCGGTGGAACAGCAACTTCTTGCTGTTCTGGCGCAAAATCAGGCGCAACCTCCGGCGCGACCTCCATCACCACCGCCACTGTCCGCAGATAAGGACTTCCTCCTCGGCCTTCTGCCTTTTCTACAGAGCATGCCGCCTCACCTGAAAGAAAACATTAAATTTCAAATTTACAAATTATAAATGGAAAACAGCACCATTGTGCTAAATTTGGAGCAATTTGACCCCCCGTCCTCCCTCCCCCCTCCGCCAGCCCGGAGAGCATGTCCAAAGGCGGAGTTCGCAAGAATCCCACCGTCGCTGGTCCTGCCGTATCCCCCAACATCGATCACCCGGAAGCGATACTTCGCATCCACAACTGCAAGGAGAACGATGGAGAAGGTTCCCTTGTAGTTGTGGAACTGGGATCCTGAGTTGGGGGGTGCCTTGATCACCACGTGTTTCCCATCCACCGCTCCACAGCACAGAGGGACGTTCCACCGCTCCTGAAATCCCTCTGCAATGGACCTCCAGTCATCGGTGGCGGGCACAGCCATGTAGACCTCCACAAGGCAGTCCCAGATGGCAGCCACTACCTGGGCGACGATCTGGCACACTGTGGAGACACCAACCCGGTAGCTGGACGCTATCGTCCTGAATGAGTCCCCAGTGGCAAGAAACCTAGAAAACATTGTTATAAATATTATTACAAATACACTTGTAGTTACATATTAAACCATACAATCAAAAGGTATACTATTAAATTGTTTATGGTATATTAAAATGGCAATAATCAAGCACTACATATTGCTTACAGATAGAGATATTTAATTTATAGGTTAATGTCTAGGTTATAGCAGTTAACTCAGTATCACTAGAAAGATTACTGTGTTTATACAGAGAAACATGACAGTATCACATCTGCCAAGAGAATATTTTCATTTCTAGGTTCAGTATCACTAGAAAGATTACTGTTTATACAGAGAAACATGACAGTATCACATCTGCCAAGAGAATATTTATGTCAGTTAACTGAGTAACGTTATCACTAAAAAGAGCGCCAACAATGGTATCCGTACCACAGTTTAAAAAAAACATTGATAACAAATGTTAGCATTGAATAAACTGTATTTAAAATATCATATACATTTACTAACCGAAGACAGATGGACAGGTGCTCCGCAGCCGGGATAGAGCACCTGTAGTTGGTGTCCTGAAGGGTGATCCTCGCTCCGATGCGGGACAGCAGGCGGGAGTACTGCTGAAAGTGGCCGTCATCCAGGCGCAGCTCCTGGAGCAAATGGTGAAACTTGCCGAACTGGGTTCACCTCCGAAGGGTCTGGTGGACCCAAATACGGCGATGATGATCCCTACGCCACTGTTCTGCTCTCCAGAGCGGTGACTTTCTCGATAAATGACTCATCAACAACAGACAACTTGTAAAAAGATGGCCGCCAACGGGGTTCGAAACTTTTAAACTTTCGCCTCTGAAATTTCGTTTCAAACTTTTGTTTGTACGCACGTCAGTTTCACTCTTGATGCGTGAATTAACTCAAAGTGGTCAAGCGTCAAACTAGACACGGTAGACGTGAATTTGACGCGCTATTCGCGTCCGGTGTGAACGCAGTTAGACAGCTGGGTGGTCAGGGATGGCAGACTCTAAACAGGCGTCCCTGGTTGAACTCTGGCAGGAGTCCTCCCTCAAACAGGTTCTGGCTGTATGGGTGTGTGTTGGAATGTGGTGTGGGAGCACATGGTACTTGTGAAGGAACTGGGCGGTCAGTGACATAGGCAGGTGCAAAGTCTTGTTCCTGAACAATATCTGGGTTGAATGGGAAGATGCCAGAGCACACAAAGCCTGATGTGATGTTGCTGCTCGTGGCAGAGCTGTGGCCACTATGCTTGGAACGTCATAGATGGTCAAAGTTTTTCCAGGATGTGTTCTCATCCAGTGATCTGCTGCTGTATTTACATATCGCTTCAGTGGACCGAAGACGCTCCTGTTGAGCGGCTGGAGACGATGTGAGCAGTGGGGTGGGAAAGATGGTAGGACTATGCAGTTTGACTGACAAAAGTCAATTGCTGCCACAGAAATGTGTGACCAATGATTGTTGAGGAGGAGCAGCACTTTGACTCCAGGGTCATACGGATGTGTCTGGCAAAGTGTTGGAGAAAGGCAAGAAAGTCTACATCCTGCATCCACCCTGAACTATTAGCAGAAGCAATAGAGCCGACGGGACCATTCCTCACCAAGTGGTCCTGGAACTTCTTACTGGGAAAGATGAAGTACGGGGGAATGCAATTGCCTTGTGCATTAACAGCAAGTGCAATAGTGACCAATGTCCCCCTCTCCCCAGTGGTCACTGCACCGACCTGGCTTCCCCTTGGTGGCGATAATTTTATCTGGCACCTGGACCGTCGTGGTACCTGAAATTTAATTGTAAACTTTAATAAACTTTCATGAACATCTGTAAGTGTTTATATATAGTTACATATTTATTTACATTGCTTTATTATCTCTATATCTGTATTACTAATTTTTATTTGTATGTTTTTATTATAGTTACAGTGGGACAAAAAAGTATTTAGTCAGCCACCAATTGTGCAAGTTCTCCCACTTAAAAAGATGAGAGAGGCCTGTAATTTTCATCATAGGTACACTTCAACTATGAGAGACAAAATGAGAAAAAAAATCCAGAAAATCACATTGTAGGATTTTTAATGAATTTATTTGCAAATTATGGGAAAAAATAAGTATTTGGTCACCTACAAACAAGCAAGATTTCTGGCTCTCACAGACCTGTAACTTCTTCAAGACGCTCCTCTGTCCTCCACTCGTTACCTGTGTTAATAGCACCTGTTTTAACTTGTTATCAGTATAAAAGACACCTGTCCACAACCTCAAACAATCACAATCTAAACTCCACTATGGCCAAGACCAAAGAGTTGTCAAAGGACACCAGAAACAAAATTGTAGACCTGCACCAGGCTGGGAAGACTGAATCTGCAATAGGTAAGCAGCTTGGTGTGAAGAAATCAACTGTGGGAGCAATTTTTAGGAAATGGAAGACATACAAGACCACTGAGAATCTCCCTCGATCTGGGGCTCCACACAAGATCTCACCCCGTGGGGTCAAAATGATCACAAGAACGGTGAGCAAAAATCCCAGAACCATACAGGCAGTGGCTCAGTGGTTCATGTAGTTTGTCTACAAACCGGAAGGTTGTTGGTTCTATCCTCGGTTCCACCTGACCAAGTGTTGAGGTGTCCATGAGCAAGACACCTAACCCCAGCTGCTGGGGTTATTCCCAATCCTTTGACACCGCCGTCGGTGTATGAATGAGTGAATGAATGGGTGAATGTGAGGCAATATGTAAAACTTTGGTAGGCCATGGGTCTGTTGAAAGCGTTATATAAATGCAGTCCATTTACCATTTTTACCTAGATCTGCAGAGAGCTGGGACCAAAGTAACAAAGGCTACCAAAGGCATCAGAATCACTTTTGGAGTCATTTCAGCAGGATATCGGATATCTCCGCAGGTATGATCGGGAAAATCCGATACATGAATTACGCTGGTATCGGTCCCGGTCACGATACTGGATCGGATCGGCCCCATCCCTACCTGTGGGCCATAGGCATGCTCGTCAACATCGGAGAACTCGGTTTCTTCATTCACATCCATTGTAACCTGAGCTTGAACTTGACCAGACTCTCTCGCCCATCGTCACTTCCGGTTAGTGCTTTATAGACGCGGAAGTTTTTTATCACAATTTATCTCAAAATATCGGTAATGGTTAAATATATATTACTCCAGTTCAGAAAATCTAGTTGTTTTATCATCAACATACACTATGCTATATAGAGGTGTCCAACCTTGCACGTTGCTCTTTAACATGTGATGTGAATGTAACAGAACTGCATTTCTTCAAAAGCAGATTGTGGAGACATTTTAAACATCCACCATCAAAAATTGTGATATCGCACACCCTTACGTGTCCCACTGTTATTTCTACCAGAAAGACTCGGTAGAATAAATACTGCAACAATAATACATTTATTGACAGCCCAGCAAGCAATAAAGTTCTTTGGCGTAGGCCCCGTCCATAGCTCGCAAGTAAGTGCCGGTCTTACCACAAGTATTAGACACGATCGGAAGGTAATGATAGATGAGAAGGTAATAAGTGACGTAGCAATTGAGTCTTCCCGGCAGAACTTAATGCTAAAGCTTCCATTTCTGCATACATGTGAGTATTGATTTGTATTAATGTTACCCGTCGGGTTGTTCTGCGCAGGCGCATCTGTTGGGCTGCTGCTGGGTTTTCTCTGCGCTGGTCGATGGTTGAGCCTTGCTGCTTTTCATTCCCTCAGGCAAATACTCAAATGTGTCCACGAACACGTCGCTGCTGCTGCTTTCCATCTCCACAGGTGAGTTTGCATGCATGTTTTACCTGCATGTTGCCTATATTTTGTATCTCGAGGCTGCTTTGTAAACTGTATTTCACTACTGTGTCTATAGACTGCGTGTTTGCACTACAGGAGCGCTGGACTGGCCTGCTCTCACACACGCTCCCCGCCTGTGACGTCATGAACAGAACTGGCGCGCCTGTGACGTCACATGACTCGTTATGCTGGGTAACGTTAGTTTCCACTATCCCGCTATTGTGTATACTTTCACTGAACAGCCGTTTACTTCGCCATTTCCTCAGGTATTAAAGGGTCATGAAACCCTAAACCAAATTTTCTGAGATTTTATGAGAGGTATGTGTGTTGAACACCATTGAAGACAATGTTAGCATCTGTTAGATTTAATAGTAGGGTAAAATGGTTAAATTTTAGTTTCTTTCCGCTATTTTCGTCTTCCGGGTTTAAAATCTTCATCGCAGGCTGTGACGTGGCAGAGCACAGTATAGTGCGTTGATGACTCATCGGTGTCTCATTATTATTAATGAGACTTGAGTTTTCATATCCTATGAGAAGACACTGTCTCTTAATTATTCATGACACTATTTGGATCTTTCCAGTGACAGACATGTTAAACTGTGATATCGCGTAGTAGATGAGAGAGGCAATCATGGGACACACGCAAGTTTGTTTTCGTGGTGCAAAAGTCCAATTGGGTTGAATATGTTTCTCCGCGATGAGGCCCGGACTAGACTCTGGCTCCGGGCGGTTGGTTTTCCATCAACCACGGACACATCTAAACGTGTGTGCCGCAAACATTTTTGAGCTTCGAGAATTGGAGAATGGTGGACTTCGCCTTGTTGACAACCAATGCAGGTTGCGTCTTGCGAGTGATGCGGTACCAAGTCCCGAGGACTTTTCTATCCCTTCAGAGGTAGGTGTGTGTGTGTGTGTGTGTGTCTAAAATGAGAAGTCATCCACCTCCACAGAGCCCTCTTTATTATGGGGGTTCAGGGGGCGCGTAGATCTAGGCTATGCACGGAACGTTTTTTTAAGCGGAAATTTAATCATTTTCAAATATATGTATAGTGTCTATAAACAACTATATATTTTATAATGACATTATAATTATACATGTAGCCTACATTAATATGTTCTCAATAGAATTACGATTACTGTAGGCTTACTAGGCTAATATAGCAGGGCATTCAGTTACTTTTGAAAGGACAATAACAAAGTGTCGTATTTCATAAGACTTTAACTTTGCCAGATAAAAAAAATCTAGCATTTCCTCACGTTTTACCACTGCTTTTAGTGACAGTCGATATGCATGGCATACTGGCGATAACAGTGATGGCCTTACCACACCCCTTCTCACAGCCATCCACGCCCATTTAAGTTGCATTTTTCAAAAAGATTGTGAGCTAGACTTGAGCTGAAAGAGGGGGGTTTCATGACCCTTTAATGTGCGTGATTGAATGCAAGTTATTTATTTATACACCGTTATAAGTGATGTATGTTTGTTACATTGTTTTATTAAAATATTCAGCTAGTGCAACTGAACTTTACATTGTGCACAATATTATAATATGAGTTATATACAGTGATTCACGTGTATATGGTCGCAGCCGTCAATCCTTTGTGACGTTGGTTTATTTTATAAATAAATAACGTGTCAGTAGTGCGTTGCTGTTTATGTTTGTGTAACTCAAAGTTGTTAGACATAGACTGATGTACCTTTTTATTCTGTTTGTTCCAGAAAGACCACATTCAATACCTTGTACATATAATAGAAATGCGTGTGAACATTACTACAAACTCATATAAAGAGTTTTACTGTTCACTGTCTCCTGTCACGCTCCTCCCTTACGAAAATTAACCATGGTTTTTCTGTAGTAACCATGGTTTAACTATGGTTTTTGTAGTAAAACCATAGTAACTACAAAATGAACCATAGTTTAACTATGGTTTTTGTAGTAAAACCATAGTAACCATAAAATTAACCATGGTTTTTGTAGTAAAACCATAGTAACTACAAAATGAACCATAGTTTAACTATGGTTTTTGCAGTAAAACCATAGTAACCATAAAATGAACCATGGTTTTAGACGTTAGTTTTGCTGTGTCAGTTGATGACGTTTCCTCGTTTCCATCTGATCGCGCGCACGCTCCTGTCTTTGAATGCGACTCGAATGTTTACGCGCACGCGCATTAAGAACACTTCAAAGACACGCAGCATTTAAATAAACATCTAGAATTATAACATTTTAAATCATGATTTTAAAACTCATTGTGTAGTTCTATGACCCATTCACTTCTATATTTTTTATACCATCACTTTGCTTTTGCTTTTATTTTTATTATATATACTATTTTTTCTCCCATTCCTTGTACGAGCAACCTCCGGATAGATCCATTTTTCTGTTGCAGTTTTTTTTTCTTTTTTTATTCTGTGTTATAAGTGTTGTCACACTTATAAGGGGACAAACATGTCAAGTGCTGAGAATTCAGTATGCTAAAAAATTATATTTAATGATAAATAGTGGGTGTATGAAAAATATTAATAGATGACCAGATAAACTCATTAGTAGACAAATTGAGGT
The DNA here is from genome assembly GCA_030578255.1 of Tiaroga cobitis. Lineage (NCBI taxonomy): Eukaryota > Metazoa > Chordata > Actinopteri > Cypriniformes > Leuciscidae > Tiaroga > Tiaroga cobitis. The sequence continues at coordinate 5,918,642 of CM060594.1, read as the reverse complement.
CCAGTGTCACAATATATACTTCATTTTATGGTTACTATGGTTTTACTACAAAAACCATGGTTCATTTTATGGTTACTATGGTTTTACTGCAAAAACGTCTCAGGTTACGTATGTAACCCTGGTTCCCTGAGAGGGAACGAGACGCTGCGTTTGAGACGCGGTGGGAACGCTCTGCGTGATTACGTCGTGAAGCACATGTAAAATCAGTCCAATGGAAGCCCGAAACTTCATAGGCGGGTGACGTCATAGACCAGGAAACTATAAAGCACCCCTGAATTCAGACCGCGCCAGCTTCTGAAAAAACCTGAAGCAAGTCGATCAGGGCATGCAGGAAGTATGGCAGGTAAACGCAGCGTCTCGTTCCCTCTCAGGGAACCAGGGTTACATACGTAACCTGAGACGTTCCCTTTCAAGGGAACTTCGAGCTGCGTTTGAGACGCGGTGGGAACCCCATACCCACTACGCCATAGTGACAAATGCCCGTTCTGTGTGAAGTCCTTGCGCACACTAAGAAGCAAGCAACCTTGCCCCTGGAGTGGAGAGGTCAAGGTCATAAAACCTGACAAATGTATGTGGAGAGGACCAACCTGCCGCATTACAGATATCAAGAAGGGAAACACCCGAAATTAAGGCCGTAGAGGCCGCCATACTCCTTGTAGAATGGGCCCGTACAGCCATAGGTGAAGGCTGACCGGCTGCTTCATAAGCCAATGATATAGCCTCAACTATCCATTTGCTCATTACCTGTTTAGATGCAGGGCACCCTCTTTTGAGTGACCCAAAGCAGACAAACAATTGCTCAGACTTACGCCACAGGGCAGCCCTGTGAACGTAGGAATGCCCGAACTGGACATAACAGGTTCAGTTGTTCCTGATCTGGGGTATTAAAAGGTGGAGGATAAAATGCCTGCAGCACTATAAGGCCCCCAACATTAACTGGGACCTTAGGAATATAACCTGGTCTAGGGTAGAGAAATGCCTTCACCATACCAGGTGCAAATTCCAGACATGGGGCAGCAACCGACAGGGCATGCAAATCTCCAAATCTCTTGATAGACGAAATAGAAAGGAGAAATAAAGTTTTTAGAGAGGAATTTCTCTGAAACCTCTTCAATGGGCTCGAAGGTAGCCAAAGCCAGACCCTCAAGTTCAATGGCCAAATCCCAAGCCGGTGCTCTAGAGTGCAGTGCAGGTCTCAACCTCAGTGTACCACAGAGAAAATGAGTAAAAAGAGGATCTCTCCCGATAGAAGTACCCCCCCGAGGGGTGTGGTAGGCAGATATAGCCGCCACGTAAACCCCTAGGGTAGAAGGAGATAACCTAGCAGAGAAACGGTCTTGCAAGAAATCAAGAACTGAACCAACAGGGCAGTTAACAGGATCTAAATGACGTTCACCACATCAGGTGGAGAATAATTTCCATTTCAATGCATATAGTTTTCTCGTGGAAGGAGCTCTGGATTGGAGAATGGTCTCAACGACCTCAGTCGAGAGACCGGATTCTATGAGCCGGGCCCCCTCAGAGGCCGAGCCCACAGTATCCAACTCCAAAAGAGGGTGAACTCCCGGGAGCAAAGATATCGGGAAATGCGTACTGGTGTAGCATCAACCACACCTAATACCTCACATCCAGTCCAAGCGGAGCTGTTTGCGTGAGGGAGAACCAAAAAGAGCAATGCTTTGTACAAACGATGTGAAAGGTCGACTTGACTTTAGTTTGACCAAAGTTCTCCCTAAGAAGCTCCACCACCTCGGGGTGAAGTCTCCAATCCCTGGGCCTCAGCCCCTGCCTCAACAGGATATCTGCTCTGATATACGAGACCATCAGTGTGTTGTCCACCATCTGCGAGCGCCCACTCATGATCGCCCCAACTTGTGAGGGAAGCATCCTTCGATAGCAATATGCGTCGACAAGAAGCCCCCAACACTGGGCCTGGGCGAGGAACCAGGGTTCTTCCACATGACCGAGGCACGAAGGCATAGCCGCGTGACCTTGATCATGCGAAAACATATTTCCCCTCGGAGAAAACCCCTTGGTCCCGAGCCACCACTGCAGGGGTCTCATGTGCAGAAGGCCAAAAGTAATTACGTTGGACGCAGGTGCCATGAGACCCACCAGTCTGAAACTGTTTCACAGTGAGTGACTGGCCTAGATATACCCCAATACGAGAATCGCTACACCTAGAAAAGTGGTCCTCAGAGCACACTCTTCTTGGCGTTGAGAGGCAACCCCAACATCCTTAATGAGACAGAACGACATCTCGATGCTGAACTGCCATAAACTCAGATTGGGTCAGGATCAACCAATCATTGATGTAGTTTAATACGCGAATGCCCTGAAATCTCAGAAGAGCCAGAGCTGCATCCACGCATACTGTAAAGGTGTGGGGTAAAAAACCTAGGCCGAATGGAAGAACCCGATAATGGTATGCTTCGCCCCCGAAAGCAAACCTCGGGAACCTCCCTCATCCTCTTTCGGAAACAATGAAGTAATGGCTGTCTGCTGGGAGGAGGAACCCCTTCTACAGCTCCTTTTGCAGAAGTGACAGTACTTCCTGCTCCATAACCAAAGCCTGCTCGGGGTCCACCAATGAGAGGAGGACCCCTAGAAATCTGTACGAACGAGAACCGAACTGAATTCTGAAACCTTTTTCTATAGTGTGCAGGACCCACTGAGAAATATGTGGCAGTAGTTTCCACGCTGCCAGAAATTCTACTAGGGGAACCAGTCTCTCAAGACTGGCCTCTGGATTTGTTTGAACAGTCACTACGGCGCCCTGAAGCGGCGAACCGGCAGGAAACAACCAAACTGACCATTCTACGACCCTCCTTGGAGGATCGCATGGGGACGCTGACACCTCGGTGCCCTGAACGGTGAACCGGCAGGGAACAACCAAACTGGCAGCGCTGCAACCCTCCTCAGAGAGTTGCACCCCAGAGGGCGCAGAGGAAAAACGATTTCTCAAAACCGTCCCTTGGTTGAACAGTCACTACAGTGCCCTGAAGCGGCGAACCGACAGGGAACAACCAAACTGACCGTTCTACGATCCTCCTCGGAGGATCGTATGGGGACGCTGACACCTCGGTGCCCTGAACGGCGAACCGGCAGGGAACAACCGAACTGGCAGCGCTGCGACCCTCCTCAGAGAGTCGCACCCCAGAGGTCGCCGAGGAGAAACGATTTCTCAAAACCGTCCCTGCCCCGGAGGAGCCCTCAGAAGCCTGATAGCCTCGTTTTTTTGCGACAGGACTTCTTGTCTAAGCTTTATTAGAGATGATGACAGTCCTCAGACCTTGCCTACCTCTAACTAGCATAGTTCCTACGACCCTCCTCGGAGGATCGTTGGAAAAAGCAGGCACTTCGGCGCCCTGAAACGGCGAACCGGCAGGGAAACCGAACTGACTGCTCTTCTTTTTTCTTATTTGAAGGCTCGTTTGGGGACACTGACACCTTGGTGCCCTGAAACGGCGAACCGGCAGGGAAACGGAACTGGCAGTGCTGCGACCCTCCTCAGAGAGTCGCACCCCAAAGGGCGCTGAGGAGAAACGATTTCTCAAAACTGTCCCTACCCCAGAGGGGACCACCCTTAGAAGCCTGATCGCCTCGGCGTCAGGGCTTCTTTGTCCAAGCTATTTTAGAGATAAAACAGTCCTCAGATCTTGCATGTCTCTAACTAGCTAGACTGCGACCGCCACACAAGTACCCCTCAATTGCGGAGGAGCCCGAATGGCGACGCTCTGTTTTGCACTTTGTGCTAAGAGGAGCTTAATAGGCCGAGACTGCTCCCGCCCAGCAGTCTCAGGAACATTAGATTGGTGAGGAAGAAACCTCTGGAACGCAGCTGAATGGTTTATATCTTAGTTTTCTTGAAAGCGGAGCGTCCAGAAGAACAGACATAATTATATCTTTATTTTCCTTTATCTTTATATCAGAAAAACTTCTTATATACTTCTTATAAACTTCTTAAAACTTATATACATACATATATCACTCTGTGGCCACCAGCAGGAACAACCGAACTGGCAGCGCTGCGACTCTCCTCAGAGAGTCGCCCCTCACATTCATCCATGTCCTTATATACTTCACCCACCAGCGCTGCCTAATAAAAATGTATTCATTATTTAAGATGGCTGGTGGGTAACGTCGGGGTTAATAACGATGACGCCGACTCGGGAGAGAGAAAGCTCGCAAGCGTCTCTTTAACCCGAGGCACTGTCATACTATGATACTTAATACCCAAAAATTACTATAGTTAGACATCTGGGGATTAAACACATAAAATACAAACCGGTTTATTCCACGATCCCGACACCTCAGTGTGGAGATAGGGAAAAAAAAACGCAGTCCCCGACGAGGAGGCTGAGATACAGAGTTTTCCTGTTTTAAGATACATTTCATCTAACAAACTCTTCTTTATTTTCAATCTCATAATGTTCAGCTGGCCAGTAAATATTTAACTGGCAACAGCACTATAAAACCTCCTTTTTTTAAAAAGCTCCTCTTTATTCAGCAGAGTTATGAGCTGACTATTTATTTATTCATTGAAAACTCAAACATCTGCCTTTTTCTTAATATTTGTATTTGTTTTGTTATCTTTCTTTTTAAAACAAAACACTAACGATGGAAATCGCTGCACACTAGATCTGGCATGTGAAAACTGAGATAGGGCGGAGCCCGTCCCAACCCCCGCTGTCAGATCCGTTTGCGAACCCCGAAAATTATACGAGTCGTCTCCGTGCCTCGGCAACAGAGAGACCCGCGCGGGGAACGCGAACCGAACCGTCCTCCTCGAAGAACGCCCGGCGGGAGCGGAGCGTCCTCACGGACAGCTTCTCGCAATGCTCACAGTCAGCTCCCTCGAGAACTAACTGTTGGCATGCTCCACTCCCAAACAGCAACAAAAAGCTTATGTGTGTCCCCACCCGTGATGTAACGAGGGCAGGAAACAACACAACGCCTATAATCTTGCTTGCTCGCTATAATGATAGATAGTGATATATATTGGGCTTTGACAAACAACCATAAATAGACAAGGACAGATTTCACAGAGAGCGCTTGCTGAAGGTACAGAAGCTGGCGCGGTCTGAATTTAGGGGTGCTTTATAGTTTCCTGGTCTATGACGTCACCCGCCTATGACGTTTCGGGCTTCCATTGGACTGATTTTACATGTGCTTCACGACGTAATCACGCAGAGCGTTCCCACCGCGTCTCAAACGCAGCTCGAAGTTCCCTTGAAAGGGAACCATAGTTAAACTATGGTTAATTTTGTAGTTACTATGGTTTTACTACAAAAACCATAGTTAAACTATGGTTTTACTACAAAAACCATGGTTCATTTTATGGTTACTATGGTTTTACTACAAAAACCATAGTTAAACTATGGTTTATTTTGTAGTTACTATGGTTTTACTACAAAAACCATAGTTAAACCATGGTTACTACAGAAAAACCATGGTTACTACATAAAAACCATGGTTAATTTTCGTAAGGGTAGCTTCTCCTGAGGGAAATCTGAAGAGAAACGCCGACACTGGTGAGTTGTGTGAGAAAGCCTGTCAGAAGGAGCGACGGTATTTCAGTGATAGTCTGCGAATGTCTTCTGTAATGTTTCTGTCACAACCAGGAGAATATGGTCAAAATATTTTGTGTTTCCTCAGGATATATTTTAAATGACTCAAAGGTACAGTTTGTACATTTCGTTTTGACATAATTGCTTCAGCGTATAACAAGCACATTAATGCAAAATACTATTTATGTATGTATTATTGCCTATAATTTATCAATTTGCTAGTGGCCTTACAGTGATGATTCTGTTTACATAGTACTGACTGTCATGAGGGAATCAACGATGCTTCTCATTTTAAACTTGTTTTTGATTGCACTATAATTAGAGGAGCTTGCCAAAGGCAAGGCATCACTAGTGTTTTCTTGCATACTTATTAGTGTGTGCTTGCCAAAGGCAAAGCCCCAACTATTACTATTGCGGTTTATTATTATTATTCTGGACAAAGTTTGGCACACTACTCCTCCTGGACTGTTTGTCACAGACCTCTGAGTGAGGCATCAAATCGTGCGGCCTATTGAGGAGAGGTGCTGAGATATGGCTTATTCATGTTGCAATATGGTTTCTATGTGGCTCTAAACAGTTGCTAGGGTGTTCTGGGTGAACACTATATATATTGCTATATTTGAACTAAGTTCCAATTTTATTTATTTATTATATATTCATAAAAAAGATTTCCTATCATTGTTTTAATGAGATGTACTAGCTGAGCCCATATTATTAGTGGCGAGAATTTTCATGTGAATAAATCCACAAATCTGCGTCCTTTGCTTGTGTTCATTAATGGGCCAGTGGTTGAATTTTTGCCAAGCGTGTCAGAGGTTCTGGGTTGTAATCTGCATTCGTATAGGTTTTTTTTTTTTTTCACATCAAAACCGAATGTTTATCAGTGGTTGTTTATCAAGCATAACAACATTGCAAAAATATCACAGACAATGATAGGAAAAGCAAATTATTTGTAAGAAACGTCTCCATCACTTTAAGAGTTGCATGGATCCAAAATGCCTGCAGCACTGAAACCAGCATGCGAGTCATCTCACGATTGAATGGTTTAAAAAAATGTTTTCCTGTATGTACGTTTTGGGTGTGTGCAGCACAGAAAACAGCGCACAAGTCTTGAATGGTTTAAAATCATTTTAAAAGCAGTTTTCTGTTCGCACGTTTTGGTTGTGTGCAGCACATAAAACAGCGTGAGTTGTTTTGCGCTCAAAATGGTTTAAAATCACATTTTCTGTGACCACGCTTTTTAGATGTGTGTGTCATCGAAATTTTTATTTTATAACAAGTAAATATCCGATACCTGACCTCAAGTAATGTGAAGAACAATGAATTTCACACATTTGTAAAAATGCTCTTTATTTGAATGAGTGGGTGGCTCTTAAAAGAGCCGTTGTAGCCTGTGATGGCAGAGGAGGTAGACAAGGACATGGTGGCTTCAGCTTCGAGTTCCCCCCGCAGAGCTTCTCTGAGGTTGACCAGTAGAAGCTGGTTTCCCTCTCGGCTCAGGTGGCTCCGTCTCTGCACAGGTGGGAGAGCCAGATGTTTCTCTGGCGAATGGAGCGCATCTGTCTCTCTGCCAAGAAGTCAGTCACCGCCCCGTTGATCCACCGTCGGCTCCGTTCCACGCCGTAACCAGTCCTGCCAGTCTGACCTCTCCAACTCAGACGGGGGAGAATGTGAGAGAACACAAGCCTGGTACTGGGAAACATTACAAAGCATTTGGCCAGGTCACGTGTTATTTCCCGAAGGAAACCCAGGCGATCGCGGCCCTCCCGTAACAGACTGTTTCCACCCAGATGGATGATCAGTATGTCAGGAGCTGGAGCTCTGTCCCGAAGAGAACGCAGAGCTGGAAGCGGCTGCTCTGAGTCTACCTCCCCTGCCGTCCCAGGTGATCTCAAAGCGCAGATAAAGGTTATCATCGAGGATGAAGCCTGCGGATAATTGAACTGCCGATGATCCAGACGCCATCTCAAAGAAGAGTGAGGGAACTGGGATTTACCGCCAGTATTTATGATGAGTTCTGCATGTTTGATTGGCTGTTGCACATTCTACAGGCCCCACCCAACAGCACTTCAGAGCAATCAATCAATTATACCACACATTAATGCCAACTGATTGCTTATGAACTAATGTTTATGATTTGTGACTATTTATGTTGCAGTGTTTATATGCTAATATGATTTAGGCTTATTTTAAGTGTTTAAATGACCCTCTTACCATCTTAAAGTAACACCGTCAGCTTTCTTAATGTACTCTTTCTTCTTCATCTGGAAGAGAGGATCTGTGCTGTACCATTTCATCTTCTGAAAGACACAAGAAGTGCTGTACCTTTTCACTATAAACCCTTTCATTTTGTTTCGGAAGAGAGCATCCTGATTATACTTTACCTTGATTGCTTTTTCTTTGATTGGAATTGCAAAGAAGTAACATACCTCTGTCTCTCATAATCCCTTTTTTATGTTTCCTGGTGGCATAAGATGCTGCCGTGTCCTTAAGAACTACGCCTTGTTTTGAAATTTTAAATGTTTTAAGCATTTCCTTTTTTTCCCCTTTTCTTATTTGTTTTATCTACCACATCTTGGTTTTCAGCTCCTGAGCCAACAAGATTTACTTTGGCTCCAACATTTGTTGCTGGTTCTGGTAGAGCTGAAATCACTTCCGATACCAGTTCACACAGATGGTGAAGGCAGTTGGACAGACTGTTGCTGGTCTCATCACCACAATCCTAGAAGATCTTGAGCACTCTGTCTGCCATGTCACTCAGGTGGATGAAAGTCAACATGACCGCAGTTTCATGACCAGTAGGATGGGGCAGTTCTCGACCTTCCAGCTCTGTCTCTGGACACAGCAATACACTTTGGAGCAACAAGGAGTAGAGCGTAGCTGACATCTATGGAGAGACACCCTTTCGGTGAGAGGAATCCACCACTCTTCAGTGCCAGGCGTCCCTGTGGCTCTGAGGTATCCAAACATCACTCCTGACTTCAGAACATTGTGTGTCCGGTTAAATAAGCTGCAATGTAATGCCGACATATAACGCATCTCCCTCCTCTAAAACTATCAAGGTCAGGCATCTTGAACACAATCCCTTCACTCTGTTTGGCCAAAAATGTCAACGCTACACATGTGCACTGGTGATTTCTTGAGAAACTGTCATACCTATCATCACCCTGACAATGAGATGCCTGCACAGACACAAACCTGGGTGCAATATCACCACCTTCTACATACGTTCTACCTGAAAACTGAGCTACAGCTGCACTGGTGCTTGCCTGTTCAACCTGTAAATAATCATTCATGAAATTTGGCTGCTGGTCAAAATTAGTGTTATAGAATATGTGTTAAATTTTAAATTGCACTTCATCGTGTTTGGGACAAAGACATTTTTGATAAACAATTTTAAAGATAATCTAAAGAAAAAGCAAATATTTTGTTGTTTGTAAATTACGATACACTTAAGATGATATAAATGGGTTCATGTGAACAACACCACACGATATTTTAACACTATTTTTAAGAAATCTTCAATGACGAAATATATGATTGGAAATAATTGTCTTTTATTCGACTAAGTCGCAAAATACAAAACAATGCAGGCGCATTTTGAAATATTTTATCTAGTTTTTAGAAATGTTTTATCTAATCTAGGGCCGTCACTAACAATTATTTTTGTAATCTAGTAATCGGTCGATTATTTTGACAACCAATGCGTTACGTCTGTATTAATAAAGTTACGAAATCTGTTTTTTTATAAAAAATATACTGATTAATAACTTTATTTTGTTTGACTTTTTTTAATATAGCCTAGTTTATAATTATAATAACTACAATGTACATTTCCAGAAGAAAATGTGAAGTGGTGGTTGCAGTGGCAAAACTCGGTTGCTAGGGTGTGGTACATGATTGCATACGAGCCAACAAACATGTCTGTACGATGTTCTGGTGCTGAGATATGGCTTATTCATGTTGTTCAGGTGGTTGCTAAGGTGTTCTGGGTGGTTGCTAAGGTATTCTGGGTGGTTGCTAGTTAATAGCCTACCAATTCAGTATCAATGCTTTGTTTTAAACATAACATGGAAAATTATTTTTGAAATAATTAAAACTGTACTTTAAATGTGAAATTAAAACTTAAAATTTAAACTTAAATTCTTTCAGCAATTCATTTTTATTAAGTGAGATTATTTTACCTGAGATTCAACAGATTCATTCAAACGGCTTATTTATTCATGAACGAAGCAGCGAGTCGAGTCATTGATTCATTCGTCAAACAATTCATATTAACACCTGAATGATTCACTCAACAATGAAACCATGTGCAGCCCAGAAGTTAAACAGTGCTGTCGCTTGTTTGGAATTATTTTCGTTTACGAAATATAGCAAAAACAGATAACCCTGTGTTTAAAATGTAAGTTAATCAATAATAAATAATTGTTTATAGAACTGTTGTATAAAATCAATATCACATTTTTAATCATGCTGTTTTTTAGCGGAAAAAGTTGTAATAGTTTGTTAAATTATATAAATATAAAAGACATGCATTTCTGCCTCTTGTGTTGAATTTTAGGGGTATTGTAAATTAATTTTACTCGACCAAATCATGTAGTGAAAACGTGCACTCTAAAGGTAAATACACGGGGCAACTTTTAGAACAATGTTGCTGAAAAAATGTTGCAACAAATTTGGATAATTTAGATCGGTCGTGGGCTGTCTCTCACCTGGTTGCCCATTGACACCAATACTGTCCAGAAACATTTTATTCATTTATTTATTTAAACACTTTATGAAACACATAAATGTATGTATATATTGATAGTTGTATATTTATAGTTGATAGTTATAGTTTCCGCTAGAAAAAAATGGTGCCGGTCATATTGACCGGCAGAGGTTTCGTTTTACGGACATTTTGATGATATGCCGGTCAAATATCACCTTAACTGGAGGCAGGCTATGCAACTTAAAAAATGACATAATCAGGCCGTACAGAATGCAACATGTTATTATTAGCCTAACTTTCAAATAGACGGAAAGAAACATGAACGTCACATTGACGTCAATTAACACCAATTGTTTTTTACTATGGTTTCACACACATTCACTTTTTGAAATATTGAGGCACGGATGTAACTAATACAAATAAATAAAACATCTCCAGTTGTTACAGAAGAGGCTCCTGTACCGCCTCCTCTGCACCACCGGAGGGAGCCATCTCCGGAATATTGAACTGTATGAACTCCAAATCCCATCATGCCTCTTACCTGGGACTGATTACGCACACACCTGCATCTCATTCACACACACCTGCATCTCATTCACACACACACACATATAAACCACTTCCAAGCACCACACCAGTGCGAAGTCTTGATTTGCCCTGGCTATCATTACCGAGCGTTTATTCCTGTGGATTGTTCATTGCCTTTGACCTTGGACTGTGTACCCCGTGTTCTGATCGATCTCTGCCTACCCTGACCTGGATTGTTTACTGGACATTGCCTCTCGCTAGTGATGGCAAAATGAGGCTTCCTGAACCACTGACAGCTCACAGTCCATTGCTTCATTACTCAAAGCTTCATTCAGCATTGTTTACTAGTGACACCTAGCTACTAGTGATGGTGAGATGAAGCTTCATCAAGCATTGAAGCGTTCCATCCAATTGGTTCACTCATGTGCCGAAGCTTCATGGTGCTTTATTTGCTCTATTGTGCCATCAAGTGGACAATAAATGTAAAACGTGCAGTGTGATTATAATGACACTATGGCTTTGGTGTCTGAAGCATTGAATAAATTAATCAATGATGTTTGTGATGCTTATACATAAAGTATAAACTTTTATATGGTGTCTGTCTTTATGATACAATGACAGGGTCAAAATGAAAAGTGTGAAGGAGGAATCCATTGCATTTTGCTGGTTCTTATTTTTCAAATAGACCGCCAAAACCGCGAACCACTTCCTGAAGCAGTCACATGGTACAGCCGGCTCGCGAGGCTTAAAACGTCACCACATACGTCACCGACACAAGCCTCGGTACGTGCTTCACAGAAATCATAGCGGATTACTTGACACACGCTTCGAAGCCTCGATACGGGAGGACACATCACTACTAGCTACTCTGCAAAGAAATAGCAGGCAAATTAATTCATTCTGAACCAATGACCTGAGCAGACTTGTGATGTCTGTATACCCTGTTTTATTTATTTATTTTCTTCTCACTGTAAATGTCTGTAACCTTTCATTTGCAATACTAAAAAGACCTTTGTCCAGACATTTGTCCATTGCCTGGTTATAAAATAAAATATGTATCTTTCTCTGTCTGAATTTACTTGTGCAAAGACAACTGTCACACACACAGTTATTAATTATTCATAAATGGTTTGGATAGTGACAGTATGAACAACAAAAGTGACACTGTTGAGTTCAGTGCTTCTGGTGGAGGGAGTGTAATAAAGTAAAGTGCAACAGAATAGTCTGGCGTGGAAAAGTTAAGCATTGTGTCTGGCAGGGTTCCCGCGGATCCTTAAAAAGTCTTAAATTAGATTTTTAAAATATAAGGCCATAAAAAGTCTTATTTTTACTTATGAAAGGTCTTAAATTTTAGATGACACTTCGACTTAGTTTTAATTTGGAAAACATTTAGATTTAGCGCTAATTAGCGTAGTATTATTTTTTATTATTCTATCTTTGTGGATTTGCTTGTTCACGTGACAATTCGCATCACATTCGCGGCAGAATAACGTCTGTCTCCTGCACGCGAGAGAGGAGAGAAGAAGAAAGTTGGCAATGTCAGTTCAGTCGTAAGTTCATTCTTTATGTCCTTAGGGGTGTGCGATGTGTATTGTCTATAATGATATTGTAATCATTGTTTTAACGATGTATGAGGCTCTGTGAGCTGTCATCGCATTTGTCTCTCGTGGTTTCACTGCGTGATGTGTCAGTGCAGTTGTAGGCCTATGTCCCCAAATTAGTTTTTGTCTTATATTTATATCATATTCTGTTCTTATATTAGAATATCACATCAGTAAGAGTGCCGTTTTCCCGTGCACAAGTGTGATATATTTATGTTATACAATAGCTAAATTAAAAATAAATTAACATGAGTTACTTTTTAGACACCATATTGTCAATATTGTTTGTTTTCCCTTTATTTCGCCGACTAGAATTTCAAAATGAAACCGTAGCAGAGTCTTACTGCAACAGACAGCGATGATTTCTTGACTGAAATCCACGTTTTGAACGAGTCATTTTAACGATTCAATGAACAATCACTTGTTTCTTTCCCGAATGAATCAGCCGTTTGAACAAATCGGTTGAATGAATGAATCCCTCAACTCCATAGACAGGATGCTCAACTCGCTTACGGTATTAGGACAGTGACTTGCCGCCGCCTACTGGTGGTTTTAGTTTCATATTTAAAGTACCCTTTAAAACGTTAAAATTAGAAATCATTTCATATTTAAATATTGAATATTGATTAAAAAAAAACTCTCATAGCTTTATTTATGCAATTGTAAATGGAGTGTAAATATTAATGCCACTTCTGATGCCGCTTCTGTGTGACCTCTGCACTGCAAAGATGGATTTTGATTGAATGATTTAATTTGACTGGTAACGGTGGTACTGTATAATTATTGTGTAATTAAGTATTATTGTATAAATAAGTATAATTACTGTACAATTTAATTTGAATAATTTGAATGTTAGTAGGCTATTTGACATAAAAGGTGATGCATAACTCTAAATAAGTTTAGAAAAAATGTCCACATATAGGTGAAAATGCCCCTGGAAATCAATTTAAGGTGGCAAATATTGCACATTAATTAATAATTTCTTTCACTACTGTGAACTGACCACTGCATAGAATATGAAAAATATGAATATCTTCGTGAGTCTGCGGTCAACAACAGGCCTAAACCACCCAATGCACCAGCACAAAAACACAATCAGTAAAATATCATCTAATTATCAACAAAACGTTTAAAATATAGAGATATATTTTTGTCAATATTGCACACCCCTAATGTACGTGTAACGATGGTGCAGTTGTGGAAGCAGTGAAGAGGCTTGATCCAAGTGCAGCACACCTTATTTCATAAACTACAAATAATACAGACTACATACCAGACTAAGAACAAGACTAAGACCAAAACTCAGGAACAACCGACACAAGCGTTAACAGTCGTACATGAAACAAGGAATCACAAAAACAAGGCAGAGACACAGGGCTTAAATAATCAAGGACAAACGAGCTAACTAGTTAGGATAACAAGGGGGCGTGGTTAACGGGAAACACCTGTGAAGACCAATAAACAGACAGGGAACCACTAAACATGACAAGACAAACCCACACCGTGACATAGCCCCCCCCCTATGGGCGGCTCCCGACGCCCCTTAAAACAAAAATACAACAGTTCAGGAGGGTGGTGAAGCGGAGGCGGTCTTGGGGGAGGGATGGAGGGTCAGGTCCGTGCAGGGGAATGGGACCAGGGCATTGCAAGGGCGGAGCAGGACGCGCAGGCGGCCAGGGCGGAGAAGACCCCTCGGGCGGCCAGGGCGGAGAAGACCCCTCGGGCGGCCAGGGCGGAGAAGACCCCTCGGGCGGCCAGGGCGGAGAAGACCCCTCGGGCGGCCAGGGCGGAGAAGTACCCCTCGGGCGGCCAGGGCGGAGAAGTACCCCTCGGGCGGCCAGGGCGGAGAAGTACCCCTCGGCCGACCACGGCGGTGAAGACCCCTCAGGCGGCCAGAGCGGAGAAGACCCCTCGGGCGGCCAGGGCGGAGAAGACCCCTCGGGCGGCCAGGGCGGAGAAGACCCCTCGGGCGGCCAGGGCGGAGAAGACCCCTCGGGCGGCCAGGGCGGTGAAGACCCCTCGGGCGGCCAGGGCGGTGAAGACCCCTCGGGCGGCCAGGGCGGTGAAGGCCCCTCGGGCGGCCACGGCGGTGAAGGTGGCTCGGGAACAGGAACAGACTCTGGCTCGGGAACAGGAACAGACTCTGGCTCGGGAACAGGAACAGACTCTGGCTCGGGAACAGGAACAGACTCTGGCTCGGGAACAGGAACAGACTCTGGCTCGGGAACAGGAACAGACTCTGGCTCGGGAACAGGAACAGACTCTGGCTCGGGAACAGGAACAGACTCTGGCTCGGGAACAGGAACAGACTCTGGCTCGGGAACAGGAACAGACTCTGGCTCGGGAACAGGAACAGACTCTGGCTCGGGAACAGGAACAGACTCTGGCTCGGGAACAGGAACAGACTCTGGCTCGGGAACAGGAACAGACTCTGGCTCGGGAACAGGAACAGACTCTGGCTCGGGAACAGGAACAGACTCTGGCTCGGGCTCAGTCTCTGGATTGGCAGAAGTGACGTGAAGCTCAGGATCAGGCTCGGCAGAAGTGACGTGAAGCTCAGTCTCTGGATCGGTAGAAGTGACGTGAAGCTCAGTCTCTGGATCGGCAGAAATGACGTGAAGCTCAGTCTCTGGATCGGCAGGCGTGACGTGAACAGCAGCCTCTTGCTCGGCAGGCGTGACGT
Source organism: Tiaroga cobitis (assembly GCA_030578255.1). Taxonomy (NCBI): domain Eukaryota; kingdom Metazoa; phylum Chordata; class Actinopteri; order Cypriniformes; family Leuciscidae; genus Tiaroga; species Tiaroga cobitis. The sequence goes on along the minus strand of CM060594.1, from coordinate 5,903,549 downwards.
GAACAGCAGCCTCTTGCTCGGCAGGCGTGACGTGAACAGCAGCCTCTTGCTCGGCAGGCGTGACGTGAACAGCAGCCTCTTGCTCGGCAGGCGTGACGTGAACAGCCTCAGGCTCGGCAGGCGTGACGTGAACAGCAGCCTCTTGCTCGGCAGGCGTGACGTGAACAGCAGCCTCTTGCTCGGCAGGCGTGACGTGAACAGCAGCCTCTTGCTCGGCAGGCGTGACGTGAACAGCAGCCTCTTGCTCGGCAGGCGTGACGTGAACAGCAGCCTCTTGCTCGGCAGGCGTGACGTGAACAGCCTCAGGCTCGGCAGGCGTGACGTGAACAGCAGCCTCTTGCTCGGCAGGCGTGACGTGAACAGCAGCCTCTTGCTCGGCAGGCGTGACGTGAACAGCAGCCTCTTGCTCGGCAGGCGTGACGTGAACAGCCTCAGGCTCGGCAGGGCTGACGTGGAGCTCAGGCTCGGCAGGGCTGACGTGGAGCTCACGCTCGGCAGGGCTGACGTGGAGCTCAGGCTCGGCAGGGCTGACGTGGAGCTCAGGCTCGGCAGGGCTGACGTGGAGCTCAGGCGCGGCAGGTCTGACGTGGAGCTCAGGCTCGGCAGGGCTGACGTGGAGCTCAGGCTCGGCAGGGCTGACGTGGAGCTCAGGCTCGGCAGGGCTGACGTGGAGCTCAGGCTCGGCGCGAAGATACTTCGAACAATCAGGCATGGCGATAGCCCTCCTAGGAATTAGGATCAGCCGTGGATGTTTGTTTGGCCGGAGATCTCCTAGTGCTGCTGGATCCATTTTTGGTGATTCCTTCTGTAACGATGGTGCAGTTGTGGAAGCAGTGAAGAGGCTTGATCCAAGTGCAGCACACCTTATTTCATAAACTACAAATAATACAGACTACATACCAGACTAAGAACAAGACTAAGACCAAAACTCAGGAACAACCGACACAAGCATTAACAGTCGTACATGAAACAAGGAATCACAAAAACAAGGCAGAGACACAGGGCTTAAATAATCAAGGACAAACGAGCTAACTAGTTAGGATAACAAGGGGGCGTGGTTAACGGGAAACACCTGTGAAGACCAATAAACAGACAGGGAACCACTAAACATGACAAGACAAACCCACACCGTGACAGTACGGTATTAATTTTGATTTCTTCAGGTCTTAAAAAGGTCTTAAAAAGCCTTAAATTTGACTTTTAAAAGTGTGCAGGAACCCTGCTCGAGTAAATTAATGTTCTCTGATTTTCCAGTGACCAGTAGATATTTCGACCAAGCTAAAACGGCTTCCTTTTCAAGAGCAAACATGTAGCGCACAAAATAATCAATCTGATCACTGTAGTATTTTGTGCACTCTACTGGCTCACTAGACTGACTTTGTGAGTCCTGGACCAGTGACTTGTGAAAAATATCCAGAATGTTGTGTTTGTCTCCAAATCCAGTGCCCATCATCATGTGGTGAAAGTCTGTGAGATAGAGTTGAAAAGAGTTCCCCCCTGTGAACTGAGCTCCAACTTCAGAAACATAGTGGCGTTGGCTAATTGTACCGTTTTTAAGTTGTATATGCAATGTGCTTATGTTTCGAAACTTCTCAGTCACATTGCTGTATTTCACAAAGATTTGTGTCCACTGGATGTCTTGTCAAACAGAGTCAACTATTTCTTTAGTGAAGTCCTTCAGCTCCTTGACACTGAAATAAATTGTCTTCAGATCAGGGACTGGTTTATAGAGCATATCATTGATTTTATCTTCAAGATCTGCATAGTCAATAATACATGCTGGACCGCGGAACATCTTATGACACTCGCAGAACACTTCTGTGGTGTCCTGGATGGATTTACATTCTCCCTGCTTACAATTCACGTCTGAGCCGAAACAGCTGTTTTGAAGTAGATAAAGGACAGTGAGGATCATCTTTACAGTAGCCATGACAGTTTAACCTGTTTAAAAATGAATGCATAAAAGTATCATTAGAAGTATTGCATATGTGGCCTGGTGTCACTTAATTCACAATCTGCTTATAAAGTCACACACTGAGTGTTCTTTGCTGTTAAAGTTGCACTACAGAAGATTTATTTTATTGAACCAGTGCATTATAAAATCTGTTCTTAATTTACTGTAAAACAGACATAAATCATTATGATCATAACTTGTATAACACATTATGTAGCTAGATCATATCTACAGTTAGTGTCATGTTTGCTTCCCTTGCTGAGTCTGCTTCCGCCCACCAGTGTTTTTTTCTTACATAAATATCTGAATGGATTTGCTGATTGTTATATTGGAGAGGAGCAAATGAGAATTGAGGCAAGGATCAACTGTACCGCATCTTTATCTGAGGAGTAATCCAAGGCAAAAACAACAAAAACAGCCTAGACTTATTAAAACAATACCAGACAGTGAACTGAGGAAACTTAGGGCTATAAACACAAAGGTAAAAGAGAAACTAAACAAGACTCAGGCGAACATACATTGGTAACCATAGAAACAAACAAGAACACACCAGACACCATGGAAACCAGGCAAACAGTAGGTGTCGAAAAAATAAATCCATTTGAATCGAGTGATTTAATCCAAGTGATTGCTTTATATGGATATGGACAGATTTAATTTAGACCATTATTCACATATAACATTGACACAAATTCAGAGCCTGCCATTTAAAAAAAAAAAAACTACATTAAAAAGGTCAACTTCCTGTTGAATGGGGCTAATGACTTTCATTTTGACAGTTTTGACTGTCACTTTCTGTTTCACTGTTTTTTTACATTTCAAAAAAACATTTTTAACTTTAATAAGAATTAGCTATTTTTTATATTTGAATATTCAATTAGGCCAACTTGACATCCTGAAAAGTGTAACTAACTCTAAGGAAAGGAGTTTCCTAGGATACCAGGTAAAGGAACAGGAATCAATAGGAGAACATCTAATCAATTAGGGGTTTATACAGTGGAAATGTTGGCTATATTAATTGCATTACGATGGGTAGAAAGGACGGGACAGAAAAAAAGTATTGTTATGCTCAGATTCATCAGCAGTTTTAACAAGTCTTCGGTCATTCAAATCCAAAAGTCGTCAAGATATTCTGTGGGAAGTACTTCAGTCAGTAACAAGAATAGTTAACCAAGGTGGACAAGTAACGTTTATATGGGTACCAGGACATGTAGGGATAAGGGGGAATGAAATGGCTGATCAATTAGCAAAAAGGGCATTAACAAAAGGAAATATAGAAATGCAACTTAGTATTAGTAAAGCAGAAGTTAAAAGTGTGATATGGGAGAAAATAAATCAAAAGTGGCAAGAAATGTGGGATAGAGAGAGGACAGGGAGACACTTTCAAAGGTCAAATTCAAAGGGAAGTTAAAGAAACAAGGGTTGGAAGTGGAAATAGGAGAGAAGAAATTGTGATCTCTAGGTTAAGAATGGGACATTGTTTATTAAATAAAACGCGTAAGTTAATAGGGAAACATAATACTGGATTGTGTGAAGGATGCCAGGAAGAGGAGTCTGTAGAGCGTATTATTTTGAGATGTAGTAGGTATGGAGCACAGAGAGAGATGACGAGGAATAAGCTGAGGGAATAAGCTGAGGGAGTTCAGAATATCACATTAAAAGGGTTATTGAGTAGTGATAGGGTTCAGACTAGAATTCTTATGACTTTCTTAAGAGAAATAGGGTTTTTTAATAGAATATAAATAAAGGTAGTATGGATGAGGGTTAAAGTATAAATATTGATGTTGTAATTATGGTGGTAATAATAATTGTTGTTATTACTATTAAAATTATTAACGTGCAGAATGAATGGGAGGAGGTGTGTGTGTGAGTGGGAGAGGGGGATTTAGTCTGTAAACTTATTATCTGTTCCACACTCCGGAGCAGAAGGTGGCGGAAATGCACCAATAAGTTGGATGCCAACTGCTGTAAAATAGCAACAAGAAGAAGAAGAAGGAGTTTCCTAGTGGAACGTTAATTTCGCATCAAAAAGGGGGGACTAGTTAGTGAGACGCACCCACGGAAGTAAGGAGGAAAATCACATGTCGCTCTGAAATCGTATAAAGCTATTAAAAAGGATAATTAAGCACCTAGCTAGAACAGGAACAAGGTATTGTGTGTTGGATTTGTTTAATGTTTATGTGCAGTAATACGTAGGTTAATCTATCCAACTGTGAAGAAGTGTTTAAATGTATTGTTATCACTTGTGCCATGTGAAGGCATGCTAACATAAGCTTTTTAGCATTGTTAATACTGACAGAGGTAAAGGTTTTTATGAATGGTTATTTGTACGGTTAATGTGGCCTTCGGGTAATGTTTATGTTTGTAAGAGCTAATTTTATGTTATTTATCTGTCCTGTAGCTCTTACGATGTTTCATGAAGAAAAGGTGTAAGAAAGGGAAGGTAGAGACGACTGAACATAAATAAAGGCTTCTGGAAACATCAGTACGCTTTACCATTGTCTGGCAGGGTTTTGCTACAAAAAGCAGGGTTGCCAACTCTCACGCATCTGGCGTGACACTCACGCTTTCAGCATCAATCTCACGCACACGCAAGAAATGTCAGGCCAAAATCCATTTTTCTCCCCTCTCAAACCGTTATTTTTTTGTTGATGACTAGACCACAGCGTATTAATGACAGGAGAGGAGTTTAAGGCCCGCAGCTGTAACATCTGCCTACAACGTCGTTCTCACAGTATTCTCTGATCGTTGGTTCGCTGAAAACCTTGTGTAACCGGCAGAGTAGTCGCTTTCTGGTTGAAGTTTGTCCCTCTGCAGCTATGGTAGCCCCCTGACGTCACCCAGTTAGCCGTGAGTGGCTAAGCAACTCATTTGCGTCTAGGCCAGTTCCTATAAAACAGTCTGCACTGTTGGGCTTAGAGAGTCTCTGGTGTTTAGAGACATTTTCAGTCTGTTACTGCTTGGGTATGTGGTTCTCCTGTGCAACGTAGGTGTTTGACTGATTGGCAGACGCTTCCGGGTAATCGTGTTGTGTATTACTGAAGGTATTATTTGTGCATTTTATTGTTAATCAATACGTGGGTGTCACTGTTGGGACATATGTATTTTAATGAGCACATTTACGCACAGGTCTCGGGCAAAGCACCCACCAGGTAGCTGTACCGCAATTAAGCAGCAACATCAAGAAGGTAAAAGTTTGTTTATGGTGTTGCGAGTAGATCCAGTGTGTTAGGACTAAAAGCGTTGAACACCTGTAAAATGAGTGTGACTGTGTTGCCCTGACGCAATGCATGGCTGTGTTTTATTGTCAACTCTTAATATAAATGTATTTGATGAATATGTTGTGTGTATTAACTGTGATGTAGGTTTGTGAAGATTGGCGCAAAGGGCTGTTTTTCCACTGTGTCAGTTCAATTGTCAACATTGAGGTAAAAGAAAATAATGTTTATGAAATGTTTGCGATGCTACGTGACTATTGGTGCATGTGTAAATCCAGCACTAATTTTAATGATTTTGTGTCTGCAGGCAGATTGCTCCTGCTGCTTTGCCTTGCCTAAATTACATGTATTATTAGTTTTGTTTCTTTAATATATTTTTCTTGGTTTTGTTTTTTTGAGTTGCGCAGTGGTGATTTCCACCCACTGCTCTGTTCGATCGAGGCGGTGTTCCAGCATTGGCTGTTCCAGCATTTTAGGATCTGGTCCAACTGAAACTATTTTGCTGGCGATAATAACTTTTCTGTCTTTACCCGCCAGAGTACCAGGGGGCTGTTCACGAGAGGTTCCTGGGTCCGTCTATGCGCACGGTGTATTATATTGGTAAACTGCACTTCACCATATATTGATTGAATCACTATTTGTAGTGGTGGTGCCTATGTATGTGTGCGTGTGGTTGACTTTAGGCATCAGAGTTCAGACCTAACCTAACCTACCCTGACAGCAAACCAACATTTTTCTATTAATTTATACATCATTGCGGGTAACAGCCAACACCAGTCTGGGTCCTCCTCGTTTGCGGTCAAGCCTCTCCGCTTGTACTTCCCATGTCCATGGGATGATGCGGATGCTACTGATGATTTTAATTTTTATTATGATGGCTCAATAAAACGTTGTTACCTTTTGTACGCAAAACACGTCTCTGTATAGTTTCATCTTGGGTGCACAACCACGAACTTGTTTGCCTTCTATTAGAGATTCCGTAGTTAAGTACCAATATACATAAATCTTGGTGTGTGAGGCACCAGGTGGCGTAGTCGATTCGGTTCGGAGTCAGCCACGCTCGGGTCACACTTGCACCTGATAAACCTTGCACCTGATACGTCAGTTGCATGTGAAAAGTTCAGAGAGAGTTCAGAGCATAGGTTCAGAGTCGGAGCCCACTGATGCACGTTTGAAAGTTTGGATGACAATCAAGGTAAGCAGATAATAAAATAGTGTGCCTTGTCACTCGTAGCCTTGCCTTATCAGTCTGTGTGGCGAGAGTACAGACGTCAACTATAGTTGCAAACGTCTGACGTACGTTATGTGGGCTAGCTAATTGCTCAATAAAAATATTAGACTCATGGTACAAATTACGTTTTGGCAAATCGGGCGAGTGGCATTTTAAAATTCCCCAAATTATCAGGTTGGCCAGATTGTGTTGAGCCTGCCACACTCAAATGCGGATGTTGAGCAAACCTTTTCAGTTATTGGCTTATAAAAGACTGACACCACACACTGTCACTTGATGGCACCCTGTGATGGGAAGTTCGGATCATTTTACTGACTCGCTTGTTCGATCTCGTTCGAGTAATTTCGTTCATTTAAAGGGCTTTAAATGTTATACTTACTTTTAACAGCCAAATTCCCCGAACACATCCACCTACGCAGTCTTTATTATCTTCTGAATTAAGAAATCATTATAATGCAGTCAATAATTTACAGGGAACATAAATAATTACTACTTCAGAGTCTTTCGTTCATTTGTCACGTGACAGACGCAATGAACGGATTGTTCATGAACGGATCGAACCCTGCTTCAGATACAGAGCTCTTGCAGAGGCAGTGATCAGGCCAAACGGCCACTGTGGCATATAACCGTCTATGCATACAACAGGCCTAGTTTCCTGGGGAGGTGGAGTAACTATTATGTGTCCCCTTTGTTTTGAGATTTCGTTTTACATGTTTGTTATTTGTTAATCACCTCTCTTTATTTTTTTTATTGTGCAATCAATAAATTAATTGTACATTTTGAAAAAATGTTTCCATTCTATTTTTTTGTTGTTGTTGCATAAATCAGGGTTTATACTAAGTAAACAAGGACTGACATTTTTAAAATTAGGGTTACCAAAAAATTTCTCCCCGCGCGCACTGAAATTTTACAGTCTCACTCCAGCCAAAGTCCTAAAGTTGGCAACCCTGCAAAAAGCATTTTCCATTATTTATTCATATTTATTGTATTATATTTTTTATCATTTGATTACTTGTTCTTATTGTATTACTGACTGATTACTTGTCTTTAGTAATAATTTAAATGTATACTAGTTGGCTGGAAATTTTTGCTGTGGTATCAAAATTGGAATTGAGAATCTACAATTTGGTGTCATAAGCCCTATTCGAACAGGACTAGTTTTCTAAACATTTAAGTTATAATTCTTATCACTGGACGTCTGTGACTTCATTTACAGATTCAGACGGGACTAACATCTCTGTGTTTATTACAGAGGTGGGTCTTTGTTTTCTAGATGTCGCCATTACAGAAGGTCAACTATGATGTATATGTATGATATATAAGTGGTTATTTATCATTTTATAAATGTATAAGAATATAATTTTAATTTTAAACCCATATTTAAGTAAACGTTTTATAGAAGTGGGCGGCTGTTCATAATAAACCAAGTAAGCAGAAAAATCTAGACCAGCATCTTACTCTTAATACACTGATATTAAAATTGGTAGTTTTCACAGTTTCTGTGATTAGGCTTTATTTATTAATTTTATGTTTTATTCGGAAACAATCCATATTGGAAATAAAGAAAAGCATGCCAAAGATTGGAGTGCAAATGGTATCTCAGGTAGGTCAAAAAAACTCAAGAGGAAAAGCATCAGGATAATACAACATCAGCAATCAGAGACATTTGCATTCGGACCGTCGAGTTTGCCAAAAAACAGTAGGTAATGATTTGGCAGATTCAGACGGGATTATAAATTGCAAAGTATGTCTGTGAAACATGATTTTCTGTAACATCCCCTTTGGAAACTAGGGCTATAACCTTTTTATTAAGGTTGCATGCGTCAAACACAACTCCAGTAACTATTTTGATTTATTTACAACTTTTTTTTTTTGTGGTGGGGCCAGTGAAAATTTTGGCAGTGCAAGTAAAAATGTAAACCAATGGCTGAAACGGGCCAGTAAAAATGTATCCTTAGCATTAAGCCTTGCAAATACTTAGATGTTTATAAAATGAAATACCCTAAAATGTTGTCACAGGATCAGACGTAAAAACAACGACTACTAGACCACTGACTACCAGATTGCTGCAACATACATGTTACTGAAAAGCTTAGAGTAAACTAATATTTTAGGAAAATTAATTATGTTGAGATACAAAAGAAAAACAATAAAACAGCAGAATAACTCACCAGAAAACACAGCAGAGTAACTCACCAGAAAACAGGATCATACAGGTAAGAAACCAGACACTAGACTAGAACCAACAGTGGGCTATTTATACTAAAGCTAATGAATCACATGACAATAAAAAGAGGAAGACAAGGTTTATTAAAGCATGAAAGGACACAATGACCTCTATTGGTCATCTGGAATTCATGGCAATTATAAAAATTCAATATAAATTATAAAGTTGTTATTTTCCATAAGAAACGTACTTGCATGCGCCTTAATATTTTTTTCTGACGATAGTCTATGACAGATAACATCACCCATGGGTGCTGATTTCTGGGACAAGATTTGAGGTGACAGAACATTTAATAAAGCTTTGAATTTTGCTCCACTTGGCCTTTCCTAACTATGATTGTGAACATTAATGAACTAATAAATACAATAAATAAATAAAAAATAAAAAAAATCTACAGATTTTAATGATATAGACATGGCACTAGTTAAGGATGTTATGATATTTGTTGTAAAACCATTAACCTATATTTTCAACTTATCTCTTCAAACAGGTGTTATTCCGGACAATATGAAAATAGCTAAAGTCATCCCTATCTATAAAAATGGTGACAGCCATTCACTCTCAAACTATAGACTAATCTCCCTCCTTCCACAATTTTCAAAAATACTAGAAAAACTATTTGAAATAAGACTAGATGGTTTTATTAAAAAACATAATGTCACGGGGTGACAAAATCCATTCCTTTCTCAAGACGGAACTAATGTTCTCCGAATTGGCCTCTCGCCAGACCCATAACAACGGGACACCGGGCTAGTTCCAGGGTAGCACAAACATCCCTGACAATGAGATGATTAGTCAAAGATCACTAACAGCTGTGTATGGGGGAAAAACAGGTCTCGCGATTGGGACACGTAGCGATCCAAGGAAGATAAAAGGAGGAAGTACAGACCAGACGGGGGTGTGTTTTTGGGGAACGGTGTTCTCGGAGGAAGAGCGAGCGTGGCGAAGAGGACGGGGGGACTGGCAACGGGCACGGTACGGTGAAGTGGAGGATGAGCAGGCTGATTCAATGGAAAGGTGGTAACCTCGGGACCGAAGATCGTTTGTGAGAGATAGTGAGTGATTGAAATCAATTTCCATCTGCCTCCCTTGTGCCATAGAGATCTTCGATGTTAAGGCCCGGTCAGGAGATGGGTAGCGGCCATATATATATATATGTATCTTCCACTGAGTGTTGAATTGTTGAGATGAAGTGATGTGGTGCACTACTTGCTGTGTGAAGTGTGAACCTAAACCTGCTGGATGCTCATTTCTTACCTGAGCTTTCCATCTCTTTCTGACTGTATAGAAGAGGCTCACACTGTTGTACTCACTGGATCATTGAGTGTGTTTATCTGGCAGCCCACTTGTAGGGAAGCATGTGCTTACATTTACATTTACATTTACATTTAGTCATTTAGAAGACGCTTTTATCCAAATCGACTTACAATTGAGGACTAAACCAAGCGAGTCATCGTGAAGAGGCAAAAACAACGCAAGAGGTGCTCAAAATACAAAGTTCAGACATTGCTCGGAGTAGCAGAAGCCAGGCAAGCGAGGATTTAAAGGAAGGATTTTTTTTTTATTTTTTTTTATTTATTTTTTTTATGTTAAGTGCTCCCGGAAGAGATGAGTTTTCAGTTGCCTTTTGAATGCTGTCAGGGATTCTGCATTCCGGATGACGGTGGGGAGATCATTCCACCATTATGGAACCGTGAATGAGAATGTTCTGGAGAGTGATTTTGTGCCCCGCTGTGATGGTACCACGAGCCGTCGCTCATTGACCGATCGTAGGCTTCTGGTAGGGATGTACACTTGTAGTAGTGAGTGGAAGTAGGAGGGAGCTGAACCTGTGGTCAATCTGTAAGCAAGCGTCAAAGCCTTGAACTTGATGCGAGCAGCGAGTGGTAGCCAGTGCAGAGAGATGAACAGAGGAGTGACGTGGGCCCTTTTGGGCTCGTTGAAGACGAGACAAGCTGCGGCATTCTGGATCATTTGTAGAGGTTTAGTTGCACATGATGGAAGTCCAGCCAGAAGAGCATTGCAGTAATCAAGCCTAGAAATGACCAGGGCCTGGACGAGAAGTTGTGTTGCATGATCAGTTAGGAAAGGCCTGATCTTCCTGATGTTGTGCATAGCAAACCTGCATGATCGAGTTGTCTTTGTAATGTGGTCAGTGAAGGTCAGCTGATCATCAAAGATTACTCCAAGATTTCTGACCGACCTTGATGGGGTGATTGAGGATGAATCTAGCTGGATAGTGAGGTCGTGCTGTAGAGACTGATTGGCAGGGAGGACGAGAAGCTCAGTCTTTGCCAGGTTGAGCTGCAGGTGATGTTCCTTCATCCATGCCGAGATGTCCGCCAGACAGCTTGAGATCCGTACAGCTACTGTGGGATCATCTGGTTGAAATGAGAGGTAGAGTTGGGTGTCATCAGCATAGCAATGGTAAGAGAAACCATGTGCCTGTATGATGGGTCCCAGTGATGTGGTGTAAATGGAGAAGAGGAGCGGTCCAAGAACTGAACCCTGGGGAACCCCTGTGGTCAGCTGATGTGCTTTGGATACCTCACCTCTCCATGCGACCTTGAAGGACCTACCTGTGAGATAGGACTCAAACCAGTTGAGGGAGGTTCCAGTGATGCCCAGTGATGAGAGGGCGGACAAGAGGATCTGATGATTCACTGTGTCGAAAGCAGCAGACAGGTCCAGTAGAATGAGAACTGATGATTTGGAAGCAGCTTTTGCGATCCGCAGGGCTTCCGTGACTGACAGCAATGCAGTCTCAGTTGAATGTCCTTTCTTGAAGCCAGATTGGTTGACATCCAGCTGGTTGTTCAGAGACAGGAAAGATGATACTTGGTTAAAAGCAACTCGTTCAAGTGTTTTCGCAATGAATGGTAGGAGAGAGACAGGTCTGTAGTTCTCTAGAAGTGATGTGTTTAATGTTGGTTTTTTAAGGAGAGGAGTTACCCGAGCCTGCTTAAATGCTGTAGGGAAAATGCCAGTGTGGAGGGATGAGTTGATGATGTGTGTGAGAGCTGGAAGAAGTGTGGGAGAGATGGCTTGTAGAAGGTGTGAGGGGATGGGGTCTAGAGGGCAGGTGGTAGGATGACTGGAGAGGAGAAGTTTAGATACTTCTTCCTCGGTTAGTGGAGTGAAGGAGGAGAGAAGGTTGTTGGCTGTGGGAGAGGTTAGTTTGGGTTCCTGTGTGTGTGAAGCTGAGAACTGACTGCTGATAGTTGTAGTTTTGTTAGTGAAGAAGTTAGCAAAATCATCAGCAGTTAGCGAGGAGGTGGGTGGTGGTGGAGGTGGACAGAGGAGAGAGTTGAATGTCTTGAACAGTGAACGTGTGTTAGAGGCGCTGTTGATCTTGTTGTGGAAATATGAAGATTTTGCGGTGTGAACATCAACAGAGAAGGCAGAGAGCAGAGATTGATACCTACTGAGGTCAGATGTGTCTTTTGATTTGCGCCATTTCCTCTCCGCTGCCCTTAGCTTGGTCCGGTGTTCACGAAGAACGTCAGATAACCAGGGGTTAGAGGGAGTAGTGCGTGCTGGCCTGGAGGAGAGAGGGCAGATGTTGTCTAAAGAGGAGGTTAGGATGGAGCATAAAGTATCCGTTGCAGTATTCACATCCAGAGATGAGAAATGTGAGGGTGAGGGAAGAGAAGATGACACAGCAGAGGAAAGATGGGACGGAGAAAGTGAGCGCAGGTTTTGTCAGAAAGTAAATGGTGGGGAGGTTGGTGGAGCATGGGTAGTAAGTTGTAGATTGAAAGTAATGAGGAAATGATCTGAAACTTGGAGAGGTTTCACCAAAATGTTGTCTGTGATACAGTTGCGTGTGTAAACCAGGTACAGTTGGTTGCCTGACTTGTGAGTACCGGTGGTGATGAGGCGTTTGAGATCGAAAGAGGCTAGGAGAGAGATGAAGTCTGTTGCATACGGTTTCGCTAGGTGGATATTGAAATCGCCAAAGACTACAAGTGGGATGCCATCCTCAGGGAAAGAGGACAGCAACACATCCAGCTCCTCTACAAAACTTCCCAGTTGACCTGGGGGGCGATAAATAACTACAATATGGATCTTCATGGGAGTTGTAAGTGTAATAGCATGATATTCAAATGAGTTGTTATTGCATAGAGAAGAGAGAGTTGAAAATTTCCAAGTGTATGAGAAGACCAGTGCCCCCACCTCTCCCCGACTGGCGAGGGGTGTGAGAGAAAGAGAAGTTGTTAGAGAGCAGCAGGGGTTGCTGAGTCTTCTGGGCGGATCCAGGTCTCAGTCAAGCCCAAGATATTAAGAGTAGAATGAGATGCAAAGGCTGGAATGAAGTCAGCTTTATTGACTGCTGATTGACAATTCCATAGACCCATAGAAAGAGTGAGAGGTGAGTGTGAGGATGAGAGAATAGGGCGCAGATTAGCAGTATTGCGCTGCCTTCTGTGCATGGTGAGAGAGCGTTGTCGAGAGACAACAGGAATGTGTTGAAAGCACATAATGATAATGGGAAATAAGAAAGGAAAGGTAGGAAGGGAAAGGGTTAAGAAGATACTTTAAGTGCCTTGCAGGTGTCCTTGCTCGGTGGAGTCGCGCAGGTAGAGTCGCAGGTCTTTACCCGAGTCGGTCTGAACATGAGGAGGTTAAACACGAGGAGGTTAAACACGAGCGCTGACTGCTTCCGCTGACGCTTCTGCGACAGCGGGCACACTACATAGATATAATGCTATCAATCGCCTGAGTGAGGACAGCTGTGGTTGCCCTTGCAATTAGCACAGCGAAAGCAAATATCCCGAGAATGGCCGAAATCGAAACTAGCTGTTATGAACAGCAATACTTAAGTGCTACAATAACAAACAGACTACAACCCTTAAGACGGCAGATATTCAAAATAGGAACGTGTCTAATTAAATTAAAGATATTTAGTGAAGATAAAAATTACAAATAAGCAAAGAATCGAAAATAGCCCTACTTACTTGACAAATGGTAAACAGAGCAACAGGAGAACTGGATATTAAGAAAAAACTTACGCGCTCTAGCCGTTCTCGCAGAGTGACTGCTTGTCCTGCATGTCCTGATATGCTTGCATACTTATCTGTCTGTTTTCAGTAAAACCTCCCACTGTAAAGCCCTCTGTTGATGCTTGAAGAGAAGTACGAGACTGCACACTTACCTGTCTGCTTTGCAGTAAAACCTTCAACCGTACGCCTTCTGTTTGACACTTGAAGAGAAGTACGTACCTGCATACTTACCTGCCCGCCCTGCAGTAAAGCCTCCGACCGTAAGCCCTCTGTTTGACACTCTAAGAGAAGTACGTACCTGCATACTTACCTGTCTGCTTGCAGCGAAACCGTCAAGACACCGATCTGTTTTGTACATGATCGCATCCAGATAGTAGCCTACTCATTTCCGTGTCGAAGGCATAGCTAGCTAGCAAACTGTAGGCTTTAGTAACTAATAGTACTGACCACCCGCGGCGCTACCATTGGGCCCGGGTGGGCCTGGGCCCACCCATTTTAAGTCAGGGCCCGCCCATTGTGAGTAGTGAGTGATTTTCATTCTAGCAGCCCGAAGAAAGCTTTGAGTGAAAGCTTCTCAACCTATCAGTGGCTTCTACCCCACGTGTGATTTAAGGCGGTCGCGGACACCGGACGAGAAGTGCGCCGCGTCTTTAAAATTCAAACACATTATTCCCTCTATGAGTGTACACACACCGGCGGCGCCATTCGTCGTCTGCGGCGCCCAGCAATGGCTCAGGACCTTGTTCAAAATCCTGCCGCGCCACAGAGCGCCATTTGTTTTATATTAAGTTTAAATGTATTTGTCTCAAATCGTCGTTAATGTATACTGACTTCACCCTGTGCTGCAATATACATTTAGTTTTATTACAGAAATCAGCTGCTTGAATGAAAATTGCTGATGTTATCGAATTTTCAGCTGATATTCTCAATTCATTCAGTTAACGGATGCTCTGAGGTAGTGTTCAGACTGCAAAGTCAGCAACGATTGTATTTAATTGTACAGTAGCCTACAATCATAACATAGTACAGACATTATCTTAATTCCATAATGTCCTTAAACATAACAGTATTGCTGGCCATAAACTGAGAAAGTGTGCGTCCAGTGTGCGATACCTCGAGTTGTCACACGCGACGCGGCACAGCGCTGCGCTTCTTGTCCAGTATGCGACCCCCCAGTTAGGCTAACGTTACTGCACTGAGCTGAGGACAGTGACACAAGAGCCACACAGGTAGGCTACTGAGTCGCTATCCTTAGTGCCGCAGAAAAGAGCTGAAACGGAGATGAAGAGGAACGCGTTTTTTTTTTTTTTTTTTGTGCTTATTTTAACTGGCCCATCCAGTTTTCTGGAGGCCCACCTACAATCAAATTCCTGGCGCCGCTAGTGGTACTGACAGTAACTCGCGATTGAGCGGCAAACTGATGTGAATGTGCTCTATTGTTAGTGGAGGGGCCAGCCTCAGTGGCCTCAGTGCGTTAGGGGTGTAAATCGGACAGATCATCACGATACGATTCGATATCGATTCTCTCAGCCAGCGATACGATATTTGCCGATCCTTCAAAAAAATGTTTGATACGATTCGATTCGATTCATTGCTATATCGATCAATTAATCGATATTTAGATATTATGCGCCACTTTACACAACCAGTTTCATTTCTATTAACTCACAAATGCAACCGAAAGATATATAACATGAATTTTTAATTAAACACTTTGAAAATTGCACCCTCTTTCCCAATTGGGACATTTACAACAACACAACAAAAATAAAAATAAATAATGGAGGGGAGATTGATAAAAATCAATCAAGCTTATAATGGTCAATAAAGTCAATAAAGCCTTCCAGTCTTTTGTGCCAACATGTGCAATAGTACCTGAGGTGCAAATAGTGCAAATAACTGAGGTTCTCTAGTTAAATAAATAAATGAAATAAAACAAACTGATATAAAAAATACAACAATAAAACTTAAACTTATCTGACATTTGATCTTTCACACAACATAAGATCTATGAATCAAACAAGTGCTACAGTGCAGTGGTCTCTTTTGAGAGGTTTTTCTTTAAAAAATCAACTGTCACCTGCCGTGCTAAACACGCGCTCAGACGGTATGTATGTTTTGGCAAGGTTTGCCAGGAGGGGAAACTCAGTTTGATGACTTTTCCACCATTCCAACACCTTACCCCCCCAAGTTCAAAGATGCAGTGTCTCTGTACTTAACAACTTCAGCATGGGCCAGCTCTTTAGGGGTCTTGACAGTCTGGCTAGGGTCAGCAGTGCAGAATGTGTCACCAAACAGATCTTCAAAGGGTTTTGACTTCTTGAAAGGAGGAACATGTTCTAAAATTACAACAAAATAACGCATGGCTTAGTTATGTCAGAGGAAATAAAACATGTGCCTCTTACAGCTGTTAATTGATAAATAAAAGCACATCACATTTTCAGGCTGTTAACAGCAAAGAATAGACAAATGTTTAAGTACAGTGTGTCTAGTGTACATACACACCTTCTTCAGTGGTTTCAGCCTGGAACACTGGCATCATTTCAGGGTCGCCATCATCACCATCAGAAGTTTTGTCAGCAGATGAGTGAGCCGTTGCATTTTCAACCTGTGACACTGTGTCATTCTGTAGATTATAACACAGACACACACATAGCAAATGAAGAGGTAGTGCATTTTAATGAATTTATAAAATATTTAAAAAAATATATTTCTGGATCATCAATTCTGCAGCCTCATGGATGAGAAACTGGAAGGTTGCATCTCTTTCCTCTTCACTTGGCAGCTTTTTGAATCTGGGATCTAACGCAGATGCTCTATAAAGAACTGGTCTCAGATCCATATATCAATGTTCTAGATCCTTTGCCATTATCTGCTTCATCTCTGTAATCACACTGGAGTCTTCAGCCGTGACAGTGAAATGTTTCAACAATTTAGCTTGAAGAGGTGCAATAACAGATACAGTTGGCTGCTCTTCCTCACACATTATGGTGGTGGCAGTTTTCACTGGTGAGAGTAGCTTAACCATATCTTCAGCTACAGTGATGTTAATTTCTTTGAGGGTATGCTGCAGGTCATTTGAGAGTTTCCTTAAGCAGTTTCCTTAAGAGAGTTTTTTGTCCAGCAGTGAAGCACACACTGCAGCTTGTTGCTCCAAAAAACGTTCCAGCATATCTAAGGAGCTGTTCCAGCGAGTAATCACATCTTGTTTAAGCTTGTGTTCTGGAATTCCGAGCAACCTCTGCTTCTCTTTTAAAACTGTGGTACCAATCGTGCTGCGGTGAAAAAATGACACGATTCGTCTCACTCTTCCCAAAAGACATGTTACACCAGCACATTTCAGGCCTTTCTGTGTTGCCAAGTTAATGGTATGCGCAAAGCATTTAATGTGAGGTGACAGATTTGCCTCTGCTCCAGCTATTGCCATATTACTGGCATTATCGGTGACCAGTGCAGGATTTTTGTCAAGTATATTCCACTCTTCACAAGCTTCTCTCAAGACTTTACCAAGATTTACCCCGGTGTGCGAGTCATTCAAAACACGTGTCTGCAGAACATAATTCTTCATTTGCCAGTCCGTGTCAATATAATGACAGGTCAAAGTTACATAACCTTCGGTTGTACAGGATGTCCATCCATCTGTAGTGATTGCGACTCGTTCTGCATCAGTTAGGCTGCGTTCGGAATCGCATACTTCCCTACTATATAGTAGGCGAAAAGAGTAGGCGAGCGAAAAAGTACGTTCGAATCCTCAGTATTCATAAAAGAGTAGGCGAGAATTACCTGGTTGACGTACTAATTATCGCGAGATTTGGACGATAGTGGTTCGAATATGCCTACTTTCCTACTATATAGTAGGCGAAAACAGTACGTGAGGGAAGCAGTACGTTCGAAACATCAGTATTCCTAAAAGACTAGGCCAGAAGTTCCCGGATGATCTTCTGCTTTCGCCCAGACATTTGAGTGTTTTTCAGCTTGTACTCATCTATCCCAGGAGGCCACGCGAGAGGATACGATATAAAAAAGAACAAGAAGTAGATATTTCATACTCAAACATGACGGAAAGGGTGGACGAGAGTGTTTTCAAATGTGAGTATTACAAATACAAACCAAATCGCATGTGTTGAACTAACTTTCTGTACAGTAAATTGTTGAACTGTTGAAGGTGCAAAGACGCTATATAATATGGTAAATTTGTGATTTTGCCGTAAATCACATTTTATTGGATAGAGGAGCTCCATAAGGACACATACGTCTTTAAACTGTATTTGCATACATTTTAAACCGTATACATCTGAAATACCATTACTAAATATGTATTCAAAATCTGGCAAGATTACTACGTGTAACTGATATGAAATAGACATCTGAGTGACGTGTGTGTACTATTGTTTAGGAGAATTCACTGTTGTTAACACTGTTTTTATTAGTTTAATGAATTTTACATAAAGTAACTAAACATAAGTAATCTATTTCATTTATCCATTAGTACTGTTGAAAAATTGTTGAACATTTATGATGGATAAAAAGCTATTTATTAGCAACAACCTCAACATGTAAATGTAGTATTGAGCTCATAAATCACAGAGGTAACGTGAGTCTTGTCTGGATGTTACAGGGACGGATGAGCACACGCGGCTGCTTATCCGGTGGAGAGTGGCTCATGAAGCGCTCTTCACCGGAAAGCGTAATGCTGCCATCAAAGGCTTTGAGTGAGTATACAGAAATATTTAAAAATCAATTGAATACTTTATTTGCAGTACATTTCAATTATTGTATTTTCAAACAGAGATATAACTTTTTCATTCTTGATTTCTCTCTTGCTGCAGATCTTTTGTGGAGGAGCAGAGCCTGCAAGGCAGGGTGACGGCGGCGTTTGTTAAAAAAAAAATGGGAAAACCTGAAACAAAAATCCAAAGTAAGATCATTTTGTTACTTCTAATACATAAATTAAATGATTAAATATTGTGCTGTTAAAATGACTGCTTTTGTATCATGCTTGTGCATTTTTGCAGGATCTGAAATGTCCGCAGACGGGGGTGAGCACTGAGGATGGAGAGGCCACAGCAGCGTCCTGGAAGTGGTACACTGCCATGGATGAGGCAATTGGGGGCAGACCATCCATCTCTCCTCCTGCCCTCGTTGCCTCATGTGGGCCGGATGCTGCTGTGGTCTCTTCATCCTCAGTGAGGCCAGAGCCAGCAAGAGCCAGGAAAAGGGCTATAGATGTGGAGGAGCTGATCCGGGACATGGAGGAGCGAGAAGAGGAGAGAGAGCGGAAGGCAGCTGAGAGGGAGGAGAGGCTGTGGAAAGAAATGGAGGAGAAGGAGGACAGAAGAGAACGGGAGAGACGAGAGAGAGAGGAAAGACAAGAAAGAGAAAGAGAAGAGAGATGGCACCGGGAGGCAGTCGAGAGGAGAGAAAGAGAAACCAACGAAAGGGATGAAAGGTTCCTTTCTGTTCTTCAGATGCTCGCCAAAAAATAAATTATTTGACAAAAAACATCTTCTGATCTTTTGCACATTTGGGTTGATGTGAATTAAATTTGTGAATAAAAATGGGAATCTCTATATATATATATATATATATATATATATATATATATATATATATATACACACAGTACTGTGCAACAACTACAAATGGTGGCCTAAGAATTTTGTACAATAATATGTATATAAAACAAACTATTCCTAAGCATTCACAGTACATTATAGACTTCTAGAAATTTAGTGATACTTTAAGATTGTAATCAAATTCATAAATTAAATATTTATGAACTGTTGATTAATAATTAGTGAATGTATGGTGTAATGTAAGAAGAAAAAACACTTTAAAACACTTGTTTTACTGGAGTGTATTATATGACTTTTAAAGGTTTACAGAGTTCATACAAGGATCTTAAAGGCAGGTCATGGAGGGTTAAGTTCCAGCACACCTGTCAGTAAATTTCAA
Source organism: Tiaroga cobitis (assembly GCA_030578255.1). Classification (NCBI taxonomy): domain Eukaryota; kingdom Metazoa; phylum Chordata; class Actinopteri; order Cypriniformes; family Leuciscidae; genus Tiaroga; species Tiaroga cobitis. Next base: position 5,883,961 of record CM060594.1, on the reverse strand, counting down.
GTAGTCAGTTATTAATTGGTTTAAATTGATTCAGGGGTGTATAATTAGGGTTGGAAAAACTCTGCTGGATAATAGCCCTCCATGACCAAAGCTGAACTTGAGACTGTTTACACAAATTACACACAGTAAAATAGTGACTAAAGGGTTACTTAACCCAAGCAAATAAATCATAATAGTAATAATTCAATAGTCATTATTTACTCGCCTTGATGTTGTTTGATCCCTCTGTTTTTTGTTTTCCTGAACACAAAAGGTGATTTTGGTCAGGTTTGTACTGTTTGGTTTAATACAATATCAGTCAATGGACTTTCAGAAGCTTCAAAAGCGTCATTAAATAATGCCATGAAGCTTCTGAAAGTTGGGCTCCACTGACTGATATTGTATGAAACCAGCAGAACAAACTTGACAAAAATTCCCTTTTGTATTTAATATGCAAGTTACCATGTAATGGTCAGTGACATCATCACTTTGTGGAATGATATCTATATCGGTTGGATCGGTTCCATATGATATAATTAAATCGAGTGTATGATTAAGACGATGAGTTGGTCCGGTGACGTTTTGCTTGACCCCGAAGGAGTTTAATAAATCTGTAAACGCAGCCCCTAACGCATCATTTAAATTATCTACGTGTATGTTAAAATCTCCAACAATTAATGCTTTATCGACGTTGACCAAAAGATCTGATAGAAAGTCAGCAAACTCTTTTAGGAAATCGGCGTAAGGCCCTGGAGGTCTATATACGGTAGCCAATGCTAGAGATAATAGGGATTTTTTTCTTACATCTAAGAGCGTAACATTTAGCACAAGTACTTCAAACGAATTAAACCTATGACGAGTTTTCTGAGTAACATTAAGGATATCTCTATAGATTGTTGCAACACCGCCGCCACGACCGATCAGACGGGGCTCATGCTTATAACAGTATCCTGGCGGAGTAGACTCATTTAGACCGAAATAATCATTTGGTTTAAGCCAGGTTTCAGTAAGGCACAGAACATCGAAATTATTATCTGTGACCATTTCATTTACAATAACCGCCTTAGGTGTGAGCGATCTAATGTTTAGAAGACCTAGCTTTAGAAATTGTTTTTGTTCACTAATAGCGAGATTTTTTGTTTTAATAACAATTAGATTTTTTCTAAATACCGCAGTAGATTTGTTATTTGATCTTAGTAAACGAGGAATAGACACAGTTTCTATACAATGTTCTACACTAGTATTAATATCAATTCAATTGGTGCAGTAGAGACTGTGATTTGGATTTTTGGATACTAGTCAAACGGTATTTAACATCTTGGAGATGTTACTGCCTATCAGCCATTCAGTCAGATCTAATGTGTGTTGGTGCCGAGAATTTTCGCGTGAAGAAATACATAGATCCCACAGTCACACACATGCACTTTAATGGTCCAGCGGCAGAACTTTTGCCAAGCGTGTCAGAGGTTCTAATTCTAATCTACACTCGTATGGTTTTTATATATTTTATATATATTTTTAATATACCCAGAAAAGCCATGAATCTCCTCTTTATGGGACTTTTTAAAGCATACGGATTGGAGTAGCAGTTCAAAAGTTCTTGAACATTTAAGAACAACAGTTATTCTTTGCCGCCGGCGGCCGTATAGGTCTTTAAGGGTTAACAAACGAACGTAATGAATGCTCTGCTAGTTAACTAGAGATGTTTTATTTATTTGCATTAGTTACATCCATGCCGTGAGATGTTTCAAAAGTGGTGGGGACAATATCGACAATATCGAAAGGTTGTTGGGACTGAAACGCACAGATAACCTGTACACCAGAGTAATTGAAGTCTTTTTGAGGAAAGAAATAAGGATGGATTTTGTGTAGTCACTTAGATCCACTTCAGTTTGCTTATAGGAAAGGAAAAGGAACAGGGGATGCTATCAATAGTTTGATGCACTTGGTTTTAAACCTCCGATGCTTATAAGCATGTGTGCTTTTTATTGAGTTTAGTCCAGCCTTCAATACTGTTCAACCACGTCTTAATTCAAAACTGAAAGCGCTTAAATGTAAATCCGACAGTTATACAGTGGAATTACTCCTTTTTAACACATAGAACTGAGAGTGAAAGTAAGTAATAGTTAATCTCGAGTAAAATCCTGCAGCACTGGCGTCCCTCAGGGCTGTTGCTCACCAGCTCTTTTACGCTGTACACTAATGAGTGCTCGAGTACGACTACATCACAGAAACACATTCTCAAGTACTCAGATGATACAGTCCTTTTAAGTCTGCTGAAAAAACAAGAGTCCCTTTCTATTTTTTATTCTGAGATTAATTCAGTTGTTGATTGGTGTGATGCAAATTTTCAGTGGCATTGGAGATCATATGCCCATAGTTCATAATCAAGAAATCACACAGGTGCAACCATACAAGCACTTAGGAGTGCATATAGACAAAACTCTTACGTGGGACAAGCATGTTAAGTGTGTGTGTGTGTGTGTGTGTGTGTGTGTGTGTGTGTGTGTGTGTGTGTGTGTGTGTGTGTGTGTGTGTGTGTGTGTGAAAGACTCCACCAGAGATTGTATTTTTTTACGAAGATTGTGGTTTTATGGAGTTGATAGGAAAATGATGTTCCTGTTTTACCAGTCTGTACTAAAAAGTGTGATCAGATGTGGTCTGACTCTGTCCTCGTGGTACGGTGATCTTTCAGTAAAATCAAAATCAAAGATACTATCTATTGTTCGAACTTCGATGAAAATGAACTGAAAGACTATCCTAGTATTCAGACTCTGTATGAGCAATACACATGAAATGAGGCAAAAGGGATTTTAAGCGACCCATCTCATGTGCTCTATCGCTCTTATGAACTCTACCGTCTGGAAGAAGGAACAGAACTCTCCGTTATAAACGTACCGTTATCAGTTAGACTGCTGATCATGAATAAGTGAAGTTTATTGATTTTTATGTGTATGATGTGTATATCTTGTGTAATTTTTGAATGTAGGCTATCTGGTGTTGGGGAAATGCTGGCTATGGAGTCCATTACAAATTTTCCTATCAGGGACAATAAAATATATTCCATTTCAGCCAATTGTACTGTAAAATTCAAACATATTTGTTTTAACTACAAATATTTAGGGGGAAAGGAAAAAAATTGTCCAGGGTGCTCAAGGAGTTAAAAAAAAGTGTATGAAGATGCTCTTTGGGATCGGGAATTTCAATAACATGTAGTAGAAGGAAATCCAAGGCACTCTTCTCAGGAATTGATAAAAAGCCTTTATCAATTCCTAAGAAGAGTGCCTTGGATTTCCTTCTACTACTAATATTTATGTTTTACATTTTTCACTTTCAAATCCAAATCTAGCTTTTATTTTGACAGAATACTGATGAAAGTTTAGTTTACACTTTATTTTAAGGTGTCAGTATTACAGTGTAATTCTACATTTAAGTCCTGAGTAATAATAATTCACTACTTTGTACTTTGACTTTGTACTCACTACATGTACTTACTTTAGGGTTTGGATGAGGGCTTAGTTTAGGGTTAATTGCAGGTAATTATGCATAATTTATAGTTATTACTACAGTAACTGTAACGTGTAATAATGACACTGTAAAATAAAGTGTTATCAAAGTTTCTATCCACAAAAGTGCTGGAATGAGTGAATAAAGTAAAAAAGTGAACACTGCTGTCTCTAGCTGAGGAGGAAAGTCTGAACACAGTGTGTGATGTTATTGAGATCTCTTCTGAAACTTTAACGAGACAAATGAGAGTGTTAAGAGTTTTTGTCTCAGCAGAAGTGTGTGAGAAGCAGGAGACTCAAGCTAAAATCTCCATTTGATGTTAATGTAACCTCATTTATTATAGCAGAAACAGTGGAAATGTTAAAAGGCATATTGCATGTTTTTTTTCTTCCAAAATTAATACCTTGTATGAAAATACCATTTGAAAAGTTAATGCATGATTTACATTGTTTTACAAGACATGAGTGCACAAATTTAGTCAAAAATGTGAGTTTCCGTGACAGTTGTTTTTTTTTTGTTTTTTTTTTATCCAATGAACTTTAGCAGTATAGTATAAAGAATTTACATCAAACAAACATGCCGGAGTTTACAAATTGGTTAAATAAAAGTAATGAAAAAAAAAAACATGTATATTCATTAAAGATATGGCAAGTCTTTCTTGCTTCCTTATTGACAATTTTCTCCAGACTGGTGCAATAATCCTTATATTAGTCTCCTGAAGAAAATTTATACAATTTCACTTGGATCCTGAACAGTATGCTTCAAAAATACACCAAGCTTTATTCCAGTTTATATTTCTAAATACACTGGTCCACAATGAGCTTTTATGAGCTGTTTCACCTGTTAAAATATTCATGATATGTTTATTAGTAAAAATGCGTTTCAGAATATCAATGTCCTAGAAACACGCTGTCTTTAGCATATATTGCCTCTCAAGAATCACTTTCACAAGTTCTTACACAATGAATAACTTGCTGAGGTATACAACAGCTTACTCTTAGTGTGACTGGAAACCCAAATTTATCCACAAATTCACTGTAAGATTTAGATTTTAAAAGTTGTCTAACTACTATAATATTATTTTCATACCAACTATTATAGAAGAGAGATCTATTTTTATATTGAAAAAAAAAAATAAAAAAAAATATATTATATACAATAATGTATTTATTTGGGGGAAATTTGAGATTAAATACCAGCATCCAGGCCAATAAAGCTTTTCCTTGACCGTTTTAAAAAACGCATTTTTTAAATAATCGCGTCATTTTACGTCACGAGGAGGAGTCTTTTGGCAGACTCTGCGTTCGCTCACTCTCAGTGCAGAGAGTCAGAGAGGCAGACTCGGCTGGTATTCAGTGAGAGTGGTCGTGATTCAGTGTATTTTCGGTAGTAATTGTATTTCGATTTATCATCGTCATGGTAAATTATTGTGTTTATGGAGTTTACACAAACTCTAGCCTGTCTGAGCATCGTCCTTTTTCTTGCTCGGAAAACTGTGGACTCGATGTCATGATATCTTCCGTGTGTGTGTGTGTGTGTGTGTGTTTTGTGGGTGAAGAGACGGACGTCACTTCTGCTTCTGCTTCAAACACACGGTGTTGTGTAGCGTTCACTTTATATCTGAGGATCATAATCCCGGTGATATGATGCAGTTCAACACGGACACTCAAACCAAGCGAGACTCACAGATCCTTCATCGGTCCGTCAGAGATAAAGCTCGACGTGAATGTCCACCTTAAAAATAAGTGTGAAATTAAATATTAGGGCTGTTTCGGCAGCAAAAGCGGGACCAACACAATACTAGGAATGTGGTAATAATATCCTTGATCGGTGTATATTTTAACAGTTTGCAATGTTGTGTTTTGAGTTAGTCAAAGCAAAAGAAAATGCAGATACTAGATTATTACTAGTGGGTGCAGGACACTATAGTTACTATATGTTAGTTAGGATAGCAAAATAAAGTAAAATGTGACAGAAAATGTATACAAATTTTGGGACCAAAAATTATTCAGACACTTTGACCTGACCATGTTTTGCTGACGTATTTTTTCTTTAATTTATATTTTTTGACACCACAGACTGAACAAAATGAAGCATTGGTTGCTGTTTTATTGACCTAAATTTGTACAATCTATTTGTGAAAAGTTAATCTGTTCACCCTGCTGGGTCTAAATTGATGTTATTGCCCCGGGCCATCTGATTTTGGATACACCGAATGTGGAAGAAAAAAAAAGTGTAGGGGTTCCTAACTGTCTAGTTTATAGCCTGTAGATCTCTCAATGTTTTCTCCCAATAAGATGGAGTTCTCTCACATGCAGAGATGTATAAAGTACTAGAGACCCAGACTTGAGTAAAAGTACAAGTGCTCTATCAAAAAAGTGACTTGAGTAGAAGTTGAAGTGCTCTTTAAGCACCATACTTAAGTGGAAGTACTAAAATATTCAACATTTTTTTTTACTTAAGTATTGCAAGTAGTTAAAAAAAAATGTACTAAAGTACTGAAAGTAAAAGTACAAGTATTGTATTATGTAGTAAAGCATCTCACCCTTCTTCCTGCTTGTGCCTTTTTTCTCCACAGCTTATTGGGTATTTATCTGCATGTTACAGCAATATCTGAAAGCTTTATTTCAGGGAGTTCCTGGAATGTCACATATGGTTCTTCTTCATGTGTTCCATATATGGACTAATGTGCACAGGGCGCCCTCAGACTGCCAGTATGGATTGAAAATACAGTATATCAGAGTGCTCATAATTACATCGGCCCATTTTGGGTATAAATTCAATAAATATTATTCCTCTCTAAAGACATCTGACGTAAATCTATGAAAATCTATCAATATTAAACTGGACAAGCTAAAAGCCCTGAGGGACATTGTTTGGTCAAGCGCTTTCATGACACGGGAGGGTTTTTTTTTAATGGGAGCGGCTGACGCTCATAATTCATATTAAAGGTATCGACTCATTTTATCATTACTCCTGACACAAATTAAAATATAGCTGCGAGCAGCGATTACGGGCCCAAGCCGGTGGCACCGCAACCCCGGTGCCTTTAATTACCTAAAGGCACCGGAGTGGCGGTGCCGCCGGCTTTGGCCCTTCATCACTGCTCGCAGCTATATTATATATATATATATATATATATATATATATATATATATATATATATATATATATATATAAACAAGCCGGTGGCACCGCCACCCCGGTGCCTTTGGGGTTACTGTGCGTGACGGGCAATAACGTAACCCCGCTTTGACCTTTGAGAAGATGTGTGCTGTAGAGCTTGCATCAGTGTGGGCTCTGCAAAAGTGTGCATTGAGGGCACATATCAACCACAAAGTATGCGTGAGCAACCTTCTGAAACCTAAAATGAAAAATGAGACACCCTACGGTCTCATGGACTTAATGGACACATGAAATAAGTACACAAGTTTGAAAGTTATATGAAGTGTGCCAAGACAGAATATTTGCCTGATCTGATTAGAAAAATAGTTTTTGTGTGTGTGTGTGTGTGTGTGAGGCGTGATTGAACAATGTAGACATAAAAACATACTCCGTCCTTTTGTTCATACAGGACATTATTCAAACTACAAAGTGTTTACTTATATTTGTGTACAATCGCAATAAAACACAACATTGTGCTTTTGTCAAACTGTAAACTACAACTGTCACCCAACCAAAATCTCTTACACACACACACACACACACACATAGTTTAAAAGCAAAAAAATCTTTTGGACATTCATCATATTGCATTGGTTTTCATTTCTTGTTCTCGAACAGAGCCCTAATCTGTTTATTTTTTCAGTTACACATTCTACATTGATTAAAAAAGAAAAATCAAATGTGCTTTTATTTTAGACATAAATAAATAATCTAGCATTCAGATGAGAGTAAAGTTAGTGTTAGTTCAAATTTTAAGGAAAACAAAAATATGATCTGAAATATCGCACATTCATTTAAAATTCATTCAGGTTCAATTACCAAACATACAAATCTCAATGTAATTTAAAGCAAACAATACATTTAAAATATATGGGTTGTATGCAATTTTTTTATATATAAAAAGATATATATCCAAAAATACAAAGCCTAAACTTTAACAAGGGTTAAACAATCACTGTAACAGACACAATCACACACACACACACACACACACACACACACACGTCAAATCACTTACATTTTAGATGCAATATTGACTTTTTTTCTGTTTCAGCAGCGAAAATAGTTCAACAAAGATCACAGCAGAACCATCGAGCATCTCACAGCAACGCGTTCTCATTACTGAATGATTCAGCATTTTGAACAAATCGGTTGACTCAACGACCAATCCATAATCTGTCTCATTCATGAATGACTCAGCCGTTCGAACGAATCGTTTGAACGAATGAATCAATGACTCGCTCATTAAGACGGTCGCCTGGCGACACCTAATGACGGTTTAGTGATATGTTTAAAAGTATCATTCTTTCCAACGATTGTTAATTAACTCATATTTGAAACATAAGCTATATATATATATATATATATATATATATATATATATATATATATATATATATATATACACACATATATATACACAAAAATAAAATAAACACATTTGAAGCGTGTTTGCTTACTAAATTGTGAGCTGAACGAAAGTTGCAGCAAATATCAGCAACAGGAGTCAAATTTCATTAATCACGAGAGTGAAGAGCTGACTGAAAAGATGATGACGGAATAGGCTATTTTATGTAAAAGCGCCTATTTAAGCGAATCTATCATTATACTCTTTTGTTGTTGTGTTTTCCGTGAAAAATAATAGACTATTGAACTCACAATTCAAGCACGCGCTCTGCACGCGCCACCATTATCAATGTCCGTGTGGACGTCCGCGATCGAACAGTGGAAACATTGGCTACTCCGTCATTTTATTCAAGAAGATCATTCAAACTGCAAAGTGTTTACTTATTTTTGGATACTCGCAATCAAACACAACATTGTGATTTTGTAAAATACATTCAAGAAATCCGCCCCCGAAATGGGGCTTCTTTTAAAATGAAACAAAAATGCTCACAGCTGCACGTCTTGTGGAGACGTCCGTTACTTTCGCTTTCAAGTTAGCGATTTTAAAGCCCCCAGCGGAGTCACGGTGGGAAAATATTCCCATAGTAGCATCAATTGGCCTACCTGATTTTGAACACAAGAGGGCAGTAAAGCACTATGAATGATTTTTTATTTTTTTTATTTTTTTGGCTAAACAACCATTCTGGCTGTTTTTAAACTTAAACATAAATCTTAAATTGAAAAAAAGGAATACAATGGGTTTACTTCTAATATTAGTATAATTTTATAGAAAAATAAATGGTGTATAATTACATTTTAGAAAGATATGAGACATTTCCTGATTCTTTTTTTGACATAATCCCTCGCCATAGCAAAACCGTTTGAGATATTCAATATCCGTTCACAATTTAGCATCTTTAATGTATTTTCATCAAGTTGAAAAAGTTTTGTAACTGTAGATGAAACTAACCCCCCCCCCCCACACACACTTTTGTCACAAAAGGTGGCGCTACTGAGCCCCTGCACCACGCCCGTTTCTGAAACTTTGCACATGTCTACTGGCTAATAAATGTGATCTGTCTGTCAAGTTTCATGCAATTTTAAGCAATTTCAGGCATGCTAAGAGTCTCAAAAGCATCCAAAAAGAATATTAAAGTTTGATGCGTTGCCATGGCAACAGTATCTAAGATATCAATAATCCTTTCACAGGTCTACATCTGCCGTGTATTTACATTATACACATAAAGTTTGAAGCAAATCGGGTAAAAATAAGAGGGTGATTTCAAAGTATTTTGAAAGTGACACACTTCCTGCTGCCAGTTGGTGGCGCTATAACTTTGACTCACAATAGTCACATCCATGTGATCGGCCTCTCACAGCGAACACACTGTTGAAGTTTCATCAAGATCAGTTAATGTATGCAGAAGTTATAACACACTTCCTGTTTCCATTATTCGCCATAAATTCGTTTCCTCGTCACGGCCAAACCGTTCGAGATATCAGAAATCCCCTGGCAATTTTTCATCCTCAATGTCTTGACATCATGCTGACCGAGTTTCGTTGCGATTGGTTGAATTCTCTAGGAGGAGTATATCGAATTCCAGGGGCATACGCTTCCAAACAAACCATAATAGCCGACTTCCTGTTGGGCTGGGGTAAAAAGTAAAAGTACAAAGGATATATAAACCGATGAGATCTATATGTGTACCGAGTTTCATATTATTACATGCAAGCGTGTTTGATTTATGGACCAAGTTTTCGGACCTCGTTCCAGGGGGCGCTGTCGAGCCCCCCTGCCACGCCCGGGTACCAGCTTCAGCCCGGCCCTGATAGCCGCAGGTTCTGACCCGTGTGCAAAGTTTCAAGAGTTTTAGAGGATGTTAAGGGCCCCAAAAGCCCCCGAAACCTTGAACAACAATAATTAAAAGCATTCTCACTCAAACAGACACATCCCCCTCCCCCCACAGACACAGAGGTACGCAGAGAGAGGGAGAGAGTGACAGAGATTACTCCGAAACATCCACATTCAAACCAAAATATCTGACTTTCTTTTGTTCGGAGCCAAAATCTGTAAATTAGAAAGTTGTCCGGCTTGATCTGAACAATATTCCTACCGAGTTTTATGATTGCAGGTAAAACTATGAAACTAACCCTCTCACTTTTGTCAAAAGGTGGCGCTACTGAGCCCCTGCACCACGTCCGTTCCTGAAACTTTGCACATGTCTACTGGCTAATAAATGTGACATGTCTGTCGAGTTTCATGCAATTTCAAGCATGCTAAGAGTCTCAAAAGCATCCTAAAAGAATTTTAAAGTATGATGCGTTGCCACGGCAACAGTATCAAAGATATCAAGAATCCATTCACAGGTCTACATCTGCCGTATGTTTACATTATACAGATGAAGTTTGAAGCAAATTGGGTTCAAATAAGAGGGTGATTTCACAGCATTTTGAAAGTGACACACTTCCTGCTGCCAGTTGGTGGCGCTATAACTTTGACTCACAATAGTCACATCCATGTGATCGGCCTCTTAAAGCGAACACACTGGTGAAGTTTCGTTAAGATCAGCTAATGTATGCTGAAGTTATAACACACTTCCTGTTTCACGTTTCTCGCCATAATTTCATTTCCTCGCCACGGCCAAACCGTTCGAGATATCAAAAATCCGCTGGCAATTTTTCATCCTCAATGTCTTGACTTCATGCTGACCGAGTTTCGTGGCATTTCTTTGAATTCTCTAGGAGAAGTACTTTAAATTCCATTGCATGCGTTTTACAAACAACCCTAAATAGCCGACTTCCTGTTGGGCTGGGGTAAAAAGTAAGAGCATGAAGTATATATGAACCGATGAGATCTATATGTGTACTGAGTTTCATATTCTTACATGCAAGCGTGTTTGATTTATGGACCAAGTTTTCGGACCCCGTTCCAGGGGGCGCTGTCGAGCCCCCCTGCCACGCCCGGGTACCATCTTCAGCCCGGCCCTGATGGCCGCGGGTTCTGACCCGTGTGCAAAGTTTCAAGAGTTTTCGTGCACGTTAAGAGCCCCAAAAGTGCCCGAATAGTCGTAAGAAAAATAAAAGAGAAAAAAAAAAAAAATAATCCTAAGGAAAACAATAGGGCCTTCGCCCTTTCAGGGCTTGGGCCCTAAAAATAACTGTCACTATAAGTTTCTCAGAATAAAATAGTGGTCAAATACTAAACCTTGAGTCTTATATCTTTTTAATGATGTAGTTTGTCAAGGTATTAACATTAAATTTAATAGTAACTTTGAACTATTAAAAACAAAGACCGATTCGGTGTGTCGGCGTCCTCGCACATTCTATATGAATTATCTTTCACTCCAACAAATGAAAACACCGCCACCGGCGCCACGATCACTCGAATTTGAAGGTGGTGTTTCTGGTTCTTCCATCTCGAAAAAAACTAACAAATCTCAAGTGTTCTCAATGGAGGCAGGCAGCAGAGCGGGAGGCAGAACGGGAGTACGAGCGCGCGCGCTCTTCTTGATCGCTTGATTTCCTCAATGATGAGCCAGCTTCATTAAACCTGTTGACAGAGCCATCTACCGCTCTGGCACTGATTATGTGGGTTTGGAATGATTCAACATTTTTATAATTGTAACGAGTAACGATGCAGCACATAAAAAATGTATCGGAGTAAAAGTATTAAACTCATCGAAAATATGTACTGAAGTAAAAGTGGAAGTAGGAGAAAAAAAGAATACTCTACTAAAGTACAGATACAGCCTTTTAGTACTTAACCCTTTAGGCGCCAGAGGTTTTTTCCATAAACGTTCGATTTTGACATCTTAATTTCACAAGGCTATATCTCAAAAGTGAAAAAAGATAGAGACTTTCTGTAAATTAGAGAAATATTAAGGATGACCCAAAGTTTATGTAGGGATTACATTTTTCCATCTAATTTGCATATTATGACGTCATATGGTGGCAGAAATCTTGGATTATAGAAGTTTCATGGAAAGTCACATGTTTAAATGATAAAATGCAGCATATCTTTCCCCCCAAAATGTCCATCACCTTCTGTATGCTATATTGCACAACACTGAATGCTCAGGTATATAGGAAGTAGTCAACAAACTGTGTAAATAATTACTAATAAATGGTAGAACAAACCGTATGCATGTAGTGGTTGGCCTTTTGCTGTAGAGATTTTCCATTTACTACATACAGTAAGCACTCTGATTCCATGTATGGGGCACATATATATTATTCATATGACACACAAACACAAGTAGACAAGACCTGTTTAGTTCAAAAGATCACTCGCGACGGCAAGGCACATATCATGAGTGAGATGATACGAGGAGCGCGAGCGCGGCCAGATCTGCCTCGCGCGCGCGCCGAGTATGCACATTCATTGCGACTCCCCACCCTGCCTCCACGTTGCCCCCTAACTGTACTATGAAAACTTCGACCTCGTCTAACATACCCAGTGGCATTAAACACAGTCTCCACCACAATACTGTCGCCGCGATTACGGAGAGGCTCTGATAAGGCTGTGAGGCTCACTCTCACACTAGCTCCGCTTTTGATCGCACTGATTCAATGCGCTCTAACTCGAACATTTTGTACAGAAGCATGACGTTTTTTTGATTCGGGGATGAAGTATGACATGTCTGCCATCCAGTGGAGGGGAGGTCGAACGAAATTTGACACCCAATTTGACACAATTGGCCGTTTTATTCAGTGCCGCATCTTGTCGAGTAAACTTGACCGTGGCGCCTAGAGGGTTAACTACAGTAGTGAAGTAGTTCTACTTCGTTACTATACATCTCTGCTCACACGTTGCATAAACCATGTGGTGTCTCTGCTTTGTGCCAGTCTTTCAATCTCATGGTTATCTTGAAGCAACAATTCTTCTCCCATTTCTCTCAAAAAGTTTGGCCTTTTTTGCAACTGGATAGACATGTTGTTTCTAGCCAGTTGAGTTTCTGTCTCAATCTTGCATTGAAGTACATAGTAGGGGATAGATATACAAGTGAATATCAAATTGTATTCTGTCCAGGGGGGAATTGAACAGGGAACGCCATGGCTTCCAGAATTTTGGATTTTGAAAAATCCAACAGGGTTTTGTCCTTGTGCAGATGTGATGCTTAATACATAAGACAGAAGCCTTTTATGTGCCATTACTGTGGAATAACTTGCACAAACACAGGACTCCACAATACTCGCATGAGAGTTCACACTGGAGAGAAACCATACGCCTGCCAACAGTGTGGAAAGAGGGCAACACATTTCTATCGGGATCATTTAGATCGGTCGGTTCTCTTACCTGGTTGCCCATTGCCATTGCTCACACTGCCCAGAAACATTGCTTAAAACGTTGCCCAGTGTATCAACTTTAGGTTACGTTCACTTCTCTCTCCTAAGTCCAAATCCGATCTGATCGGAGTCTGATCTAAAATGATTGACGTCCATACTGTGTATGGCAACTATTCAGATCTGATTTGTGTCTATGCTGCTCTTTCGTTTTCCGCAATATCTGCATTGGTTTCTATGAGAAGTATTGAAACACTTCATTATTATTATTATTATTATATATATATATATTTATTTTATTATAAAAAAAAACATTGTCAGGCTTTTTATTTGTGCTTAATTAATAAAACAACAGAGCTGTAAACATTTGGGTTTTTGGGGATTAACAGGGATTAGACTATAAATACAAAGCTAACATAATGACAGATGCAGATAATATGTAACCAAAGGAACAAACGAGAACACAATCAGAAAATATAGCTGCGAGCAGCGATTACGGGCCCAAGCCGGTGGCACCGCAACCCCGGTGCCTTTAGTTACCTAAAGGCACCGGAGTGGCGGTGCCGCCGGCTTTGGCCCTTCATCGCTGCTCGCAGCTATATTCATATATATATATATATATATATATATATATATATATATATATATATATATATAAACAAGCCGGTGGCACCGCCACCCCGGTGCCTTTATATATATATATATATATATGTCTACATTGTTCAATCACGCCTCACACACACACACACACTTTTGCAGAGCCCACACCAATGCAAGCTCTATAGCACACATCTTCTCAAAGGTCAAAGCGGAGTTACGATATTGCCCGTCATGCACAGTAACCGTAAAGGCACCGGGGTGGCGGTGCCACCGGCTTGTTTATATATATATATATATATCGTATTATTCTAACTTGTAAAAAACTATTAACTTTTGTTAATATTCAACCATTTCACAACTAACTTTTTTCCATAGATCAAACACAACATAATTATATGGTGGACTGAAACAAAAATTATTAATTAAATAAAATTATTGTTTTCCTCTGAAATAGCAAAAGCATCACACACTAGCTGTACCTGCTCTAAATAAAAAAGAGTAATTCAATAAAAATACAAAATCGAACTAAATAAAATAAATTATTACAAAAACAAAATCAAACCAAAGAAAATATATCTTCGAAAAAAAAAGCGAGTGTCATGAGGAAAGGCGCCTCAGGAATCGTCAGGATTAACTCCATGTGTAAGGAATTTTGATTGATTTTATTTGTCACTTGAAAATTATTGTTAAATGTGTGCCTGCATAACTTTAATAAGATTTATTTTCTTTGATTTGATTTTGTTTTATATAATTTATTTATTTCGATTTTGTATTTTTATTTAAATACTATTATTTATTTAGAGCAGGTACAGCTAAGTGTGCGATGCTTTTGCTATTTCAGAGGGAAAAAAACACATTTTATTTCAAAAAGGCTTTTCAATTAAATAAAATGTTCAAGCTTTGTTTTCGTTTTATTATTTTGTTTGTTTTAAGCTTTGTTTAATTTATATTGTTAATCATCTGACACAAAACAAATGCATAAAGTATCATTTTAACTTTTAAAAAACTATTAACATTTGTTAATAGTACATTGCCTGTCTTTTGTTAATAGGACAAAACATAGTTATTATATTTTATAATATTTTATAAATATATAAAATAAACATTTGTAATGAAATCGTTCAAAAAAATGATATTAGCATTGTTTTAAACTTTGAAACAGAAGTAGCGCAATGCCTGGCCACTCCCGCGCCGCCTCCTTTTCACAATCCGAGGGAACCATCTCCGGAATATTAACCTCACTCCTAGAAGTCCAATTCTCATTATTCATGCCTCTTACCTGGGATTGATTGCACACACACACACACACACACACACACACGCACGCACGCACTCACACGCACACACACACACACACACACACACACGTGTCAAGTCACTTACATTTTAGATGCAATATTGACTGTTCTTCTGTTTCAGCAGCGAAAATAGTTAAACAAAGATCACAGCAGAACCATTGCATCTCACAGCAACGTGTTTTCTCATTACTGAATGATTCAGCATTTTGAACAAATTGGTTGACTCAAAGATTCAATGACCAATCCATAAACATCTGTCTCATTCATGAATGACTCAGTCGTTCAAACGAATCGTTTGAACGAATGAATCAATGACCCGCTCATTAAGACGGTCGCCTGGCGACACCTAGTGACGGTTTAGTGTTATTTGATTATACACTCAAAATATTCCACAACAAATCCTTTAAATTTAATGATATTCAGAACAGAACACAAATAAAAAAATAACTATAATAAAGCCAAAACGAAATAATTTAAAACAAAAGTAAAAGTAAGTGGTGTTAGGCTCACGTAAATCTCTCTTTAGAATCTAAATGTTGCAACATTTGCGATGTATTTGGATGCTAAACTATTCTTTATTACAGGCTTTGTACTTCACTCACGTTCCAATATCGACGGAAAAAATCATCCTCTTCACTTGTGCAAAAATGTGCTTGGAAAAATCACAGTGGAGCGGTGCTTACTGTGAATGATACAAATTGTACTACTGACTATTTCAACATAGCAGTGTAATTTGTATATGTTAGGTTGAATGTTTTATTATTGTGTGTGTGTGTTTGTGTGTGTGTGTGTGTGTGTGTGTGTGTGTGTGTGTGTGTGTGTGTGTGTGTGTCAGTGTGTGTGTGGGGGTCTGGGTGGCTCAGCGCGATTGAACAGTGAAACATACTCCGTCATTTTCTTCATACAGGACATCATTCAAACGTCAAAGTGTTTACTTATATTTGTGTACACTCGCAATTAAACACAACATTGTGTTTTTGTTAAATAAATTAAAGTAATACGTCCCCCGAAATGGCGCTAATTTTAAAATGAAACTAAAATGCTCACGGCTGCACGGGCATTCATAACTCTGCGCGCCCACGGTGAGGGACGAGCAGAACAGAGCGAACGTTGTTTAGTTCATTCCTACTTCCATAGGAATTAATTGAAAAAGCTCACTCTACTCTGCACCATTATTAATGAATTGTGCAGACGTCCTTATTTTACTTTCGCTTTTTACCTGATTTTGAACACAAGAGGGCAGTATAACACTATGTATGATTTGGAAAAAAAATTTTTTTGACTAAACAACCATTCTGGCTGTTTTTAAACTTAAACATTATTCTCTAATTGCTCTCACCATGCCCGTTTCTGAAACTCTGCACATGTCTACTGTCTAATAAATGTGATGTGTCTGTCGGGTTTCATGCAATTTCAAGTATGTTAAGAGTCTCAAAAGCATCAACAAAGAATAATAAAGTTTGATGCGTTGCCACGGCAACAGTATCTAAGATATCAATAATCCTTTCTCAGGTCTACATCTGCCGTGTGTCTACATTATACACATAAAGTTTGAAGCAAATTGGGTAAAAATAAGAGGGTGATTTCAAAGCCTTTAGGAAGTGACACACTTCCTGCTGCCAGTTGGTGGCGCTATAACTTTGACTCACAATAGTCACATCCATGTGATCGGACTCTTACAGCGAACACACTGCTGAAGTTTCATCAAGATCAGTTAATGTATGCAGAAGTTATAACACACTTCCTGTTTCCTTTATTCGCCATAAATTCGTTTCCTCGCCACAGCCAAACCGTTCGAGATATCAAAAATCCCCTGGCAACTTTTCATCCTCAATGTCTTGACTTCATGCTGACCGAGTTTCGTGGCGATTGGTTGAATTCTCTAGGAGGAGTATATCGAATTCCAGGGGCATACGCTTCCAAACAAACCATAATAGCCGACTTCCTGTTGGGCTGGGGTAAAAAGTAAAAGTACAAAGGATATATGAATCGATGAGATCTATATGTGTACCGAGTTTCATATTATTACATTCAAGCGTGTTTGATTTATGGACCAAGTTTTCGGACCCCGTTCCAGGGGGCACTGTCGAGCCCCCCTGCCACGCCCGGGTACCAGCTTCAGCCCGGCCCTGATGGCCACGGGTTCTGACCCGTGTGCAAAGTTTCAAGAGTTTTTGAGCACGTTAAGGGCCCCCAAAGTGCGCTGAGAGTCTCAAAAGTATCCAAAAAGAATATTAAAGTTTGATGCGTTGTCACGGCAACAGCATCTAAGATATCAACAATCCTTTCACAGGTCTAAATCTGGCGTGTGTCTACATTATACACATCAAGTTTGAAGCAAATCGGGTAAAGCCTGTTTGATTTATGGACCAAGTTTTCGGACCCCATTCCAGGGGGCGCTGTCGAGCCCCCCTGCCACGCCCGGGTACCAGCTTCAGCCCGGCCCTGATGGCCGCGGTTTCTGACCCGTGTGCAAAGTTTCAAGAGTTTTTGAGCACGTTAAGGGCCCCAAAAGTGCGCTAAGAATCTCAAAAGTATCCAAAAAGAATATTAAAGTTTGATGCGTTGTCACGGCAACAGCATCTAAGATATCAACAATCCTTTCACAGGTCTACATCTGGCTTGTGTCTACATTATACACATCAAGTTTGAAGCAAATAGGGTAAAGCGTGTTGGATATATGGACCAAATTGTCTGACCCGTTCAAGGGGGCGCTGTCGAGCCCCCCTGCCACGCCCGGGTACCAGCTTCAGCCTGGCCCTGATGGCCGCGGGTTTTGTCCCGTGTGCAAAGTTTCAAGAGTTTTCGAGCACGTTAAGAACCCCAAAAGTGCCCGAAAGCATAAAAAAGCATGAAAAAGCTTAAAAAAAGGAATATTAATGTTTGATGCATTGCCATGGCAACAGTATCTAAGATATCAATAATCCTTTCACAGGTCTACATCTGGCGTGTGTCTACATTATGCACATGAAGTTTGAAGCAAATCGGGTAAAAATAAGAGGGTGATTTAAAAGCATTTTGAAAGTGACACACTTCCTGCTTCCAGTTGGTGGCGCTATAACTTTGACTCACAATAGTCACATCCATGTGATCGGGCTCTTACAACGAACACACTGCTGAAGTTTCATCAAGATTAGTTAATGTATGCAGTAGTTATAACACACTTCCTGTTTCACGTTTCTCGCCATAATTTCGTTTACTCGCCACGGCCAAACCGTTCGAGATATCAAAAATCCCCTGGCAATTTTTCATCCTCAGTGTCTTGACTTCATGCTGACCGAGTTTCGTGCCGTGTGTTTGAATTCTCTAGGAGGAGTATTTCACATTCCATTGCATGTGTTTTCCAAACAACCCTTAATAGCCGACTTCCTGTTGGGCTGGGGTAAAAAGTAAGAGCATGAAGTATATATGAACCGATGAGATCTATATGTGTACTGAGTTTCATATTATTACATGCAAGCGTGTTTGATTTATGGACCAAGTGTTCAAACCCCGTTCCAGGGGGCGCTGTCGAGCCCCCCTGCCACGCCCGGGTACCAGCTTCAGCCCGGCCCTGATGGCCGCGGGTTCTGAGATGTGTGCAAAGTTTCAAGAGTTTTCGAGCACGTTAAGGCCCCCAAAAGTGCCCAAAAGGTAGTAAAATAATAATAATAATAATAATAAATATAGCTGCGAGCAGCGATTACGGGCCCAAGCCGGTGGCACCGCAACCCCGGTGCCTTTAGTTACCTAAAGGCACCGGAGTGGCGGTGCCGCCGGCTTTGGCCCTTCATCGCTGCTCGCAGCTATATTCATATATATATATATATATATATATATATATATATATATATATATATATATATATATATATATATATAAACAAGCCGGTGGCACCGCCACCCCGGTGCCTTTATATATATATATATATATATATGTCTACATTGTTCAATCACGCCTCACACACACACACACACACACTTTTGCAGAGCCCACACCAATGCAAGCTCTATAGCACACATCTTCTCAAAGGTCAAAGCGGAGTTACGATATTGCCCGTCATGCACAGTAACCGTAAAGGCACCGGGGTGGCGGTGCCACCGGCTTGTTTATATATATATATATATCGTATTATTCTAACTTGTAAAAAACTATTAACTTTTGTTAATATTCAACCATTTCACAACTAACTTTTTTCCATAGATCAAACACAACATAATTATATGGTGGACTGAAACAAAAATTATTAATTAAATAAAATTATTGTTTTCCTCTGAAATAGCAAAAGCATCACACACTAGCTGTACCTGCTCTAAATAAAAAAGAGTAATTCAATAAAAATACAAAATCGAACTAAATAAAATAAATTATTACAAAAACAAAATCAAACCAAAGAAAATATATCTTCGAAAAAAAAAGCGAGTGTCATGAGGAAAGGCGCCTCAGGAATCGTCAGGATTAACTCCATGTGTAAGGAATTTTGATTGATTTTATTTGTCACTTGAAAATTATTGTTAAATGTGTGCCTGCATAACTTTAATAAGATTTATTTTCTTTGATTTGATTTTGTTTTATATAATTTATTTATTTCGATTTTGTATTTTTATTTAAATACTATTATTTATTTAGAGCAGGTACAGCTAAGTGTGCGATGCTTTTGCTATTTCAGAGGGAAAAAAACACATTTTATTTCAAAAAGGCTTTTCAATTAAATAAAATGTTCAAGCTTTGTTTTCGTTTTATTATTTTGTTTGTTTTAAGCTTTGTTTAATTTATATTGTTAATCATCTGACACAAAACAAATGCATAAAGTATCATTTTAACTTTTAAAAAACTATTAACATTTGTTAATAGTACATTGCCTGTCTTTTGTTAATAGGACAAAACATAGTTATTATATTTTATAATATTTTATAAATATATAAAATAAACATTTGTAATGAAATCGTTCAAAAAAATGATATTAGCATTGTTTTAAACTTTGAAACAGAAGTAGCGCAATGCCTGGCCACTCCCGCGCCGCCTCCTTTTCACAATCCGAGGGAACCATCTCCGGAATATTAACCTCACTCCTAGAAGTCCAATTCTCATTATTCATGCCTCTTACCTGGGATTGATTGCACACACACACACACACACACACACACACACGCACGCACTCACACGCACACACACACACACACACACACACACGTGTCAAGTCACTTACATTTTAGATGCAATATTGACTGTTCTTCTGTTTCAGCAGCGAAAATAGTTAAACAAAGATCACAGCAGAACCATTGCATCTCACAGCAACGTGTTTTCTCATTACTGAATGATTCAGCATTTTGAACAAATTGGTTGACTCAAAGATTCAATGACCAATCCATAAACATCTGTCTCATTCATGAATGACTCAGTCGTTCAAACGAATCGTTTGAATGAATGAATCAATGACCCGCTCATTAAGACGGTCGCCTGGCGACACCTAGTGACGGTTTAGTGTTATTTGATTATACACTCAAAATATTCCACAACAAATCCTTTAAATTTAATGATATTCAGAACAGAACACAAATAAAAAAATAACTATAATAAAGCCAAAACGAAATAATTTAAAACAAAAGTAAAAGTAAGTGGTGTTAGGCTCACGTAAATCTCTCTTTAGAATCTAAATGTTGCAACATTTGCGATGTATTTGGATGCTAAACTATTCTTTATTACAGGCTTTGTACTTCACTCACGTTCCAATATCGACGGAAAAAATCATCCTCTTCACTTGTGCAAAAATGTGCTTGGAAAAATCACAGTGGAGCGGTGCTTACTGTGAATGATACAAATTGTACTACTGACTATTTCAACATAGCAGTGTAATTTGTATATGTTAGGTTGAATGTTTTATTATTGTGTGTGTGTGTGTGTGTGTGTGTGTGTGTGTGTGTGTGTGTGTGTGTGTGTGTGTGTGTGTGTGTGTGTCAGTGTGTGTGTGGGGGTCTGGGTGGCTCAGCGCGATTGAACAGTGAAACATACTCCGTCATTTTCTTCATACAGGACATCATTCAAACGTCAAAGTGTTTACTTATATTTGTGTACACTCGCAATTAAACACAACATTGTGTTTTTGTTAAATAAATTAAAGTAATACGTCCCCCGAAATGGCGCTAATTTTAAAATGAAACTAAAATGCTCACGGCTGCACGGGCATTCATAACTCTGCGCGCCCACGGTGAGGGACGAGCAGAACAGAGCGAACGTTGTTTAGTTCATTCCTACTTCCATAGGAATTAATTGAAAAAGCTCACTCTACTCTGCACCATTATTAATGAATTGTGCAGACGTCCTTATTTTACTTTCGCTTTTTACCTGATTTTGAACACAAGAGGGCAGTATAACACTATGTATGATTTGGAAAAAAAAATTTTTTGACTAAACAACCATTCTGGCTGTTTTTAAACTTAAACATTATTCTCTAATTGCTCTCACCATGCCCGTTTCTGAAACTCTGCACATGTCTACTGTCTAATAAATGTGATGTGTCTGTCGGGTTTCATGCAATTTCAAGTATGTTAAGAGTCTCAAAAGCATCAACAAAGAATAATAAAGTTTGATGCGTTGCCACGGCAACAGTATCTAAGATATCAATAATCCTTTCTCAGGTCTACATCTGCCGTGTGTCTACATTATACACATAAAGTTTGAAGCAAATTGGGTAAAAATAAGAGGGTGATTTCAAAGCCTTTAGGAAGTGACACACTTCCTGCTGCCAGTTGGTGGCGCTATAACTTTGACTCACAATAGTCACATCCATGTGATCGGACTCTTACAGCGAACACACTGCTGAAGTTTCATCAAGATCAGTTAATGTATGCAGAAGTTATAACACACTTCCTGTTTCCTTTATTCGCCATAAATTCGTTTCCTCGCCACAGCCAAACCGTTCGAGATATCAAAAATCCCCTGGCAACTTTTCATCCTCAATGTCTTGACTTCATGCTGACCGAGTTTCGTGGCGATTGGTTGAATTCTCTAGGAGGAGTATATCGAATTCCAGGGGCATACGCTTCCAAACAAACCATAATAGCCGACTTCCTGTTGGGCTGGGGTAAAAAGTAAAAGTACAAAGGATATATGAATCGATGAGATCTATATGTGTACCGAGTTTCATATTATTACATTCAAGCGTGTTTGATTTATGGACCAAGTTTTCGGACCCCGTTCCAGGGGGCACTGTCGAGCCCCCCTGCCACGCCCGGGTACCAGCTTCAGCCCGGCCCTGATGGCCACGGGTTCTGACCCGTGTGCAAAGTTTCAAGAGTTTTTGAGCACGTTAAGGGCCCCCAAAGTGCGCTGAGAGTCTCAAAAGTATCCAAAAAGAATATTAAAGTTTGATGCGTTGTCACGGCAACAGCATCTAAGATATCAACAATCCTTTCACAGGTCTAAATCTGGCGTGTGTCTACATTATACACATCAAGTTTGAAGCAAATCGGGTAAAGCCTGTTTGATTTATGGACCAAGTTTTCGGACCCCATTCCAGGGGGCGCTGTCGAGCCCCCCTGCCACGCCCGGGTACCAGCTTCAGCCCGGCCCTGATGGCCGCGGTTTCTGACCCGTGTGCAAAGTTTCAAGAGTTTTTGAGCACGTTAAGGGCCCCAAAAGTGCGCTAAGAATCTCAAAAGTATCCAAAAAGAATATTAAAGTTTGATGCGTTGTCACGGCAACAGCATCTAAGATATCAACAATCCTTTCACAGGTCTACATCTGGCTTGTGTCTACATTATACACATCAAGTTTGAAGCAAATAGGGTAAAGCGTGTTGGATATATGGACCAAATTGTCTGACCCGTTCAAGGGGGCGCTGTCGAGCCCCCCTGCCACGCCCGGGTACCAGCTTCAGCCTGGCCCTGATGGCCGCGGGTTTTGTCCCGTGTGCAAAGTTTCAAGAGTTTTCGAGCACGTTAAGAACCCCAAAAGTGCCCGAAAGCATAAAAAAGCATGAAAAAGCTTAAAAAAAGGAATATTAATGTTTGATGCATTGCCATGGCAACAGTATCTAAGATATCAATAATCCTTTCACAGGTCTACATCTGGCGTGTGTCTACATTATGCACATGAAGTTTGAAGCAAATCGGGTAAAAATAAGAGGGTGATTTAAAAGCATTTTGAAAGTGACACACTTCCTGCTTCCAGTTGGTGGCGCTATAACTTTGACTCACAATAGTCACATCCATGTGATCGGGCTCTTACAACGAACACACTGCTGAAGTTTCATCAAGATTAGTTAATGTATGCAGTAGTTATAACACACTTCCTGTTTCACGTTTCTCGCCATAATTTCGTTTACTCGCCACGGCCAAACCGTTCGAGATATCAAAAATCCCCTGGCAATTTTTCATCCTCAGTGTCTTGACTTCATGCTGACCGAGTTTCGTGCCGTGTGTTTGAATTCTCTAGGAGGAGTATTTCACATTCCATTGCATGTGTTTTCCAAACAACCCTTAATAGCCGACTTCCTGTTGGGCTGGGGTAAAAAGTAAGAGCATGAAGTATATATGAACCGATGAGATCTATATGTGTACTGAGTTTCATATTATTACATGCAAGCGTGTTTGATTTATGGACCAAGTGTTCAAACCCCGTTCCAGGGGGCGCTGTCGAGCCCCCCTGCCACGCCCGGGTACCAGCTTCAGCCCGGCCCTGATGGCCGCGGGTTCTGAGATGTGTGCAAAGTTTCAAGAGTTTTCGAGCACGTTAAGGCCCCCAAAAGTGCCCAAAAGGTAGTAAAATAATAATAATAATAAATAAATATAGCTGCGAGCAGCGATTACGGGCCCAAGCCGGTGGCACCGCAACCCCGGTGCCTTTAGTTACCTAAAGGCACCGGAGTGGCGGTGCCGCCGGCTTTGGCCCTTCATCGCTGCTCGCAGCTATATTCATATATATATATATATATATATATATATATATATATATATAAACAAGCCGGTGGCACCGCCACCCCGGTGCCTTTATATATATATATATATATATGTCTACATTGTTCAATCACGCCTCACACACACACACACACTTTTGCAGAGCCCACACCAATGCAAGCTCTATAGCACACATCTTCTCAAAGGTCAAAGCGGAGTTACGATATTGCCCGTCATGCACAGTAACCGTAAAGGCACCGGGGTGGCGGTGCCACCGGCTTGTTTATATATATATATATATATCGTATTATTCTAACTTGTAAAAAACTATTAACTTTTGTTAATATTCAACCATTTCACAACTAACTTTTTTCCATAGATCAAACACAACATAATTATATGGTGGACTGAAACAAAAATTATTAATTAAATAAAATTATTGTTTTCCTCTGAAATAGCAAAAGCATCACACACTAGCTGTACCTGCTCTAAATAAAAAAGAGTAATTCAATAAAAATACAAAATCGAACTAAATAAAATAAATTATTACAAAAACAAAATCAAACCAAAGAAAATATATCTTCGAAAAAAAAAGCGAGTGTCATGAGGAAAGGCGCCTCAGGAATCGTCAGGATTAACTCCATGTGTAAGGAATTTTGATTAATTTTATTTGTCACTTGAAAATTATTGTTAAATGTGTGCCTGCATAACTTTAATAAGATTTATTTTCTTTGATTTGATTTTGTTTTATATAATTTATTTATTTCGATTTTGTATTTTTATTTAAATACTATTATTTATTTAGAGCAGGTACAGCTAAGTGTGCGATGCTTTTGCTATTTCAGAGGGAAAAAAACACATTTTATTTCAAAAAGGCTTTTCAATTAAATAAAATGTTCAAGCTTTGTTTTCGTTTTATTATTTTGTTTGTTTTAAGCTTTGTTTAATTTATATTGTTAATCATCTGACACAAAACAAATGCATAAAGTATCATTTTAACTTTTAAAAAACTATTAACATTTGTTAATAGTACATTGCCTGTCTTTTGTTAATAGGACAAAACATAGTTATTATATTTTATAATATTTTATAAATATATAAAATAAACATTTGTAATGAAATCGTTCAAAAAAATGATATTAGCATTGTTTTAAACTTTGAAACAGAAGTAGCGCAATGCCTGGCCACTCCCGCGCCGCCTCCTTTTCACAATCCGAGGGAACCATCTCCGGAATATTAACCTCACTCCTAGAAGTCCAATTCTCATTATTCATGCCTCTTACCTGGGATTGATTGCACACACACACACACACACACACACACACACACACACACGCACGCACGCACTCACACGCACACACACACACACACACACACACACACACACACACACACACGTGTCAAGTCACTTACATTTTAGATGCAATATTGACTGTTCTTCTGTCAGCAGCGAAAATAGTTAAACAAAGATCACAGCAGAACCATTGCATCTCACAGCAACGTGTTTTCTCATTACTGAATGATTCAGCATTTTGAACAAATTGGTTGACTCAAAGATTCAATGACCAATCCATAAACATCTGTCTCATTCATGAATGACTCAGTCGTTCAAACGAATCGTTTGAACGAATGAATCAATGACCCGCTCATTAAGACGGTCGCCTGGCGACACCTAGTGACGGTTTAGTGTTATTTGATTATACACTCAAAATATTCCACAACAAATCCTTTAAATTTAATGATATTCAGAACAGAACACAAATAAAAAAATAACTATAATAAAGCCAAAACGAAATAATTTAAAACAAAAGTAAAAGTAAGTGGTGTTAGGCTCACGTAAATCTCTCTTTAGAATCTAAATGTTGCAACATTTGCGATGTATTTGGATGCTAAACTATTCTTTATTACAGGCTTTGTACTTCACTCACGTTCCAATATCGACGGAAAAAATCATCCTCTTCACTTGTGCAAAAATGTGCTTGGAAAAATCACAGTGGAGCGGTGCTTACTGTGAATGATACAAATTGTACTACTGACTATTTCAACATAGCAGTGTAATTTGTATATGTTAGGTTGAATGTTTTATTATTGTGTGTGTGTGTGTGTGTGTTTGTGTGTGTGTGTGTGTGTGTGTGTGTGTGTGTGTGTGTGCGTGTGTGTGTGTGTGTGTGTGTGTGTGTGTGTGTGTGTGTGTGTGTGTCAGTGTGTGTGTGGGGGTCTGGGTGGCTCAGCGCGATTGAACAGTGAAACATACTCCGTCATTTTCTTCATACAGGACATCATTCAAACGTCAAAGTGTTTACTTATATTTGTGTACACTCGCAATTAAACACAACATTGTGTTTTTGTTAAATAAATTAAAGTAATACGTCCCCCGAAATGGCGCTAATTTTAAAATGAAACTAAAATGCTCACGGCTGCACGGGCATTCATAACTCTGCGCGCCCACGGTGAGGGACGAGCAGAACAGAGCGAACGTTGTTTAGTTCATTCCTACTTCCATAGGAATTAATTGAAAAAGCTCACTCTACTCTGCACCATTATTAATGAATTGTGCAGACGTCCTTATTTTACTTTCGCTTTTTACCTGATTTTGAACACAAGAGGGCAGTATAACACTATGTATGATTTGGAAAAAAAATTTTTTTGACTAAACAACCATTCTGGCTGTTTTTAAACTTAAACATTATTCTCTAATTGCTCTCACCATGCCCGTTTCTGAAACTCTGCACATGTCTACTGTCTAATAAATGTGATGTGTCTGTCGGGTTTCATGCAATTTCAAGTATGTTAAGAGTCTCAAAAGCATCAACAAAGAATAATAAAGTTTGATGCGTTGCCACGGCAACAGTATCTAAGATATCAATAATCCTTTCTCAGGTCTACATCTGCCGTGTGTCTACATTATACACATAAAGTTTGAAGCAAATTGGGTAAAAATAAGAGGGTGATTTCAAAGCCTTTAGGAAGTGACACACTTCCTGCTGCCAGTTGGTGGCGCTATAACTTTGACTCACAATAGTCACATCCATGTGATCGGACTCTTACAGCGAACACACTGCTGAAGTTTCATCAAGATCAGTTAATGTATGCAGAAGTTATAACACACTTCCTGTTTCCTTTATTCGCCATAAATTCGTTTCCTCGCCACAGCCAAACCGTTCGAGATATCAAAAATCCCCTGGCAACTTTTCATCCTCAATGTCTTGACTTCATGCTGACCGAGTTTCGTGGCGATTGGTTGAATTCTCTAGGAGGAGTATATCGAATTCCAGGGGCATACGCTTCCAAACAAACCATAATAGCCGACTTCCTGTTGGGCTGGGGTAAAAAGTAAAAGTACAAAGGATATATGAATCGATGAGATCTATATGTGTACCGAGTTTCATATTATTACATTCAAGCGTGTTTGATTTATGGACCAAGTTTTCGGACCCCGTTCCAGGGGGCGCTGTCGAGCCCCCCTGCCACGCCCGGGTACCAGCTTCAGCCCGGCCCTGATGGCCACGGGTTCTGACCCGTGTGCAAAGTTTCAAGAGTTTTTGAGCACGTTAAGGGCCCCCAAAGTGCGCTGAGAGTCTCAAAAGTATCCAAAAAGAATATTAAAGTTTGATGCGTTGTCACGGCAACAGCATCTAAGATATCAACAATCCTTTCACAGGTCTAAATCTGGCGTGTGTCTACATTATACACATCAAGTTTGAAGCAAATCGGGTAAAGCCTGTTTGATTTATGGACCAAGTTTTCGGACCCCATTCCAGGGGGCGCTGTCGAGCCCCCCTGCCACGCCCGGGTACCAGCTTCAGCCCGGCCCTGATGGCCGCGGTTTCTGACCCGTGTGCAAAGTTTCAAGAGTTTTTGAGCACGTTAAGGGCCCCAAAAGTGCGCTAAGAATCTCAAAAGTATCCAAAAAGAATATTAAAGTTTGATGCGTTGTCACGGCAACAGCATCTAAGATATCAACAATCCTTTCACAGGTCTACATCTGGCTTGTGTCTACATTATACACATCAAGTTTGAAGCAAATAGGGTAAAGCGTGTTGGATATATGGACCAAATTGTCTGACCCGTTCAAGGGGGCGCTGTCGAGCCCCCCTGCCACGCCCGGGTACCAGCTTCAGCCTGGCCCTGATGGCCGCGGGTTTTGTCCCGTGTGCAAAGTTTCAAGAGTTTTCGAGCACGTTAAGAACCCCAAAAGTGCCCGAAAGCATAAAAAAGCATGAAAAAGCTTAAAAAAAGGAATATTAATGTTTGATGCATTGCCATGGCAACAGTATCTAAGATATCAATAATCCTTTCACAGGTCTACATCTGGCGTGTGTCTACATTATGCACATGAAGTTTGAAGCAAATCGGGTAAAAATAAGAGGGTGATTTAAAAGCATTTTGAAAGTGACACACTTCCTGCTTCCAGTTGGTGGCGCTATAACTTTGACTCACAATAGTCACATCCATGTGATCGGGCTCTTACAGCGAACACACTGCTGAAGTTTCATCAAGATTAGTTAATGTATGCAGTAGTTATAACACACTTCCTGTTTCACGTTTCTCGCCATAATTTCGTTTACTCGCCACGGCCAAACCGTTCGAGATATCAAAAATCCCCTGGCAATTTTTCATCCTCAGTGTCTTGACTTCATGCTGACCGAGTTTCGTGCCGTGTGTTTGAATTCTCTAGGAGGAGTATTTCACATTCCATTGCATGTGTTTTCCAAACAACCCTTAATAGCCGACTTCCTGTTGGGCTGGGGTAAAAAGTAAGAGCATGAAGTATATATGAACCGATGAGATCTATATGTGTACTGAGTTTCATATTATTACATGCAAGCGTGTTTGATTTATGGACCAAGTGTTCAAACCCCGTTCCAGGGGGCGCTGTCGAGCCCCCCTGCCACGCCCGGGTACCAGCTTCAGCCCGGCCCTGATGGCCGCGGGTTCTGAGATGTGTGCAAAGTTTCAAGAGTTTTCGAGCACGTTAAGGCCCCCAAAAGTGCCCAAAAGGTAGTAAAATAATAATAATAAATATAGCTGCGAGCAGCGATTACGGGCCCAAGCCGGTGGCACCGCAACCCCGGTGCCTTTAGTTACCTAAAGGCACCGGAGTGGCGGTGCCGCCGGCTTTGGCCCTTCATCGCTGCTCGCAGCTATATTCATATATATATATATATATATATATATATATATATATATATATATATATATATAAACAAGCCGGTGGCACCGCCACCCCCGGTGCCTTTATATATATATATATATATATATGTCTACATTGTTCAATCACGCCTCACACACACACACACACTTTTGCAGAGCCCACACCAATGCAAGCTCTATAGCACACATCTTCTCAAAGGTCAAAGCGGAGTTACGATATTGCCCGTCATGCACAGTAACCGTAAAGGCACCGGGGTGGCGGTGCCACCGGCTTGTTTATATATATATATATATCGTATTATTCTAACTTGTAAAAAACTATTAACTTTTGTTAATATTCAACCATTTCACAACTAACTTTTTTCCATAGATCAAACACAACATAATTATATGGTGGACTGAAACAAAAATTATTAATTAAATAAAATTATTGTTTTCCTCTGAAATAGCAAAAGCATCACACACTAGCTGTACCTGCTCTAAATAAAAAAGAGTAATTCAATAAAAATACAAAATCGAACTAAATAAAATAAATTATTACAAAAACAAAATCAAACCAAAGAAAATATATCTTCGAAAAAAAAAGCGAGTGTCATGAGGAAAGGCGCCTCAGGAATCGTCAGGATTAACTCCATGTGTAAGGAATTTTGATTGATTTTATTTGTCACTTGAAAATTATTGTTAAATGTGTGCCTGCATAACTTTAATAAGATTTATTTTCTTTGATTTGATTTTGTTTTATATAATTTATTTATTTCGATTTTGTATTTTTATTTAAATACTATTATTTATTTAGAGCAGGTACAGCTAAGTGTGCGATGCTTTTGCTATTTCAGAGGGAAAAAAACACATTTTATTTCAAAAAGGCTTTTCAATTAAATAAAATGTTCAAGCTTTGTTTTCGTTTTATTATTTTGTTTGTTTTAAGCTTT
Organism: Tiaroga cobitis; assembly: GCA_030578255.1. NCBI lineage: Eukaryota > Metazoa > Chordata > Actinopteri > Cypriniformes > Leuciscidae > Tiaroga > Tiaroga cobitis. The sequence continues at coordinate 5,853,781 of CM060594.1, read as the reverse complement.
GTTTAATTTATATTGTTAATCATCTGACACAAAACAAATGCATAAAGTATCATTTTAACTTTTAAAAAACTATTAACATTTGTTAATAGTACATTGCCTGTCTTTTGTTAATAGGACAAAACATAGTTATTATATTTTATAATATTTTATAAATATATAAAATAAACATTTGTAATGAAATCGTTCAAAAAAATGATATTAGCATTGTTTTAAACTTTGAAACAGAAGTAGCGCAATGCCTGGCCACTCCCGCGCCGCCTCCTTTTCACAATCCGAGGGAACCATCTCCGGAATATTAACCTCACTCCTAGCAGTCCAATTCTCATTATTCATGCCTCTTACCTGGGATTGATTGCACACACACACACACACACACACACACACACACACGCACGCACGCACTCACACGCACACACACACACACACACACACACACACGTGTCAAGTCACTTACATTTTAGATGCAATATTGACTGTTCTTCTGTTTCAGCAGCGAAAATAGTTAAACAAAGATCACAGCAGAACCATTGCATCTCACAGCAACGTGTTTTCTCATTACTGAATGATTCAGCATTTTGAACAAATTGGTTGACTCAAAGATTCAATGACCAATCCATAAACATCTGTCTCATTCATGAATGACTCAGTCGTTCAAACGAATCGTTTGAACGAATGAATCAATGACCCGCTCATTAAGACGGTCGCCTGGCGACACCTAGTGACGGTTTAGTGTTATTTGATTATACACTCAAAATATTCCACAACAAATCCTTTAAATTTAATGATATTCAGAACAGAACACAAATAAAAAAATAACTATAATAAAGCCAAAACGAAATAATTTAAAACAAAAGTAAAAGTAAGTGGTGTTAGGCTCACGTAAATCTCTCTTTAGAATCTAAATGTTGCAACATTTGCGATGTATTTGGATGCTAAACTATTCTTTATTACAGGCTTTGTACTTCACTCACGTTCCAATATCGACGGAAAAAATCATCCTCTTCACTTGTGCAAAAATGTGCTTGGAAAAATCACAGTGGAGCGGTGCTTACTGTGAATGATACAAATTGTACTACTGACTATTTCAACATAGCAGTGTAATTTGTATATGTTAGGTTGAATGTTTTATTATTGTGTGTGTGTGTGTGTGTGTGTTTGTGTGTGTGTGTGTGTGTGTGTGTGTGTGTGTGTGTGTGTGTGTGTCAGTGTGTGGGGGTCTGGGTGGCTCAGCGCGATTGAACAGTGAAACATACTCCGTCATTTTCTTCATACAGGACATCATTCAAACGTCAAAGTGTTTACTTATATTTGTGTACACTCGCAATTAAACACAACATTGTGTTTTTGTTAAATAAATTAAAGTAATACGTCCCCCGAAATGGCGCTAATTTTAAAATGAAACTAAAATGCTCACGGCTGCACGGGCATTCATAACTCTGCGCGCCCACGGTGAGGGACGAGCAGAACAGAGCGAACGTTGTTTAGTTCATTCCTACTTCCATAGGAATTAATTGAAAAAGCTCACTCTACTCTGCACCATTATTAATGAATTGTGCAGACGTCCTTATTTTACTTTCGCTTTTTACCTGATTTTGAACACAAGAGGGCAGTATAACACTATGTATGATTTGGAAAAAAAAATTTTTTGACTAAACAACCATTCTGGCTGTTTTTAAACTTAAACATTATTCTCTAATTGCTCTCACCATGCCCGTTTCTGAAACTCTGCACATGTCTACTGTCTAATAAATGTGATGTGTCTGTCGGGTTTCATGCAATTTCAAGTATGTTAAGAGTCTCAAAAGCATCAACAAAGAATAATAAAGTTTGATGCGTTGCCACGGCAACAGTATCTAAGATATCAATAATCCTTTCTCAGGTCTACATCTGCCGTGTGTCTACATTATACACATAAAGTTTGAAGCAAATTGGGTAAAAATAAGAGGGTGATTTCAAAGCCTTTAGGAAGTGACACACTTCCTGCTGCCAGTTGGTGGCGCTATAACTTTGACTCACAATAGTCACATCCATGTGATCGGACTCTTACAGCGAACACACTGCTGAAGTTTCATCAAGATCAGTTAATGTATGCAGAAGTTATAACACACTTCCTGTTTCCTTTATTCGCCATAAATTCGTTTCCTCGCCACAGCCAAACCGTTCGAGATATCAGAAATCCCCTGGCAACTTTTCATCCTCAATGTCTTGACTTCATGCTGACCGAGTTTCGTGGCGATTGGTTGAATTCTCTAGGAGGAGTATATCGAATTCCAGGGGCATACGCTTCCAAACAAACCATAATAGCCGACTTCCTGTTGGGCTGGGGTAAAAAGTAAAAGTACAAAGGATATATGAATCGATGAGATCTATATGTGTACCGAGTTTCATATTATTACATTCAAGCGTGTTTGATTTATGGACCAAGTTTTCGGACCCCGTTCCAGGGGGCACTGTCGAGCCCCCCTGCCACGCCCGGGTACCAGCTTCAGCCCGGCCCTGATGGCCACGGGTTCTGACCCGTGTGCAAAGTTTCAAGAGTTTTTGAGCACGTTAAGGGCCCCCAAAGTGCGCTGAGAGTCTCAAAAGTATCCAAAAAGAATATTAAAGTTTGATGCGTTGTCACGGCAACAGCATCTAAGATATCAACAATCCTTTCACAGGTCTAAATCTGGCGTGTGTCTACATTATACACATCAAGTTTGAAGCAAATCGGGTAAAGCCTGTTTGATTTATGGACCAAGTTTTCGGACCCCATTCCAGGGGGCGCTGTCGAGCCCCCCTGCCACGCCCGGGTACCAGCTTCAGCCCGGCCCTGATGGCCGCGGTTTCTGACCCGTGTGCAAAGTTTCAAGAGTTTTTGAGCACGTTAAGGGCCCCAAAAGTGCGCTAAGAATCTCAAAAGTATCCAAAAAGAATATTAAAGTTTGATGCGTTGTCACGGCAACAGCATCTAAGATATCAACAATCCTTTCACAGGTCTACATCTGGCTTGTGTCTACATTATACACATCAAGTTTGAAGCAAATAGGGTAAAGCGTGTTGGATATATGGACCAAATTGTCTGACCCGTTCAAGGGGGCGCTGTCGAGCCCCCCTGCCACGCCCGGGTACCAGCTTCAGCCTGGCCCTGATGGCCGCGGGTTTTGTCCCGTGTGCAAAGTTTCAAGAGTTTTCGAGCACGTTAAGAACCCCAAAAGTGCCCGAAAGCATAAAAAAGCATGAAAAAGCTTAAAAAAAGGAATATTAATGTTTGATGCATTGCCATGGCAACAGTATCTAAGATATCAATAATCCTTTCACAGGTCTACATCTGGCGTGTGTCTACATTATGCACATGAAGTTTGAAGCAAATCGGGTAAAAATAAGAGGGTGATTTAAAAGCATTTTGAAAGTGACACACTTCCTGCTTCCAGTTGGTGGCGCTATAACTTTGACTCACAATAGTCACATCCATGTGATCGGGCTCTTACAACGAACACACTGCTGAAGTTTCATCAAGATTAGTTAATGTATGCAGTAGTTATAACACACTTCCTGTTTCACGTTTCTCGCCATAATTTCGTTTACTCGCCACGGCCAAACCGTTCGAGATATCAAAAATCCCCTGGCAATTTTTCATCCTCAGTGTCTTGACTTCATGCTGACCGAGTTTCGTGCCGTGTGTTTGAATTCTCTAGGAGGAGTATTTCACATTCCATTGCATGTGTTTTCCAAACAACCCTTAATAGCCGACTTCCTGTTGGGATGGGGTAAAAAGTAAGAGCATGAAGTATATATGAACCGATGAGATCTATATGTGAAATGAGTTTCATATTATTACATGCAAGCGTGTTTGATTTATGGACCAAGTGTTCAAACCCCGTTCCAGGGGGCGCTGTCGAGCCCCCCTGCCACGCCCGGGTACCAGCTTCAGCCCGGCCCTGATGGCCGCGGGTTCTGAGATGTGTGCAAAGTTTCAAGAGTTTTCGAGCACGTTAAGGCCCCCAAAAGTGCCCAAAAGGTAGTAAAATAATAATAATAATAATAAATAAATATAGCTGCGAGCAGCGATTACGGGCCCAAGCCGGTGGCACCGCAACCCCGGTGCCTTTAGTTACCTAAAGGCACCGGAGTGGCGGTGCCGCCGGCTTTGGCCCTTCATCGCTGCTCGCAGCTATATTCATATATATATATATATATATATATATATATATATATATATATATATATAAACAAGCCGGTGGCACCGCCACCCCGGTGCCTTTATATATATATATATATATATATATGTCTACATTGTTCAATCACGCCTCACACACACACACACACTTTTGCAGAGCCCACACCAATGCAAGCTCTATAGCACACATCTTCTCAAAGGTCAAAGCGGAGTTACGATATTGCCCGTCATGCACAGTAACCGTAAAGGCACCGGGGTGGCGGTGCCACCGGCTTGTTTATATATATATATATATATCGTATTATTCTAACTTGTAAAAAACTATTAACTTTTGTTAATATTCAACCATTTCACAACTAACTTTTTTCCATAGATCAAACACAACATAATTATATGGTGGACTGAAACAAAAATTATTAATTAAATAAAATTATTGTTTTCCTCTGAAATAGCAAAAGCATCACACACTAGCTGTACCTGCTCTAAATAAAAAAGAGTAATTCAATAAAAATACAAAATCGAACTAAATAAAATAAATTATTACAAAAACAAAATCAAACCAAAGAAAATATATCTTCGAAAAAAAAAGCGAGTGTCATGAGGAAAGGCGCCTCAGGAATCGTCAGGATTAACTCCATGTGTAAGGAATTTTGATTGATTTTATTTGTCACTTGAAAATTATTGTTAAATGTGTGCCTGCATAACTTTAATAAGATTTATTTTCTTTGATTTGATTTTGTTTTATATAATTTATTTATTTCGATTTTGTATTTTTATTTAAATACTATTATTTATTTAGAGCAGGTACAGCTAAGTGTGCGATGCTTTTGCTATTTCAGAGGGAAAAAAACACATTTTATTTCAAAAAGGCTTTTCAATTAAATAAAATGTTCAAGCTTTGTTTTCGTTTTATTATTTTGTTTGTTTTAAGCTTTGTTTAATTTATATTGTTAATCATCTGACACAAAACAAATGCATAAAGTATCATTTTAACTTTTAAAAAACTATTAACATTTGTTAATAGTACATTGCCTGTCTTTTGTTAATAGGACAAAACATAGTTATTATATTTTATAATATTTTATAAATATATAAAATAAACATTTGTAATGAAATCGTTCAAAAAAATGATATTAGCATTGTTTTAAACTTTGAAACAGAAGTAGCGCAATGCCTGGCCACTCCCGCGCCGCCTCCTTTTCACAATCCGAGGGAACCATCTCCGGAATATTAACCTCACTCCTAGAAGTCCAATTCTCATTATTCATGCCTCTTACCTGGGATTGATTGCACACACACACACACACACACACACACACGCACGCACGCACTCACACGCACACACACACACACACACACACACACGTGTCAAGTCACTTACATTTTAGATGCAATATTGACTGTTCTTCTGTTTCAGCAGCGAAAATAGTTAAACAAAGATCACAGCAGAACCATTGCATCTCACAGCAACGTGTTTTCTCATTACTGAATGATTCAGCATTTTGAACAAATTGGTTGACTCAAAGATTCAATGACCAATCCATAAACATCTGTCTCATTCATGAATGACTCAGTCGTTCAAACGAATCGTTTGAACGAATGAATCAATGACCCGCTCATTAAGACGGTCGCCTGGCGACACCTAGTGACGGTTTAGTGTTATTTGATTATACACTCAAAATATTCCACAACAAATCCTTTAAATTTAATGATATTCAGAACAGAACACAAATAAAAAAATAACTATAATAAAGCCAAAACGAAATAATTTAAAACAAAAGTAAAAGTAAGTGGTGTTAGGCTCACGTAAATCTCTCTTTAGAATCTAAATGTTGCAACATTTGCGATGTATTTGGATGCTAAACTATTCTTTATTACAGGCTTTGTACTTAACTCACGTTCCAATATCGATGGAAAAAATCATCCTCTTCACTTGTGCAAAAATGTGCTTGGAAAAATCACAGTGGAGCGGTGCTTACTGTGAATGATACAAATTGTACTACTGACTATTTCAACATAGCAGTGTAATTTGTATATGTTAGGTTGAATGTTTTATTATTGTGTGTGTGTGTGTGTGTGTGTTTGTGTGTGTGTGTGTGTGTGTGTGTGTGTGTGTGTGTGTGTGTGTGTGTGTGTGTGTGTGTGTGTGTGTGTGTGTGTGTGTGTGTGTGTGTCAGTGTGTGTGTGGGGGTCTGGGTGGCTCAGCGCGATTGAACAGTGAAACATACTCCGTCATTTTCTTCATACAGGACATCATTCAAACGTCAAAGTGTTTACTTATATTTGTGTACACTCGCAATTAAACACAACATTGTGTTTTTGTTAAATAAATTAAAGTAATACGTCCCCCGAAATGGCGCTAATTTTAAAATGAAACTAAAATGCTCACGGCTGCACGGGCATTCATAACTCTGCGCGCCCACGGTGAGGGACGAGCAGAACAGAGCGAACGTTGTTTAGTTCATTCCTACTTCCATAGGAATTAATTGAAAAAGCTCACTCTACTCTGCACCATTATTAATGAATTGTGCAGACGTCCTTATTTTACTTTCGCTTTTTACCTGATTTTGAACACAAGAGGGCAGTATAACACTATGTATGATTTGGAAAAAAAATTTTTTTGACTAAACAACCATTCTGGCTGTTTTTAAACTTAAACATTATTCTCTAATTGCTCTCACCATGCCCGTTTCTGAAACTCTGCACATGTCTACTGTCTAATAAATGTGATGTGTCTGTCGGGTTTCATGCAATTTCAAGTATGTTAAGAGTCTCAAAAGCATCAACAAAGAATAATAAAGTTTGATGCGTTGCCACGGCAACAGTATCTAAGATATCAATAATCCTTTCTCAGGTCTACATCTGCCGTGTGTCTACATTATACACATAAAGTTTGAAGCAAATTGGGTAAAAATAAGAGGGTGATTTCAAAGCCTTTAGGAAGTGACACACTTCCTGCTGCCAGTTGGTGGCGCTATAACTTTGACTCACAATAGTCACATCCATGTGATCGGACTCTTACAGCGAACACACTGCTGAAGTTTCATCAAGATCAGTTAATGTATGCAGAAGTTATAACACACTTCCTGTTTCCTTTATTCGCCATAAATTCGTTTCCTCGCCACAGCCAAACCGTTCGAGATATCAAAAATCCCCTGGCAACTTTTCATCCTCAATGTCTTGACTTCATGCTGACCGAGTTTCGTGGCGATTGGTTGAATTCTCTAGGAGGAGTATATCGAATTCCAGGGGCATACGCTTCCAAACAAACCATAATAGCCGACTTCCTGTTGGGCTGGGGTAAAAAGTAAAAGTACAAAGGATATATGAATCGATGAGATCTATATGTGTACCGAGTTTCATATTATTACATTCAAGCGTGTTTGATTTATGGACCAAGTTTTCGGACCCCGTTCCAGGGGGCACTGTCGAGCCCCCCTGCCACGCCCGGGTACCAGCTTCAGCCCGGCCCTGATGGCCACGGGTTCTGACCCGTGTGCAAAGTTTCAAGAGTTTTTGAGCACGTTAAGGGCCCCCAAAGTGCGCTGAGAGTCTCAAAAGTATCCAAAAAGAATATTAAAGTTTGATGCGTTGTCACGGCAACAGCATCTAAGATATCAACAATCCTTTCACAAGTCTAAATCTGGCGTGTGTCTACATTATACACATCAAGTTTGAAGCAAATCGGGTAAAGCCTGTTTGATTTATGGACCAAGTTTTCGGACCCCATTCCAGGGGGCGCTGTCGAGCCCCCCTGCCACGCCCGGGTACCAGCTTCAGCCCGGCCCTGATGGCCGCGGTTTCTGACCCGTGTGCAAAGTTTCAAGAGTTTTTGAGCACGTTAAGGGCCCCAAAAGTGCGCTAAGAATCTCAAAAGTATCCAAAAAGAATATTAAAGTTTGATGCGTTGTCACGGCAACAGCATCTAAGATATCAACAATCCTTTCACAGGTCTACATCTGGCTTGTGTCTACATTATACACATCAAGTTTGAAGCAAATAGGGTAAAGCGTGTTGGATATATGGACCAAATTGTCTGACCCGTTCAAGGGGGCGCTGTCGAGCCCCCCTGCCACGCCCGGGTACCAGCTTCAGCCTGGCCCTGATGGCCGCGGGTTTTGTCCCGTGTGCAAAGTTTCAAGAGTTTTCGAGCACGTTAAGAACCCCAAAAGTGCCCGAAAGCATAAAAAAGCATGAAAAAGCTTAAAAAAAGGAATATTAATGTTTGATGCATTGCCATGGCAACAGTATCTAAGATATCAATAATCCTTTCACAGGTCTACATCTGGCGTGTGTCTACATTATGCACATGAAGTTTGAAGCAAATCGGGTAAAAATAAGAGGGTGATTTAAAAGCATTTTGAAAGTGACACACTTCCTGCTTCCAGTTGGTGGCGCTATAACTTTGACTCACAATAGTCACATCCATGTGATCGGGCTCTTACAACGAACACACTGCTGAAGTTTCATCAAGATTAGTTAATGTATGCAGTAGTTATAACACACTTCCTGTTTCACGTTTCTCGCCATAATTTCGTTTACTCGCCACGGCCAAACCGTTCGAGATATCAAAAATCCCCTGGCAATTTTTCATCCTCAGTGTCTTGACTTCATGCTGACCGAGTTTCGTGCCGTGTGTTTGAATTCTCTAGGAGGAGTATTTCACATTCCATTGCATGTGTTTTCCAAACAACCCTTAATAGCCGACTTCCTGTTGGGCTGGGGTAAAAAGTAAGAGCATGAAGTATATATGAACCGATGAGATCTATATGTGTACTGAGTTTCATATTATTACATGCAAGCGTGTTTGATTTATGGACCAAGTGTTCAAACCCCGTTCCAGGGGGCGCTGTCGAGCCCCCCTGCCACGCCCGGGTACCAGCTTCAGCCCGGCCCTGATGGCCGCGGGTTCTGAGATGTGTGCAAAGTTTCAAGAGTTTTCGAGCACGTTAAGGCCCCCAAAAGTGCCCAAAAGGTAGTAAAATAATAATAATAATAAATAAATATAGCTGCGAGCAGCGATTACGGGCCCAAGCCGGTGGCACCGCAACCCCGGTGCCTTTAATTACCTAAAGGCACCGGAGTGGCGGTGCCGCCGGCTTTGGCCCTTCATCGCTGCTCGCAGCTATATTTATATGCACACTTTTGCACACCGGGGTGGCGGTGCCACCGGCTTGTTTATATATATAAACAAGCCGGTGGCACCGCCACCCCGGTGCCTTTAGGGTTACTGTGCGTGACGGGCAATAACGTAACCCCGCTTTGACCTTTGAGAAGATGTGTGCTGTAGAGCTTGCATCAGTGTGGGCTCTGCAAAAGTGTGCATTGAGGGCACATATCAACCACAAAGTATGCGTGAGCAACCTTCTGAAACCTAAAATGAAAAATGAGACACCCTACGGTCTCATGGACTTAATGGAAACATGAAATAAGTACACAAGTTTGAAAGTTATATGAAGTGTGCCAAGACAGAATATTTGCCTGATCTGATTAGAAAAATAGTTTTTGTGTGTGTGTGTGTGTGTGTGAGGCGTGATTGAACAATGTAGACATAAAAACATACTCCGTCCTTTTGTTCATACAGGACATTATTCAAACTACAAAGTGTTTACTTATATTTGTGTACAATCGCAATAAAACACAACATTGTGCTTTTGTCAAACTGTAAACTACAACTGTCACCCAACCAAAATCTCTTACACACACACACACACACACACACACACACACACACACAGACACACATAGTTTAAAAGCAAAAAAATCTTTTGGACATTCATCATATTGCATTGGTTTTCATTTCTTGTTCTCGAACAGAGCCCTAATCTGTTTATTTTTTCAGTTACACATTCTACATTGATTAAAAAAGAAAAATCAAATGTGCTTTTATTTTAGACATAAATAAATAATCTATCATTCAGATGAGAGTAAAGTTAGTGTTAGTTCAAATTTTAAGGAAAACAAAAATATGATCTGAAATATCGCACATTCATTTAAAATTCATTCAGGTTCAATTACCAAACATACAAATCTCAATGTAATTTAAAGCAAACAATACATTTAAAATATATGGGTTGTATGCAATTTTTTTATATATAAAAAGATATATATCCAAAAATACAAAGCCTAAACTTTAACAAGGGTTAAACAATCACTGTAACAGACACAATCACACACACACACACACACACACACGTCAAATCACTTACATTTTAGATGCAATATTGACTTTTTTTCTGTTTCAGCAGCGAAAATAGTTCGACAAAGATCACAGCAGAACCATCGAGCATCTCACAGCAACGCGTTCTCATTACTGAATGATTCAGCATTTTGAACAAATCGGTTGACTCAAAGATTCAACGACCAATCCATAATCTGTCTCATTCATGAATGACTCAGCCGTTCGAACGAATCGTTTGAACGAATGAATCAATGACTCGCTCATTAAGACGGTCGCCTGGCGACACCTAATGACGGTTTAGTGATATGTTTAAAAGTATCATTCTTTCCAACGATTGTTAATTAACTCATATTTGAAACATAAGCTATATATATATATATATATATAATATATATATATATATATATATATATACACACATATATATACACAAAAATAAAATAAACACATTTGAAGCGTGTTTGCTTACTAAATTGTGAGCTGAACGAAAGTTGCAGCAAATATCAGCAACAGGAGTCAAATTTCATTAATCACGAGAGTGAAGAGCTGACTGAAAAGATTATGACGGAATAGGCTATTTTATGTAAAAGCGCCTATTTAAGCGAATCTATCATTATACTCTTTTGTTGTTGTGTTTTCCGTGAAAAATAATAGACTATTGAACTCACAATTCAAGCACGCGCTCTGCACGCGCCACCATTATCAATGTCCGTGTGGACGTCCGCGATCGAACAGTGGAAACATTGGCTACTCCGTCATTTTATTCAAGAAGATCATTCAAACTGCAAAGTGTTTACTAATTTTTGGATACTCGCAATCAAACACAACATTGTGATTTTGTAAAATACATTCAAGAAATCCGCCCCCGAAATGGGGCTTCTTTTAAAATGAAACGAAAATGCTCACAGCTGCACGTCTTGTGGAGACGTCCGTTACTTTCGCTTTCAAGTTAGCGATTTTAAAGCCCCCAGCGGAGTCACGGTGGGAAAATATTCCCATAGTAGCATCAATTGGCCTACCTGATTTTGAACACAAGAGGGCAGTAAAGCACTATGAATGATTTTAATTTTTTTTATTTTTTTGGCTAAACAACCATTCTGGCTGTTTTTAAACTTAAACATAAATCTTAAATTGAAAAAAAGGAAGACAATGGGTTTAGTTCTAATATTAGTATAATTTTATAGAAAAATAAATGGTGTATAATTACATTTTAGAAAGATATGAGACATTTCCTGATTCTTTTTTTGACATAATCCCTCGCCATAGCAAAACCGTTTGAGATATTCAATATCCGTTCACAATTTAGCATCTTTAAAGTATTTTCATCAAGTTGAAAAAGTTTTGTAACTGTAGATGAAACTAACCCCCCCCACACACACACTTTTGTCACAAAAGGTGGCGCTACTGAGCCCCTGCACCACGCCCGTTTCTGAAACTTTGCACATGTCTACTGGCTAATAAATGTGATCTGTCTGTCAAGTTTCATGCAATTTTAAGCAATTTCAGGCATGCTAAGAGTCTCAAAAGCATCCAAAAAGAATATTAAAGTTTGATGCGTTGTCACGGCAACAGTATCTAAGATATCAATAATCCTTTCACAGGTCTACATCTGGCGTGTGTCTACATTATACACATAAAGTTTGAAGCAAATCGGGTAAAAATAAGAGGGTGATTTCAAAGCATTTTGAAAGTTACACACTTCCTGCTGCCAGTTGGTGGCGCTATAACTTTGACTCACAATAGTCACATCCATGTGATCGGCCTCTTACAGCGAACACACTGCTAAAGTTTCATCAAGATCAGTTACTGTATGCTGAAGTTATAACACACTTCCTGTTTCACGTTTCTCGCCATAAATTCGTTTCCTCGCCACGGCCAAACCGTTCGAGATATCAAAAATCCCCTGGCAATTTTTCATGCTCAATGTCTTGACTTCATGCTGACCGAGTTTCGTGGCGATTGGTTGAATTCTCTAGGAGGAGTATATCGAATTCCAGGGGCATACGCTTCCAAACAAACCATAATAGCCGACTTCCTGTTGGGCTGGGGTAAAAAGTAAAAGTACAAAGGATATATGAATCGATGAGATCTATATGTGTACCGAGTTTCATATTATTACATTCAAGCGTGTTTGATTTATGGACCAAGTTTTCGGACCCCGTTCCAGGGGGCACTGTCGAGCCCCCCTGCCACGCCCGGGTACCAGCTTCAGCCCGGCCCTGATGGCCACGGGTTCTGACCCGTGTGCAAAGTTTCAAGAGTTTTTGAGCACGTTAAGGGCCCCCAAAGTGCGCTGAGAGTCTCAAAAGTATCCAAAAAGAATATTAAAGTTTGATGCGTTGTCACGGCAACAGCATCTAAGATATCAACAATCCTTTCACAGGTCTAAATCTGGCGTGTGTCTACATTATACACATCAAGTTTGAAGCAAATCGGGTAAAGCCTGTTTGATTTATGGACCAAGTTTTCGGACCCCATTCCAGGGGGCGCTGTCGAGCCCCCCTGCCACGCCCGGGTACCAGCTTCAGCCCGGCCCTGATGGCCGCGGTTTCTGACCCGTGTGCAAAGTTTCAAGAGTTTTTGAGCACGTTAAGGGCCCCAAAAGTGCGCTAAGAATCTCAAAAGTATCCAAAAAGAATATTAAAGTTTGATGCGTTGTCACGGCAACAGCATCTAAGATATCAACAATCCTTTCACAGGTCTAAATCTGGCGTGTGTCTACATTATACACATCAAGTTTGAAGCAAATCGGGTAAAGCCTGTTTGATTTATGGACCAAGTTTTCGGACCCCATTCCAGGGGGCGCTGTCGAGCCCCCCTGCCACGCCCGGGTACCAGCTTCAGCCCGGCCCTGATGGCCGCGGTTTCTGACCCGTGTGCAAAGTTTCAAGAGTTTTTGAGCACGTTAAGGGCCCCAAAAGTGCGCTAAGAATCTCAAAAGTATCCAAAAAGAATATTAAAGTTTGATGCGTTGTCACGGCAACAGCATCTAAGATATCAACAATCCTTTCACAGGTCTACATCTGGCTTGTGTCTACATTATACACATCAAGTTTGAAGCAAATAGGGTAAAGCGTGTTGGATATATGGACCAAATTGTCTGACCCGTTCAAGGGGGCGCTGTCGAGCCCCCCTGCCACGCCCGGGTACCAGCTTCAGCCTGGCCCTGATGGCCGCGGGTTTTGTCCCGTGTGCAAAGTTTCAAGAGTTTTTGAGCACGTTAAGAACCCCAAAAGTGCCCGAAAGCATAAAAAAGCATGAAAAAGCTTAAAAAAAGGAATATTAATGTTTGATGCATTGCCATGGCAACAGTATCTAAGATATCAATAATCCTTTCACAGGTCTACATCTGGCGTGTGTCTACATTATGCACATGAAGTTTGAAGCAAATCGGGTAAAAATAAGAGGGTGATTTAAAAGCATTTTGAAAGTGACACACTTCCTGCTTCCAGTTGGTGGCGCTATAACTTTGACTCACAATAGTCACATCCATGTGATCGGGCTCTTACAACGAACACACTGCTGAAGTTTCATCGAGATTAGTTAATGTATGCAGTAGTTATAACACACTTCCTGTTTCACGTTTCTCGCCATAATTTCGTTTACTCGCCACGGCCAAACCGTTCGAGATATCAAAAATCCCCTGGCAATTTTTCATCCTCAGTGTCTTGACTTCATGCTGACCGAGTTTCGTGCCGTGTGTTTGAATTCTCTAGGAGGAGTATTTCACATTCCATTGCATGTGTTTTCCAAACAACCCTTAATAGCCGACTTCCTGTTGGGCTGGGGTAAAAAGTAAGAGCATGAAGTATATATGAACCGATGAGATCTATATGTGTACTGAGTTTCATATTATTACATGCAAGCGTGTTTGATTTATGGACCAAGTGTTCAAACCCCGTTCCAGGGGGCGCTGTCGAGCCCCCCTGCCACGCCCGGGTACCAGCTTCAGCCCGGCCCTGATGGCCGCGGGTTCTGAGATGTGTGCAAAGTTTCAAGAGTTTTCGAGCACGTTAAGGCCCCCAAAAGTGCCCAAAAGGTAGTAAAATAATAATAATAATAAATAAATATAGCTGCGAGCAGCGATTACGGGCCCAAGCCGGTGGCACCGCAACCCCGGTGCCTTTAGTTACCTAAAGGCACCGGAGTGGCGGTGCCGCCGGCTTTGGCCCTTCATCGCTGCTCGCAGCTATATTCATATATATATATATATATATATATATATATATATATATATATATATAAACAAGCCGGTGGCACCGCCACCCCGGTGCCTTTATATATATATATATATATATATGTCTACATTGTTCAATCACGCCTCACACACACACACACACTTTTGCAGAGCCCACACCAATGCAAGCTCTATAGCACACATCTTCTCAAAGGTCAAAGCGGAGTTACGATATTGCCCGTCATGCACAGTAACCGTAAAGGCACCGGGGTGGCGGTGCCACCGGCTTGTTTATATATATATATATATCGTATTATTCTAACTTGTAAAAAACTATTAACTTTTGTTAATATTCAACCATTTCACAACTAACTTTTTTCCATAGATCAAACACAACATAATTATATGGTGGACTGAAACAAAAATTATTAATTAAATAAAATTATTGTTTTCCTCTGAAATAGCAAAAGCATCACACACTAGCTGTACCTGCTCTAAATAAAAAAGAGTAATTCAATAAAAATACAAAATCGAACTAAATAAAATAAATTATTACAAAAACAAAATCAAACCAAAGAAAATATATCTTCGAAAAAAAAAGCGAGTGTCATGAGGAAAGGCGCCTCAGGAATCGTCAGGATTAACTCCATGTGTAAGGAATTTTGATTGATTTTATTTGTCACTTGAAAATTATTGTTAAATGTGTGCCTGCATAACTTTAATAAGATTTATTTTCTTTGATTTGATTTTGTTTTATATAATTTATTTATTTCGATTTTGTATTTTTATTTAAATACTATTATTTATTTAGAGCAGGTACAGCTAAGTGTGCGATGCTTTTGCTATTTCAGAGGGAAAAAAACACATTTTATTTCAAAAAGGCTTTTCAATTAAATAAAATGTTCAAGCTTTGTTTTCGTTTTATTATTTTGTTTGTTTTAAGCTTTGTTTAATTTATATTGTTAATCATCTGACACAAAACAAATGCATAAAGTATCATTTTAACTTTTAAAAAACTATTAACATTTGTTAATAGTACATTGCCTGTCTTTTGTTAATAGGACAAAACATAGTTATTATATTTTATAATATTTTATAAATATATAAAATAAACATTTGTAATGAAATCGTTCAAAAAAATGATATTAGCATTGTTTTAAACTTTGAAACAGAAGTAGCGCAATGCCTGGCCACTCCCGCGCCGCCTCCTTTTCACAATCCGAGGGAACCATCTCCGGAATATTAACCTCACTCCTAGAAGTCCAATTCTCATTATTCATGCCTCTTACCTGGGATTGATTGCACACACACACACACACACACACACACACACACACGCACGCACGCACTCACACGCACACACACACACACACACACACACACACGTGTCAAGTCACTTACATTTTAGATGCAATATTGACTGTTCTTCTGTTTCAGCAGCGAAAATAGTTAAACAAAGATCACAGCAGAACCATTGCATCTCACAGCAACGTGTTTTCTCATTACTGAATGATTCAGCATTTTGAACAAATTGGTTGACTCAAAGATTCAATGACCAATCCATAAACATCTGTCTCATTCATGAATGACTCAGTCGTTCAAACGAATCGTTTGAACGAATGAATCAATGACCCGCTCATTAAGACGGTCGCCTGGCGACACCTAGTGACGGTTTAGTGTTATTTGATTATACACTCAAAATATTCCACAACAAATCCTTTAAATTTAATGATATTCAGAACAGAACACAAATAAAAAAATAACTATAATAAAGCCAAAACGAAATAATTTAAAACAAAAGTAAAAGTAAGTGGTGTTAGGCTCACGTAAATCTCTCTTTAGAATCTAAATGTTGCAACATTTGCGATGTATTTGGATGCTAAACTATTCTTTATTACAGGCTTTGTACTTCACTCACGTTCCAATATCGACGGAAAAAATCATCCTCTTCACTTGTGCAAAAATGTGCTTGGAAAAATCACAGTGGAGCGGTGCTTACTGTGAATGATACAAATTGTACTACTGACTATTTCAACATAGCAGTGTAATTTGTATATGTTAGGTTGAATGTTTTATTATTGTGTGTGTGTGTGTGTGTGTGTTGTGTGTGTGTGTGTGTGTGTGTGTGTGTGTGTGTGTGTGTGTGTGTGTGTGTGTGTGTGTGTGTGTGTGTGTGTCAGTGTGTGTGTGGGGGTCTGGGTGGCTCAGCGCGATTGAACAGTGAAACATACTCCGTCATTTTCTTCATACAGGACATCATTCAAACGTCAAAGTGTTTACTTATATTTGTGTACACTCGCAATTAAACACAACATTGTGTTTTTGTTAAATAAATTAAAGTAATACGTCCCCCGAAATGGCGCTAATTTTAAAATGAAACTAAAATGCTCACGGCTGCACGGGCATTCATAACTCTGCGCGCCCACGGTGAGGGACGAGCAGAACAGAGCGAACGTTGTTTAGTTCATTCCTACTTCCATAGGAATTAATTGAAAAAGCTCACTCTACTCTGCACCATTATTAATGAATTGTGCAGACGTCCTTATTTTACTTTCGCTTTTTACCTGATTTTGAACACAAGAGGGCAGTATAACACTATGTATGATTTGGAAAAAAAATTTTTTTGACTAAACAACCATTCTGGCTGTTTTTAAACTTAAACATTATTCTCTAATTGCTCTCACCATGCCCGTTTCTGAAACTCTGCACATGTCTACTGTCTAATAAATGTGATGTGTCTGTCGGGTTTCATGCAATTTCAAGTATGTTAAGAGTCTCAAAAGCATCAACAAAGAATAATAAAGTTTGATGCGTTGCCACGGCAACAGTATCTAAGATATCAATAATCCTTTCTCAGGTCTACATCTGCCGTGTGTCTACATTATACACATAAAGTTTGAAGCAAATTGGGTAAAAATAAGAGGGTGATTTCAAAGCCTTTAGGAAGTGACACACTTCCTGCTGCCAGTTGGTGGCGCTATAACTTTGACTCACAATAGTCACATCCATGTGATCGGACTCTTACAGCGAACACACTGCTGAAGTTTCATCAAGATCAGTTAATGTATGCAGAAGTTATAACACACTTCCTGTTTCCTTTATTCGCCATAAATTCGTTTCCTCGCCACAGCCAAACCGTTCGAGATATCAAAAATCCCCTGGCAACTTTTCATCCTCAATGTCTTGACTTCATGCTGACCGAGTTTCGTGGCGATTGGTTGAATTCTCTAGGAGGAGTATATCGAATTCCAGGGGCATACGCTTCCAAACAAACCATAATAGCCGACTTCCTGTTGGGCTGGGGTAAAAAGTAAAAGTACAAAGGATATATGAATCGATGAGATCTATATGTGTACCGAGTTTCATATTATTACATTCAAGCGTGTTTGATTTATGGACCAAGTTTTCGGACCCCGTTCCAGGGGGCACTGTCGAGCCCCCCTGCCACGCCCGGGTACCAGCTTCAGCCCGGCCCTGATGGCCACGGGTTCTGACCCGTGTGCAAAGTTTCAAGAGTTTTTGAGCACGTTAAGGGCCCCCAAAGTGCGCTGAGAGTCTCAAAAGTATCCAAAAAGAATATTAAAGTTTGATGCGTTGTCACGGCAACAGCATCTAAGATATCAACAATCCTTTCACAGGTCTAAATCTGGCGTGTGTCTACATTATACACATCAAGTTTGAAGCAAATCGGGTAAAGCCTGTTTGATTTATGGACCAAGTTTTCGGACCCCATTCCAGGGGGCGCTGTCGAGCCCCCCTGCCACGCCCGGGTACCAGCTTCAGCCCGGCCCTGATGGCCGCGGTTTCTGACCCGTGTGCAAAGTTTCAAGAGTTTTTGAGCACGTTAAGGGCCCCAAAAGTGCGCTAAGAATCTCAAAAGTATCCAAAAAGAATATTAAAGTTTGATGCGTTGTCACGGCAACAGCATCTAAGATATCAACAATCCTTTCACAGGTCTACATCTGGCTTGTGTCTACATTATACACATCAAGTTTGAAGCAAATAGGGTAAAGCGTGTTGGATATATGGACCAAATTGTCTGACCCGTTCAAGGGGGCGCTGTCGAGCCCCCCTGCCACGCCCGGGTACCAGCTTCAGCCTGGCCCTGATGGCCGCGGGTTTTGTCCCGTGTGCAAAGTTTCAAGAGTTTTCGAGCACGTTAAGAACCCCAAAAGTGCCCGAAAGCATAAAAAAGCATGAAAAAGCTTAAAAAAAGGAATATTAATGTTTGATGCATTGCCATGGCAACAGTATCTAAGATATCAATAATCCTTTCACAGGTCTACATCTGGCGTGTGTCTACATTATGCACATGAAGTTTGAAGCAAATCGGGTAAAAATAAGAGGGTGATTTAAAAGCATTTTGAAAGTGACACACTTCCTGCTTCCAGTTGGTGGCGCAATAACTTTGACTCACAATAGTCACATCCATGTGATCGGGCTCTTACAACGAACACACTGCTGAAGTTTCATCAAGATTAGTTAATGTATGCAGTAGTTATAACACACTTCCTGTTTCACGTTTCTCGCCATAATTTCGTTTACTCGCCACGGCCAAACCGTTCGAGATATCAAAAATCCCCTGGCAATTTTTCATCCTCAGTGTCTTGACTTCATGCTGACCGAGTTTCGTGCCGTGTGTTTGAATTCTCTAGGAGGAGTATTTCACATTCCATTGCATGTGTTTTCCAAACAACCCTTAATAGCCGACTTCCTGTTGGGCTGGGGTAAAAAGTAAGAGCATGAAGTATATATGAACCGATGAGATCTATATGTGTACTGAGTTTCATATTATTACATGCAAGCGTGTTTGATTTATGGACCAAGTGTTCAAACCCCGTTCCAGGGGGCGCTGTCGAGCCCCCCTGCCACGCCCGGGTACCAGCTTCAGCCCGGCCCTGATGGCCGCGGGTTCTGAGATGTGTGCAAAGTTTCAAGAGTTTTCGAGCACGTTAAGGCCCCCAAAAGTGCCCAAAAGGTAGTAAAATAATAATAATAATAATAATAATAAATAATAATCCTAAGGAAAACAATAGGGCCTTCGCCTTTTCAAGGCTTGGGCCCTAATAATCCTTAGGAAAACAATAGGGCCTTCGCCTTTTCAAGGCTTGGGCCCTAATAATCCTAAGGAAAACAATAGGGCCTTCGCCTTTTCAAGGCTTGGGCCCTAATAAATAATAATCCTAAGGAAAACAATAGGGCCTTCGCCTTTTCAAGGCTTGGGCCCTAATAATCCTAAGGAAAACAATAGGGCCTTCGCCTTTTCAAGGCTTGGGCCCTAATAAATAATAATCCTAAGGAAAACAATAGGGCCTTCGCCTTTTCAAGGCTTGGGCCCTAATAATAAATAATAATCCTAAGGAAAACAATAGGGCCTTCGCCTTTTCAAGGCTTGGGCCCTAATAATAATAATCCTTAGGAAAACAATAGGGCCTTCGCCTTTTCAAGGCTTGGGCCCTAATGATGGTAACCATAAACAGAGCTGAAAAACCACATCTTAAAGTGTAACTAAACACTAAAACAACTTTTTTTAGTTAATGATCTGTAAGAATGGAGCTTCATAAATGCTGTTCATTGATTAGAGTGGATTTTTGTACCTCTGTACGGTCCTTCTTCAGGAAACTCTTCCCTGATCCGTGTCACAGCGCAAGAAGGTATGACCACCCGAACGTGTTGGCCAAGGTACCCCCAACACCACCTAACAGCATAGCGATAGGCAAGATCTCTATAAGCGCTGAAAGAGAGGTGGTGCACATGTATGTTGAAGTGGAGGGCAATTTTTTTTTTATTTTTTTATTTATTTATATAAACATTGATCTTTCTTCCTGGAACTAACCTGTTTATAACTGTCTCTTCCATATGACTGACATTTATTAAAGAGGAATAACCCCTTCAATCGAAGGGGGTCCTCAATCCAGGTACAGAAATTGATATTGATCATACAACAGCAGTCAAAAAACAAACAAAAACACACACAAATGAAACTGAAAACACATACACAACAATAACAACAAAAAACAACATACTTTATAAAAATGGTAAGTGCAGAAAATATATAGTTCGTACTTCACTCATACAAGACTCAAAAAAAGTGGCTCACTCAACCCTCAACAAAGTAAACTCATATAATATGTATGTACCGAAACACACATCTAGACAACAGTAAACACATAAGCAAACAAAAATATACCATGCGCCATACCTAAAATAGATTTCTTTTGATCTAGTCTAAGGGTAGCTACTCTATCAGGGGTATATAACTGGACGTTGTAGCACATAGGGATTCAGTGATACTGGCTCAAAGTTACACAGTTACACAGCCTACCCCACCAATCTGGTCACACCTGTGTACTACCTACAACATGAGAATGTTTATTACTACTTTGTTAGGATGATTTATTTATTATTTGGTATCTTGCGGTTGTGTGTTTTTTCAGGGTTCGTACAAGGTGCTTAAAATGCTTAAAGTACTTTAAAGGAACACTCCAACTTTTTGGGACTTTAGCTTATTCACCATATCCCCCAGAGTTAGATAAGTCCATACATACCTTTTTCATCTCTGTGCGTGCTGTAACTCAGTCTGGCGCACCCACCGCTAGGCTTGCTTAGCACAAAGACTGGATGTAAATGGTTGCAGCTAGCATACTAATCCCAAATAAGTGACAAAATAACGCAAACATTTTCCTATTTACATGTTGTGATTTGTATAGTCACAGAATGTACAAATAACAAGGTCATATGAGACACAGCCATCTTTTAACCGTATAAATATTGGGAACTATATTCTCAGAAGGCGAAGCACTGCGACTTGTGCGGAGTGATTACCGCAGCACCTGAGACGAAAGTAAAAGCATAGTTAACAATCATGGGTGTTCCTTGTATTGTAGCTGCAACAATAAACAGGGGAGACCGGGTAATACCATGATGTTTAATAGAATTACAACCAAAAACGCATCCTGACTAATAAAATATCTTCCTTTGTGTTCAGCTGAAGAAAGAAACTCATACAGGTTTGCAATAACTTGAGGGTGAGAAAATGATGACAGAATTTTCATTTTTGGATGGAGTATCCCTTTAAAATGAGAATAATTTACTACATTTACCTATGTGATTTGCAATATAAAACAATTTAGTATATATTACAGCTTATAGCATATTAGAGAGCGTTTACAATACTGCATTGACTATAGAACAAGATTTAATATCTGCACTTTATGCATTTGGGGGAGATGTGTTTGCATAAGAAATGACACATGAAAAAAATTGCTCTTTTATTCAAATGTGGGTGGCTCTTAAAAGAGCCTTTGGTTTGGTTCCGTGAATAATTTCTTATGCCTGTGGCTGCCAAGGAACTGCACCCTCAGCACTAAAGTAGCTCACCAGTGTCTCCCTCGCACGCATTGCTTCCCGTGCAGCATTGTTGCTCCCTACTTGGCTGATGCCGTGCAGTCCAGAGGCTTCTCCGTCACCAGCATGGGAAACCGTCCTCGTTGTCCTCCGCAGGAAGTTGTGTAGAACACAGGTGGCCTTTACACAGGTTTCTGCATTGGTAGGACTGATGGCAATAACGTGCCGGTACATTCTGGCCTTTACACAGGTTTCTGCATTGGTAGGACTGATGGCAATAACGTGCCGGTACATTCGCCACTGTGCTGCGAGTATACCAAACGCATTCTCCACAGTTAGTCTTGCCCGCAAAAGCCTGTAGTTAAAACACCCTGTGTCTACTGGGAAGGGTCTCATGAGGTCTCTACGAAGAGGGAAGGCTTCACCTGCCACAAAGACGTAAGGCTGTGGCCCCAGGTGCTCTGCTCCTGGCAGCAGCGTGTCCTCAGGTAAGCCAAGGGTGACACGGCGAAGAGCATTACCAAAAGGACTATTAGCCAGAGTCCCACCATCACTGGTCTTTCCATAATGGCCAACATCTATGATGCGGAAGCAGTATTTGGCATAAAGGACAATAGAGTATGTCCCTTTGTAGTTGTAGAATAGTGACCCAGAGTTGTTGGGAGCCTGGATCACCACATGTTTCCCATCAATAGATCCTAAACAGTTTGGAAAATTCCAGCGATGGTAGAACTCTTTTACTTATCCACCAGGGAGTCCCAAATGACCTTTGCCACTTCTGCCACAATGCTGTGTCCAACCCGGTAGCTGAAGGCAATGCTGCGGAAAGAGTCCCCTGTTACAACTGTGAAATATGCAATAATCAAATCAGAAATTTATATGTATAACATGTTGAGCTATTAAAAAAAAAAGACTGAATTCAACATAATCAAGACTGAATTCAGCTCTAGAAAGAAAAATGTTTATTGATATAGGCTATGTATACGATAAACATGTTGAACTGTAAAAACATGCACATGGCAGGTAATTCTATGTATGACACAATATTCATTATATCCAGATTAAATGTATATGTATAATACCCTTTAAATCATCACAGGTTCAGTAGATGCACACACATATATATATATATATATATATATATAATGTGTGCGCATCTACTGAACCTGTAATGATTTAAAGGGTATTAATCCAGATATAATTAATATTATACATACAGACACACATATATATATTATACATACAGACACACATATATACATATAGGGTTTCATGTTACAATTAAACTTATTTACTTAAAGCTTAATAAATAGGTTACTCACCGTAAACAAATTGCCAGCCGTTCACCAGGTAGTTTGTGTTCTCCTTCGCGAGGGCCAACTCTCCGCCTGAAGTGCTGCTTGGAACCGTACTTCATCCAGCCGCAGCTCCTGCACCAGCCGGTGGTACCCGCCGTGCTGACTCCGAGCCTGCATGGGTCCGTGAACCCAGACAGAGCGGCTTTTGCGCTTTCGCCGCAGATATGTAGCCGCAATGGCAAAAAGCAGGCGTTGTTCCTCGTTCATTGTCCACTTAATGCACTGATTCCATTCATATTAAGTAATTTCCCTCCAAAATTAGCGGCAAGAAAAATGATTCGATGTCAATAATGTTGGAGGGTGATCTGCTAATGACGTTTATAGGCAACCCGTAAAATCGCTGGCGGTGTGAACGGGGCTTAAGCGCTGTGTTTTGTTATTGAATGATTCAGCATTTTGAACAAATCGTTTTAATGAATGACTCAATGATTCATTTATTAAGACGGTCGCTTGCCGCCACCTATTGGTTTATTGTTTAAAGGCATCATTGATTTAATTTTATTATTTGTTTAAACATCAATCTCATTTGCAGTGTAAATTAATTTAATTTGATTGATAACAGCCCTTTTTATTAAAACTGAATTTGATCAAATGTAAGAAATTGACATGAAAGATAACGCATATATTTAGTAAGGTTTAAAAAATTGCCCTTTGTAAAGGTTAATAACGCCCTGGTGTAATAATCACAAATACACAGATTTAAGTATGTAAAAGCTGATCAAAATAAATTATATTTACTTATGACAGACTGATAGGCCCCAACTTAATCAATATGGAACCAAATTGTGTCCGTTTTTTTTTTTACTTGAAGCAAATGTCTTGAAAAAAATGTTTTCTTGTCGGAATGCACCAGAATGCTTCATTTACATGTTAAAATCATAAAAATGTCTCATGGGGGATGATGCTCCAGACCCCCCTACAACAAATTACTTGCCACGTGAATGACGGGTGATTGAGCAGATATTGTGTTTTGCGGTAGGTGGTATGCCATACGGAACCGTTGCCACTGAAACTGAATTAACGCACCAGTGGGGCTCGATAGCCTTAGTCAAACGGGTTGGCGCGTATGGTTGGGTTGCGGAGAGATTGTGAGATTGTGGTTAGGTCTCACGGAGTACACATTATAGTAACTTTCTTATTTAAGCTAATATATGATATATTAATATATCTAGAAATTGTAAGCAATTATTTAATATGTTAGTAAAACCATTTATAAATCTATTCAAATTAATTAATTTTGCATCCAATGATGAGATGCAACACAACTGACTGAAGGCAAAAATCCGGATGAGAGATGTAAATGTGATCGGTGTGTCTGTTGCACAAAAATGCGTTGTATCCTTCCAATTGGACGTAGGGTGCAATGAGCGATCCGGTCAGGTGAGTTTCCGTCATGCAAAGAATGTCCGATAGAAGCAGTTCATGATGGCATCTGATATCTTCAATGTGGGATGACAGTCCTTCTGTGTTGTGATGAATGATATGATTTTAAGCGTTTGGTCCATGTGGGTTTCCCTCACCTGCTGGAAAAGTGGCATGATTCCTTTAAATGTTGCTCTTGTCATGTTTCCCAACGAGGCTGTGACTGTAGGATCAGCATAGATCTTCTTTTCACTGAAGTCCGTGATGTGCAATCCACGAAGCGAGGTCATTCTACTGAGGGCAACGTAGGCCATTCCCGGCTCGAAAATCTTCTTCACTGATATCACGGCATTCTCCATTGTCATGCCTTGGACTTTGTGAGCTGTGGCATAGGCTAACTTGATGGGGAATTGTCGACGAAAAAGCCAGGTCTTCTTTCTGACGCATGATCTCAGAGAGGGTAATCATTTGGAAATGGTCTTTCCAGAAGTCCAGGACATCCTCTTCATACACACAGAGTGGTTTGGCTTTACCCAGAGGTGGCATTTGATAAACATCTCCCACGGCGAGGACAGAGATTCCCCCGAAAGGTTTCTTGCTGCCTTTGATTTGCTGACATCTCCATTTTATGTAGGCCAAAAAATCCTTCGAAATCATGAACACATCATCGATGATAAGAATCTCCACGTCGCGTAGTCTTGCTCATAGTTCATCTAGGGCATTTCCAAGTCCTTGATACGGTGGCTTCAGATTCCTTGGAAGTTTTAAAATTGAATGAAATGTTTTTCCGGAATATATTGAAGGCTGTGGTTCCGGTAAATCCACTCAAGAGCACCGTAGGCATGGACATATCTCCTTGAATCTTGGTCAGAATCTTGGTCGTTTCCATGTATATGCACTTGATGACGTGTGATTTGCCACAACCAGCACCACCTGACACGAAGTAGAAAAGCTGTTCTGGATTACTGGTATGACCCCAGACACGCTTCTGACACAACTGGTAGATCGTGTAGAATATGGCTGCCTGCGTCTCGTTTAGACTCCTAAACAACCTCCTGACGAATTCGATGCTCATCTGCGGTGCCTTGATTTGGGGCACGACTCCATCTCCATGTTCACGAATCTGAAATTCTGGGACATCATTTTGTACATTCTCATCAACCGGATTGATGTCTTGTCGTTCTGCAACGCACTCTGAACGATCCACTTCAATTTCAGGTTCAAAAGCGGTCCATGCGTTCTCAGATGGCCCTCACTGTTGCAGCTGATCGAACGCCTTATCCACCTCGTCGCTGTGTTTTTCAAACTTTTCCTTGTGTGCTTGCACTACGGCACAGACAGGGAAGAGCAAACCAGGGTGAGTGGATAGTTCCACTGATGCACTCTTGTAAAACATCTCGTATGTAGGAAATCTGGGAGGTTTAAGCTGTTCGTTGGTCCGATGTGGCATATAAAGCTTGAGTAATCTACTGTAAAACTTTTCGGGGTTGTTTTTCCTCCGAAAAACGTGCATTTCTAATAACTGCAGCCTTCCCAGACGTTCTTTTCTGAAAAAAAAACATGCCGTTGAGCAGCCGGTGAACATTCTTGCCTTTGGTTTGTTGACCGTACACGATGTGGCACTCCGGAACAAAATCTGCCAGACACATCTTCTCAAAGTCAGGCGTTTGAGGATTTTTATTTTGTAGGTCTTTTATTTGGGGTGGCACTTGATTGTCAGAAACTACTATTTTAAAACTCACTCACCGCGTCACTTAGAGTAGCGGTTTTCCCGCGGCTCGTCAGGTCATAAACAATGGATTGAACTTCCTTATGGAGACTAATAATGTCTTATTGATAATCCATGTTATTGGGATGGGTGCTTAGATAATGTGCGATGTGTCATTATTATGTGAGAGGACCTTAACATGAGACGGGGATGTTTTTAGTGCAAATGTCAGAAAGACACAATATGAATTGCCATTTTAGGCGATAATTTGTTTAGGTAAACCATAGCATTTTAAGTGCAATATTCAATTTATTTGTGATAATTTAACATTTAAAGAGAGAGAAAAGAAAAAAATTACAACACAAATAAATAACAAGACTAGATAGTATGTCTAAATAGAACACATTTAATAACATTGCAGGCTCATGCCCCATAATACACTCTAGGTAGGCAAGAAAAACTAGAAGAAAAAAAATCAATAATATGTACAATGTAAAGTGAACAGTATCACTACAAACAGTAGTAGACAACAACAGTATCACAAAAAATGAACATTATCACTAGCTTACTGCATAGTGATATCGATTTTGTGTACTGCATCAAAGAGATAGATGCAGAATGATAACACAACACTGGTGGTTCATGGGTTGCAGTACTGAAGACAGCTCTGGTAATACTGACAAACCAGGTCTAGAAGTGGCTCTCTTTACGTGTGTGGGGCTGACAGTTGTAGGTTACAGTTTGACAAAAGCACAATGTTTTGTTTTATTGTGAGTTTACTCAAATAAGTAAACCATTTGCAGTTTGAATGATGTCCTGTATGAACAAAATGACGGAGTATGTTTTTGTTTCTACTGTTCGATCGCGCCCGCAGCTCTCTCTCTCTCTCTCACACACACACACACACACTTTGATCGCGCCTCTCTCTCGTGCACACACACACACACACTCCAGCATTGCAATCTTGACATCACAGCCTGTTCATTATTCTGCGTTCGCCCGTAACGTGCGCAACCGTGACGCCCGTACCGTTTCGGTTCAATACAAATACATGTAGGGCCTACCATTCCACCCCTAGAAGATAACTATATGATCTTATCATTTCATTTATGCTTTCAAGTATCACCAACTTACTCACCTGTTAGTTACAGTGGTATCCAGTGGTTAGCTGCTAGTCTCCATGAAGTGCTGTCAGAATGCAGGCACGTAATGTCTTGCACTGTGGGGGCGTGACCCAACGTGTCGCTAATATGGGACTTGTAGCGTAAGTGACAAATGACTTGATAAAAAAAAAATAATGCATACATTTCAGCTTCCTTTAGACCGTTTCTGTTCAGGAGATTTTTTTTTTTAAATTTTTTTATTAAATGCATTCCCCCCCCCCCTTAGACTGGGGGTGGGGCCGGCAGGGGGGCCGAGCCTTGACCAGTGGTGGCCGTGGCCACCGTGTGTGGCATCTATCCACTGGCGTGTGGTGGGCGTTCTGGCGCACTATGGCTGCCGTCGCATCATCCAGGTGGATGCTGCACACTGGTGGTGATTGAGGAGATTCCCCCTTTCATGTAAAGCGCTTTGAGTACCCAGAAAAGAACTATATAAATGTAACAAATTATTATTATACATGTAAACATCACTGTAAGAAATTGTAGTCTGCCTCGACCCAGATTCCACTCCAAAATATATTTTAGAATGAGCTTCATCCCTAAAATGGCTTAATTATCATAGAGACGAAAGAAGTGAAGTTATATTGTTTCTTCACCATTTGGGTTGATCACATCCTGAGCAAATGGTAGTCAATTGTTTGTTACTTGGCCTTGTACTTTTAATATCACTTAATCCAGATAGCACTGACTACGCCACCTTGGGAATTGCACCCAAGGAAATATAAAAGGAACACAGGTTCGGTGGTGCAGTTAAAAGACAGAGTCGCGTCATACAATAAACAATAAATAATTTTATTTGTTTAGGAAAAACATCCCACAGGCATCACTTGATCATAGTATAAATCACTGGCACGTTTATTATAGCAATACTAAAAATATCACAATATTAAAAGAACATTCCTCTAGACACATCTGTTTTAAACACAGAATCGCATCAAACGTCACAAAAAGGGAAAATACTATACCGTTCCCACCAAATAAAACAAACATTTTTTTAATAAGAAAAAGAATAGAAACTACAAGGGCTAAAGCTAACCTTAGGGGTGGCAAACTAGCTGTAAGAAATTGTGCTCTCAACCACATCTTTGTGCACAGCAAACAAAATAGGAAGAGGTGTTCAAACCCTGGTGTTCCAAACTCACAGCAAATGTGTTTCACCCAAAGTGACTAGCCTCCCCCTCGGCGCACTCAGTCTTGACTCGAACCAAAAAAAGACAAAGAAAGAGAAATTAGTGGGTGCGATACAAATACAAAATAGTCACAGCAAATCACATCAGACACAAATATGATGGTTGACCAAATCCAAATCAGTTGGTGCACAGATAACCCATCCTACCTCATTGGCATTGAGGACGTGACGTTAGCAAGGGTGACGTTAGATGGACACACACTGCAAGATAATTACACCACACGGCCACTATGGCCCAAATCACTCAGGTCAGATCAACTTCCATACAGAAATAACCCAAATCGTTAAGTGAAAACAAACAAAACACAGAGACTTATAAAGTTATGGAAAACTGAGAAAAATGTCCAATCACGAAAAACAGACCCGAGTTAACCATCACGTGGTACGCGAGAGACTGCAAAACAAAACAATCAGACAAGTTTTACTCCAGTCAAGGGATACCAAACATTCACTAAATCATACATACCACACGTCACCATGTCAGGATGCACTCGCGAATGTTCTGCTAATACACACAATAACCCCCATTAAACTCAACTTACACCATAGAAACCACAACACATTGCAATAACCGATATACCTTAAAGGGTCACTCTACCCATTTCAACATTAATCTTTATTGAAAGTGGGTTATATATGTACTTTATTGAAAGTGGGTTATATATGCCTCAGCTGCTCTTCACTATATTGCGGCTCGTAAAGATAGCCACGAACAGCGGATTCGAGCAGCAGAATTTCAAAATCCTCTACTTCCATATTATGTTTAGTTTCTTCCATATCGTGTTTAGTTTCTTCCGTCATTGTCATAACTTCCAATCTCCACAGCGCTTGTTAGCTTAGCTTATAAACAAGATGGCTGATATTGATTTCAGTATCTACAAGTGAAGTCCCAACCACTGATCTGTGATAGGTCTGTTAGCGCATTAGGTCCAACCTATGGGCGGGTTTGAAAGGGTGGGATCTAGTGCTTGTAGTCTTTACATAAATCCCCCCCTCTTACACTTCCTCCTACAATGACGTAAAATGACGATTTTTGCGTCATTGTAGGAGGAAGTGAAAAAGGTAAATAGCGTATTTCTCTCGTCTCAGGGGAAAATGAGAGTGTTGCACGACCATTCAATAGTATGACTAGGTTTCTAACAATGGAAAGCTTAATGCAAATGGGTGGAGTGTCCCTTTAAAGCTTTCAATGAGCGCTTAATTGCAACTCCCAGGGCACGCCGCCGAGACGGCTACAGCAATCACTTTAAAGATAAAGACACATTCTCTAAACACTTTAAAACCACACAAAGCCGTGCATAACCTCCGTCACTTACCTCGACTATAGTGACACCAGTAACCGGAAGAGGGGCGAGTATGACAAAAAGCCTACATTCTAGGGCTTCCCGTCAATGCACTTAAATACACCAGCCCTAATTACCACCCATTCCCATATAAAGGTAACGAACGCGAAAAAGGAAAAGAAAATTCCCTACCACTACATGTAGAATGGGACACCAAAAACCTTCTCAGACAATGGGGTGTCTCAACTTCATTAAGATACAGAACACAGCTGTTACAACAGGAGCAACTTCATTTACATAAAGAGTGGTAAACTGTAACAGGATAAAAGATTTAAGATTTGGATGTTCTGGGTTCATTCTGACGCCGGTGAACCCAAGGTGCTTCGTGTACCTTGCCACTGCTATGCTGTAATAAACTTCATTTTTGAGATCTTCTACGTCCACATAATTTTTTCTGTGTAAATTTATATCCAATGTTTCCTGTTTTTATGTCATAACATAAAGCTGATAAACCTGGTAATGTTGTAAGATATGGACATGGATACCAGAGAGTAAAGTGATATCAGAGGTCAGAAGTATATCGAGAGGTCGGGATAATCACTGGCACGTGACAATAGCAAATGTATTTAATTTAAATAAAGTCACTCAAACTTGCATATGGATTTACGTTTTGAGGTAATCATACCTCACAGGGTTAATAAAACAGGCTATGTGACTATCTAATAAATACGATTGTATTACCTCCATCTGATATAGCATTCATCCTTCAGTTTGATGTCTATAATATTATATCCAAAAAAATCAGTTTGAAGCTAAGGAAAGTGATATGTTCGTCTGTGTCCTTCCCATGACAGAGCTAAAAACAACTTCATTGTTTGACTCACTCATAAAGACAGTCTTTGCCGCCATCTAATGTCGTAATAATATAACTTTCAATGAAGTCCATATCACAATCCTTTCTCAATACCAAATATGGCTATTATTTACACTCACCTAAAGGATTATTAGGAACACCTGTTCAATTTCTCATTAATGCAATTATCTAATCAAACAATCACATGGCAGTTGCTTCAATGCATTTAGGGGTGTGGTCCTGGTCAAGACAATCTCCTGAACTCCAAACTGAATGTCAGAATGGGAAAGAAAGGTGATTTAAGCAATTTTGAGCGTGGCATGGTTGTTGGTGCCAGACGAGCCGGTCTGAGTATTTCACAATCTGCTCAGTTACTGGGATTTTCGCGCACAACCATTTCTAGGGTTTACAAAGAATGGTGTGAAAAGGGAAAAGCATCCAGTATGCGGCAGTCCTGTGGGCGAAAATGCCTTGTTGATGCTAGAGGTCAGAGGAGAATGGGCCGACTGATTCAAGCTGATAGAAGAGCAACTTTGACTGAAATAACCACTCGTTACAACTGAGGTATGCAGCAAAGCATTTGTGACGTAACATACGTAGACCTGCACCACAAAACTAGTTGAGGATAAATTATTTCAAATTGGGCAATTTCAGCGTTACGGACGTGACATTTGCAGTCAAAACTTGAAATTTAAATTCTCAGAAAATGCATTTAATACCAATATATTGAAACTTCTGTGTGTGTGTGTATATATATATTAGGGCCGGGACTCGATTAAAAAAAAAATCTAATTAATTAGAGGCTTTGTAATTAATTAATCGAAATTAATCACATTTTAATTGCATAAATATTTGACCTAAGAACAGTGAGAAGTAATTTTTTCACATGGATTTTTAGTATACCATTGAATAATGACTGAATACATAAGCTTAAGCAACAAAATATTGTTTATTTTTGTTCAACCAAGTCCAGCAGACCAGTGTTTTTTGCCATTAAGTGTAGCAATAGCATATTGCTACACTACACTAATAGCAATAGCGAATTCCTTGTTGCATAGCTTGCACACAACCATGCTCTTATCGACGCTTCCATCCGTTCGTTTTTGTAACAAAATTTCGCATTCACCGGCCAACCAAAGCGATCTCGTCAGCTTCTTCGTCATGAACGCTAGTTGGTGCGCCAGTATAATCGGTCCGCCCAAACTCATCCAGTGAGAAACGTTCCGCGGTGCAAAAATAAGTGCGATTAAAAATATTTTTGTGTAATTTATTAACGCGTTAAAGTCTGTAGTTAATTAATCTTAATTAACGCGTTAAAGTCCCGGCCCTAATATATATATACATATATATATATTTATATATATATATACATACTCCCTTAATAAAGGAGTTCAGACATTAGAAAAATATAAGGCTACACATGCATTTTATATTTAATATGAGGGAAGATGCGTTACAGACATGACACAAAACATCTTTAACTTTTAGGTGGCAAAATATTGTTTTTGTAGCCTACCTAATTCTGTGAATTACACTGCACACACCAAAAGTAATACTAGCGAATGAAGAAGGGTTGGTTCTCCCCAGAACATAAAATATTCATTTTATTTTATTTTCCGTGTTCGCATTTGAGGAAAAAACAATGTTACGGACGTGACAGTTCTGGACGCGGCACTAAAACTTTCACAGAGACCTCAAACAGAAAGCACACAGCCTTTCTTTAAAGTAAATTTCATTTTGTATTAATTGTATCTTAATTTTAATCAATGTTTCATAAACCAATTAGGCCTCCCGGCATTTAATAAATAAGAAGTAAATATAGCAGACATTAGATAATCACGACATGGAGGCGCCGGCGCGTGAAGTGGAGCTCGTCTCATAAATGAACCGAAACTCAGCGTATAAGGTAGCTTACTTCACAGAAATATATCTATATTGAAATGTCTACTTTTAAACAGAACAATTCAAAACGAAAGAAAACAGACTCTCTGTGTCACGAATCACACACAGATGAGAGAGATCCAATAGCAGTTATTTATTAAAGGGTAATCCGTACTCACAACAGTCCAGGCAAATGGTCAAAATCCGATAAGTCAATCCAAGAACATAAAACATGAACAAGAACAGGCAGCAAACAGGAACAGAAGTGTGCGTACATAAAACAAGGACTCCGTAACAGTAGTATTAACATATACCATGTGTCACTTTTTTATTGATTTATGGTTCTGAGTTGTGCTGCGCTTCTGATCTATGATGGGCCGCTGACAGGCTCCGATATGTCTAGGCTGAGCGACGCCGTGTGACATCCTCCTGCGGTGACATCCTGGTGGAAGTGTAAAAGAAAGGTGTCTGGCCCATGGCCTTCCGTGTTTATTGGTCGTCTACCTGCGCGATAGTTGTTATGTCCGTGTGTATTCTGTCTGCTGGGGAGGCCCAGCGTTCACACTTCGTCAAAGCTGATGGGTATAAATGTGTGTTGAATGCGAACACAGTCACAGAAGCGCCGTGTCACGCGTCACGGTCCTCTGCAGTATTTTCCAAGCCAGATTGTGTTGTTGGAAAACGTGAGTGCAAGAAGATGGAAGCCAGTCTTAACAGTAAGTGTTTTTTATTATTTAGTAACATTGTTAAGGAAGATTATTTATTTATATGAGTGTCGGTGTTCTATTGCGTTTCTCAAGGTTTTATCTGCCCGCTTCAGATGGTGATAGTTTGAGTCTCTTCAATCTTGTTGAGGAGATTAATTTCCTGAATCAAGCCAGCGGTATGTATAATTATGTTTAAATGTTGCATACGTTGTGTGTGTGTGTGATGGATAATGTTTTGTTTTGTTTTCGCCAGGAGGCGTGGCTGCACATAGGCCACACAGCGCGGGTGTCTCTTCTCGAGAGAGCTCGGAAGCACTTGCGGAAGGTAATGTTAAATGTTGTTACGCGCGTGTGTTTAAACAGTGATGTGGATGTGTAAAAAATACCTTATCTTCTATGGGTTTTTGTTTTTTACCAGGGGTTGAAGCGGGTAACGATCAAGGCCTTAGTGCATGCACCTCGGCGAGGTCGCGAGTCTGGTAACGTAGATGTTACGCCGCTCAGTAAGTGCTTTGTAATTCGGCTTTATCAAACATTATTATATACTGCTATGGTTTGTTGAATTTATTTTAAAAACTTTAACATATATATATATATATATATATTTCCAGATGGTTTATCAAACGTTGTGAGCAGTGTTGGTGCGCCTGAATGTGCGAATGATCCGGATAAGGGCTTAGTGGCAAAACCGAAAAATAGACTGAAACGTAAAGCGATTGTGTTCCGTTGCGGACGCAAAAGCTTCAGCTGCTGGGGCTTCGAGAGAGCTGCCGCAGACATCTGTCCCGAAAAAGCCAAGACGGTCAAATGTTAAAAGTAAGTAACGAACAAAAGCTGTTGGATTGTTTTCTGTTCACACTAAATCAGAGAGATAAATGTTTTTATTTGGATGTGATAGTGTGTGGTCGAATGTGTTTGGGGTGTATAATGTGTCAATACGCTAGTTTAGAGCTGATGTTATCATACATTTGCATTAATTGTTGAAAAAACATAAAACACAAACCCTCATATCTCTCACAGTAGGCGTTTTATTTGTAATTTTAGAAGACGACAATGGAGAACTGTGTGTAAAAAAGTGTAGACATGTTGATTCATCTATAGGGGTGCACTAGTATTACAATGTCTGTTCCATAATTGTTAGCCTGGTCTTATTTGATTGTTTGTTTATATATATATATATATATATATATATATATATATATATATATACCACTACGTATTGTTTTTAATGTTACAATAGTTCCAGTCTGATTTTTATTTTATTTTTTAGTCTTAGAAAATATAGTTATTATTAATATTACTGTTATTATTATAATATTAATACACATTTGTACTAACTTTTTGTTCTGCACCGCTTTTCTACTTCTGGGAACAGATGGGGTTGTAGTTCCCGATATAAATGATGTTCAGAGCTGGAGTGATGGTCTGATACAATCGTGGGACGACTGTGTATTTACAAACGACCCTAAAGAAACACTGCAGTCTGTACCATCCAGCGATCGTGTGTTGTCCGTGGAAGAATCCGACCCTGAACAGCTCCCTTCAAATCAGGAGGCTTACAAACGGGAATCACAACCCAATATAGACAATCAACACATAGCCGGACTGATACAGGACTCTGTCAAGACCGCATTGAATGCCTTCGCGGTACGTTTTGAGAAACGCCTTAATGCCATTGAGAGACGTTTAGATGCTTATGAGTCAGCACAACAACAACAGGGAATTTGGATAAAACAAGCCATAGCGGCGCAACGGTTGCATAGTGGTACTGTTCAAAAAGTAGCCAGAGAACAAGGCCTGACTACAGAATTGTTAAAGCAACTTGTGCTCATGCTTAAAAAGAAACTTGGGTGAGTTGACAACGTATTATATATATATATATATATATTTTTTTTTTAATACTATGTTGTTGTTTTTTTTTTGTTGTTTTTTTTTCTTCAACATTTGTCAGACGCTGTGTGTAATTTTAGTCTGACTGTATAGTTGTTTGTTAGCTCGTTTTTCATTCTATCTTTTTCACTGTGTGGACACACGGTTTATTATCCATAGTTTTTAAGGTATGGCCACATGTGATTTAAATAAATAAAATAAAAAGATCTGATTTAAAAATGCCTAAACGTTGTCGGGTGCCAGATGGTTTTGATCAGGGTCCGGTAGCTAGGTTTAGACGAAACGATGGTAGTTTGGTGCCACCTGAACAGTGCAGTAACACAGAAACATTGCTCTATTTAATACAGACTGTTGAGGATATGAATAGGTCTGAGTCTTCAACTGGTACGTTGGTAGAATTATTAAACATCGTGAGATCAATGACCGATGAGGATCCTGAACCAAATAATGATTTTGAACACATTGTAAATACCCAACAAGGAGGAGAGGTGTTAGAACCTCCTCCAGAACCAAATTCTGCATTTGATCATCTTGTGTCTTTTCACCAGTCAGGAGAGGGTCCAGGTACCCAGACACATCGCACACTCAACCCTGATGCCCCCAATATGGGTCTCACAGATAAAGATATAGAATCACTTGTAACAGTGGGTGGTGATGTTAGTGGGTACACTGTACTGCCACGAGCTCAGTTCAATGGTCTGGAAATCCACAGGCTTATAAATTTGCGAGAGATATCTTCGACAGATTTAGCAGCCTATACAGTGATTTTACATGACACACTTTCTGAAATTGTGGAGTTTTCCAGACTGTTAGGCGGAGACGGCTGTTTAATCAGCATCACGTTGAGGGGGTCGAGCTTGACATCAGATGTTAGTACACTTTTGACGGTACAATGGTTATAGAGTAGATCTATTTATAAACGATCTTGAAAAAATAATGCAGAGCAACTCTGACGTCCAGTTTGATGAGAGATTAAATTTAAGACTGTCGATAGCGAGAAGTAAACACGGCGGTGTTTATCGAAAGATCCGTGATCTTGCCCACAATGAAGTGATTACCAACTCCAACTTAATCTGTTCTGTCCCACGAATATTTCAAACAATCTTTGTTTTGCAATCTGTCTGGCACATTTCCTAAATCCTCAGAAACCACACGTAGAGCTTGAGTCTGTAGCATCTTCATTACAGAAGTCAGCTGGCTATGGTGATCAATACAAGATAGCGTTTAACCCTCTGGGGACCAGAAACGCGCCGGCGCGTTTTGCTAGTTTTTTTCACATAGCAGAAAAATAGACTTAAAGTACTACCATCATTTCTGTTCATATAGAGTTAAGAAATATGAGAAAATAATCTGTTAAATGTCTACTTTTTTATGTGCCCACATACAAACGAAATAAAATATTGTGCTTTTGTAAAATAAAGAATATAAACAGGGTGTGCGTTCTGCCTCTCAGTCACCGTGAACTTTTTTCCTGGAGCACGTCTCTAATCTTCAACAAAACTCAGCAAATACTATTCACCCAGACATGAGCAATATATCTTTTAAATCATTTGAGTTTGTACTTTTAAATGATCCGATTCAAAACTAAAATAAATATTCTCCGTTTGTATAATCTATATAAAAAGAGAGACATGTCACCCATTCTAATTATCTTTCTCTCAGCTCATTATCTCCGGTAATGTGACACGCCCACGGAGAGCACGCGCTATTCAAACGCAAATATGTGAAGCAACACATTGAGACGCGTTAACGCCCATAAACTCTGAAAACACACTATATTTTTTAGTCAGATTAATCTACTGTCATCTTGAGCGGCCATGAGGAACAATCCTGGGACATTTACCTACCTCAGAACAAGTGCTGGTTTATTTTCACCACGAGGAGGAGCAACAGATTCAGCTGAGAAGTGTGTAAGTGTTTTATGCTTGTGCTTTGTTCTAATCACGATATAGAATAACGTTAGTGTCTGTAAACGGAAAAATAGCATACGGTTTAAATGTGAATCATGTTTCTGTGTGTGTGTGTGTGTGTGTGTGTGTGTGAGTGAATGAATGAATGAATGAACGCACAGATACGCACTGTTATAGATGAAATAAAAGACATTTTGTTGACTAGTTTTGGATAGAGTATAAAGTTTTTACTCTAAAATAGACATCAAATAAGCTTTGTTAGGAGTTTCTGCTCATATGTTAAATATATAGTATGTTTTGTCAATAAACTAATCAACTAAGATGTTATAGTCTAGTGTTTGTTCCAATCCAAGCTAAATCAAAATAATGAATCCTCAACTTTGAAATATGTATGATCAAACTAAGACATTTATGGAAAAGACCATTTTCTTTTCAAGATTTTTCCAACTCTAACTTTGAACTGAAATAAAACCTTGTCTATATGGTGAAGGGTGTGTGATAGATGTGTCCAGACGTATGCACCCTGTATTTTAAAGAAGAACATTTAATTATTTGTGATAAATTTTTAATTCACAAAGAATTCAAGGAAATTATTCATGTCCCTAAAGGTTGGAGTTTTCCTCATTTTTTTAATTAAGGCATTACGATTTTTTATTCCTCTTTTTAGTCAACTCTAGCATGGGTGTGTTCACTTATTCTAAGCAGTGTGTGTGTGTATGTTGTAAATAAATCCAAACAATCTAAAAGCCATTCTTTTTTAAATCTCCTCATTCTTTCTGCAAGGCTCTTCATAATGATATGGCCTGATAGCACCTAATAGGGCCATTATGGGAGGGTCTTTGTCTTTCTCAGGTGTGAAATGGATACATACTAATGAGAGATCAAGCCTCCTCGCATAAAGCTTTCTCAAACAAAACACGTCATACACATTCTAAAAGACTTTATTGACTTATCTGAATGAGTAGTCAGGATGTTTCTCACATAGTTTTGGAGCAAATATTCTAGACTATGTGATACAATTTTCAAAAGTCTTGTGAAGAAATAATCAATATGTGTTTTGTGGCCTTATTTCAGAAACTTTTATTTTTAGTTTTTTCAATAACCACGCATAAATAATATTCTCTCAAAAATACAAACATGTACATGCATGTTGCTAACATATTATGGTAGCCCCGTGTGTGCTATATAGAGTGAATTTACACCTTTGCCATTAACATGTTTATAAATAACTGAAAAAAGCACAAATGTCAGTGTATGTCAAAACATCCCAAGGGCCCCAAAAAACCTTTGGTCCCCAGAGGGTTAAGAATCATTTGGAGAGCAAGTTCCACTGGTTCAAATGGATAGTAATTGCCCACTTAAATGAGTTTACCTTTGGACAGTCAATCAACTTTAATGCTCAAGAAAAGACATCAGTTCACATAATTCATCAAGAAAAGGGCTCTGCTGTTGATCAAAACACTAAGGGCAATATTGAGTCCAGTTTGCAAACAGAAATGGCAAGTTTGCGCAATACCCTGCAGTGTTTAACAATTAAGGAAGAGCTGCTCCCACAGGTCCGGTGCTAAAGTTACCAGCTAAATACAGTTTATTCATGTCGTTACAAAACCATCAGATTGTGCAGAGACAGATGTGGTGGATATTGAGCTGAACTGTGAATATCTTTATTTGGCCATCAGAGACTTTAAAATCTTCCTCAGAGGAAATAGTGTGGTAAAGGCTCCCTGCTCAGATGTGAATTGTAAAAATGGAGAATGTAAACCCATCAAGGACGCCACACAAGGATTCTGCAAGTGCCATAAGATGTTCCACGGTCCGGCGTGTGAGGAAAGCATCCAAAATATGATTGACTATGCCGCTCTCGAAGGTGAAATCGCAAAGTGCTCAAAATACTACAGTGATCAGATTGATTATTTTGTGCGCTACATGTTTGCTCTTGAAAAGGAAGCTGTTTTAGCTTGGTCGAAATATCTACTGGTCACTGGTAAATCAGGGAACCTTTATAGATTTTTTCCCTCTTTTATATTTAGTACATAAGTGTTGTCTGACTGCTTTTAATATGTGTATAGAACTATAAAATCAATATTAAGGTTACAAAAACTCTGAATTTGGGTATTGATGTGTGTAAATTCAGATCATTCATAAATGTTGGTCTAGATGCCTTTTTCAATATATGTTGAATTGAATATGTAATTATAGGATCAACATGAGATCCACACAAGACGACCCAATGTGCTACATGAACTTCCTGAGAGAAAATACTTCAGGATTTTTAAAAGTTAAAATTCTGTCATCCTTTACTAATTTCATTACTACATCATTCAAGCCCGTAGGCAGGGGGGGTTCGGGTGAATCGATTCCGGGGAATGATCTTACTCGTTGTAGTTTAGGACAAGTAATAAATCTGATTTATGAAATCAATCGACAAAAACAATCAAATTCATTTTTAAGTCATTAAATTCAAGTTCACGCAAACTTTTCCGTCTGCTGCGGCTGTCTGTCATTCATTCTCCATTCAGCGTTAAAACAGCGCGTCGCGTTCAGTTACGACAGTCAACATGATGAAACTCTCTCCAAGATGATTCACTGTTACTATTATTATACTTGATCTGTAGATAAAGCTCTATGGTTTCGCATAAAAGGACTATATTGCTGGACTGTATTGCTGTATCTTAACCATGTTCCTTTCTACCGTGTGTCTGTTAGAACACAGGAGAGCACTATCATTGTTCACGCGCACAGTAACTGAAATTTAAAACTGTTAAAAGAAAAGGCTCAATAACTTATTGTATAGATAGATGGCAAAAAATGCATCTCAAAATGCATCAGATTGATGTTTAAAATATGGAATATTTAAAATTTTCTCACGGGGTAATATCCTTCTCACCTGGGGGAGGAGTTATATATATATTGGCAAAAGAATTTGGAATTTGAAAACACCAATTTGGCAAAAGAAACTTGCAAGCATGGCTAAAGCAAGCAAGAAACGAAATTTCACTGAAATGTGTCTTCTGAATATATGTTAGTGTAATTTACTCCTGTGATCAAAGATGAATGTTCAGCATCATTACTCCAGTCTTCAGTGTCACATCAATCAATCAATCAATCAAATTTGAGTTTAATAGCGCCTTACAACAGCCAAAAGGTGCACGAGGCGCTTTCCAGTAAAAGCATCAATAGACAACAGAAAAAAGGGAAAGAACAAAACAAAACACAAATATCAGCCAGAGTCGGAGATTACATGTTAAACGCTTGTCTGAACAGATGTGTTTTTAACTGCGATTTAAAAGCACTCAACACGGTGATGCTTCGTAGGAGTGTTGGTAAAAGCGTTCCACAGTTTAGGGCCCTGGACAGCAAATGACTGGCCTCCAAACTTTTTATATTTAAATTTGGGAATGAACAGATAGGTGTGTTCTAGGGATGTCAACGATTAATCGACGATCGATTAATTGTCGATAATACATTTAATCGATAAAACTTATCGATCATCGATTAAGCAGGATCATGCGCGTGCGTGCTGCTCAACCGCGAAACATGTAAGCGAGCGCGCCGGTGTGGTGAAGTGTTGAGTCCCACTGAATGACACACACCGGAGTTGTTTGGGACTATTTTACACCTTCATCATGACTATAAGTTTGCGTGTGCATTCGCAGGCTTTTGTTTTGTGCAAATGTAAGTTGTAATAGTTTATTTTGTGTATGCCTATCTATATCTGATTGGTCTCATATTGGATGCATTTGGTTAAGAATCGACGTGATCTTTAGCGCGCTCAGCTCAAACGACAATGCACGACTAATAATGACTATTGGGACTGTCATATTACACAAGATTATAAAGAGAACACTATTGTAATAAAACCTTGTGAATTATTTGGGTTTAGATGCCATGTCGCGTTGTTCCAGGAAGAGCTCGTCAGAGACTTTGAGCGCGTCCACCACAACATATGAGTCATTCTGAATGGCACGTAACTCAGTTTAAGTTCACTTGTGCATTCACGTCATTTTGTGCAGATATAATTTTGTAATATTCTGCTTATTTTGTATATATCTGATTAATATCAAATAGGATGCGTTTCTTTGAGTTAAATAAACGCTAACAAAGTGCTCAACGGTTATTCATTCAGCGCGCGCCGCTCAAGCAGAATGCACAACTAATAATAACGATGGTTAATTTGGGACTTTCATATTACATAACATGAGAACACAATTTTATTAAATGGTTGTGAATTCATTGGGTTTAGTTGCCGTTTTCAGTGCGTTGTTCTAGCACTTCCACAACAGTCACACATTCTGACAAGCACGCATATGAGGCGGCGTTGGTGACACATTGTATTTGTCGTTATATTTATATATTAAATAGTTAATTTAATTTATCAATCACATCAAAACATTTTACAATCCTACTAAGCCTTTATTTAGATTAAAAAACATTCTTATTAATTTGGTGGGTAACATAGCTTTTTGAGCAGCATTTGCAGACCCTGTGCTGTTTGCCATTAATGCTAACGATTAATCGATTAATTGATCGTTAATTTAAACGACGATCGATCATGGGAATTTGTGAAAATTGACACCCCTAGTGTGTTCAGATGAGCGGAGAGTTCTGGATGGATGATAGACCGTTACTAAATCGGCGAGGTAGACTGGGGCCAGACCATTGATGGCCTTGAACACGAACAGCAGGACCTTATACTCCACCCTAAACCGTATCGGGAGCCAGTGGACCGAGCGGAGGACGGGGGTGATGTGCGAGCGTTTGGAGGTGTTGGTGAAGAGACGTGCTGCCGCGTTTTGAACCAGTTGAAGCCGATTAAGAAATGATTGATTAAGTCCAGTGTAGAGGGCATTACAGTAGTCTATCCTCGAGCTGATAAAGGCATGAATGACTTTTTCAAGGTCAGCTCGGGACAAGAATGGTTTGACCTTACTGAGAAGCCTTAGCTGGTAAAAGCTCGCCTTAACAACAGCACTAATCTGTTTGTCATACTGCAAATTTTTGTCAAAAATAACACCCAAGTTACGTACAGTGGGTGCAAACTGAGGTGTTAGAGGACCAAAACTGAAAGAACTATTGGGTGAGTCAGGGCTGAACAGGATGTACTCCGTCTTTCCTTCATTCAAATGAAGGAAATTCTGGGAAAGCCACTGCTTAATGCCCCTAAGGCAGTTATAGACGGGGTCCAGCGCAGAACGATTGTTCAGAATCACAGGAAGGTAGATCTGGAGGTCGTCTGCATAGAAATGAAAGTGAACGTTATGATTGGAGATGAGTTGTCCAAGTGGCAGCATATAGAGAGAGAACAGAACAGGACCGAGAATGGATCCTTGAGGCACACCGGATGACAGAGGGGCAGATGAGGAGGAAAAGTCGTCGAGCATTACTGAAAAAGTTCTGTTAGTGAGATATGAGGAGAACCAATTGAGCACTGTGCCCTGCAAACCAACAAAATGTTGAAGACGGGAGATGAGGATGGAATGATCCACGGTGTCAAATGCAGCGGTAAGGTCCAGTAGTACCAAAACCTCAGAGCTTTTACTATCCAGAGCTCCAAGAATATCATCATGGACCCTCAGTAATGCTGATTCAGTGCTATGTCTGGACCTGAAACCGGACTGAAATTTATCACTAATGACGTGCAGTTGTAGGTGAGACTGAAGCTGGGAGAAAACAAGCTTCTCCATCTACATAGACAGAAGTGACAGATGAGATATTGGTCGAAAATGGGACAGTATGGTGGGATCTAGGTTGGGTTTTTTGAGCAGCGGTCTAACAATAGCGTGTTTGAGAGCAGTGATCCTTCAGAAATCACTCTATTATGATGATTTGATGCTCAAGAAACATTTATAATTATTATCAGTGTTGAAAACAGGTGTGCTTCTGCTTCATATTTTCGTGGAAACCGTGATATAGTATTTTCAGGATTCTTTAATGAATAAAAACTTAAATCAAACCGATACATAAATGTGAAATAGAAATCTTTTGTAACATTATAAATGTATTTACCGTCACTTTTAAACAAATTCAATGTGTTCTTCCTGAATACAAATATTACTTTATTTTTTTTATCTTTACTGACCGAATTAATGAAGTTTATTTTTTTATTCCGGACTATTTAACTATATAGGAAGTTTATTTTTATACCGAATTAATGAAGTTTATTTTTATTCCTAGTTAAGCCAACATTGCTAGACGGGTTGTATCAATTTGCACATGCTTTATATGTTCTTAATTAATTGCATAATAGAATATTTTAATAAGACTCGTGTGACAATAATATGTCAAATAATTTATCAATTACAAATTATAAGCAATATCTGACAGCTGGTGGTGCGATAGAACAATTTGTAGTGTAATGTTTGCCACTTCACTTTATTGCCTCTATGAGTCGCTAATGGACAAAAATCACGACAAATGTACGTACGCCAGACATGAAGTTTACGTGGAGGAACGCACATTCTTGCGTTAATTTCACTGGCCCTGAACGTAAAATCTGGCGTACGCCGTGTTTTTGTGCGTACAATGTTGATACATGAGGCCCCAGGCTTGTTAAGCTTCACCAGAGCGCGGGCGCACTGAAGCGTTTTTAAAAAAAAAATAGTTTAAAGTTACTATCAGATTTAATGTTATTACCTTGACAAACTATACATCATTAAAAAGATATAAGACTCAAGTTTCAGTATTTGACCACTATTGTATTCTGAGAAACTTGTAGTGACAGTTATGTCTTAATTTGTGTCAGGAGTTGTGTAATTAAAAAATGAGTCGTTACCTTTAATATGAATTA
The DNA here is from genome assembly GCA_030578255.1 of Tiaroga cobitis. Lineage (NCBI taxonomy): Eukaryota > Metazoa > Chordata > Actinopteri > Cypriniformes > Leuciscidae > Tiaroga > Tiaroga cobitis. Next base: position 5,809,826 of record CM060594.1, on the reverse strand, counting down.
TGAGCGTCAGCTGCTCTCATTCCGAAAAAAACTCCTGTGCACAAAACAACGTCCCTCAGGGCTTTTAGCTCAAACGTGCAGATTTGGAGAAATATTGATAGATTCTCATAGGTTTACATCAGATTTCTATAGACAGGAATAATATTTATTGAATTTATACCCAAATGCGTCGATGTAATCATTATGAGCGCTGGATACTCTGATGTACTGTGTTTTCAATCCATACTAGCAGCCCGAGGGCGCTGTGTGCACGTATGCAGTCCATTTATGGATCACATGAAGAAGAGCCACAACCATGTGACATTCCAGGAAGTCCCTGGCATAAACAAAGCTTCCAGAGATCTCAGTAACTGCAGATAAAGATGTTTTGAAGACAATAAACATGATTGCAATGATATTTGATTTACCTGTGTTCTTCGAGCCATGTCAGGTATTTTCATAATAATAGATTATATGTATAATGTAATGCTAATCGAGGTAGACTTTATCATTTGTGCAGAATACTGTAAAATAATATATTTTCTGTATTATTTTTTTATCTGAAGCAAAATCAGATCACAGAAAGTTATTTAAAACACTCAACTTGTGTTATAAAGTAAGTTTGGAGCACAAACATGGTTTTAATCTCATAAATTGTCGTGTATTGATGGTGTGCTAAGCTAACATCCTAGCTAGATCTAGGTGCACCTGCGTTAGCTGTTATTTTTATGATTTTTTCTAAATAGGAATGCATACTGAAATGTTTCTTTTTTCAAAAAGGCCATTTGATACAGTTTAAAATGTGAAGAGAGAACTTTGGCAAAAGAAATTAGGGATTAAAACAGCGTGAATAGCCAGTCTTTAGTGATTATAATGCAGGCAAAAGAAAAGCATATTTAGACCCATAACCAGGCCGGAGAGGTGTGAATGTGTGCAGGGAAGACTGACACTGAATGGGGCTCGTTTGCACCACAAAACAATAGAGAAAATAGTCTAAATAGATGCTAGAAGATGACAATAAACATCAGTTTGCATTTTAGAGTCTAATCAAAATAAAGTCATATGACATGATCTTGAAAAACATTTAACTAAATGCAGAGTTTTAGACTTATCATCTTCAAATTTTAAATATAACATGGTCAGACATGTGGCTTTAGTTGCAGTGCATTTCTAGATTGCTACAATCCCAACTTCAATTTTATTTTCATGAAGATGTTTCATAAAAATAAATTTCTAATAACTTTACAAAACTTTGAAGACATTTTTCATAATTTTTTTTTCAGTATCACTAATTAATTCCACATTTACAATAAACTGCCAGGTGTCAGCTTTCAAATGAGATCTTACTTGTGATTTTAGTACAAAGGGTTCATGAACTGTATCCGTTTCAGTTTTGGTATGCCATTTCCGGAGTTTTTTTAAAAGTGGGGTTGCAGCTTAACAGGTTAAAGAACAAAGTCACAACTCATTTTGAAAAACTGGTTCTATTAGTTTACTGAAAAAGTTCTGGTTCAACAGGTTTAAGTTCTGAAGAAAACAACTCCACAGTCCTTTATGAACATGCACGTTTAAAGGAGTTTCAAAGTAACTTCTCAAGACAGGTCAAGTTCAGTGGAGGAACAAGCAACACCACATCATCATTGTTCATGGTTAGTAAATACTACTTTATAAAATACTGATAGATTTAGATTTAAAAGTGTCATGTATCCATTCACATTGATTTAGACTTAATAAACAGCATTAACACATTGTTGATACAGTTTTTTTTTTATCATTGCTTAGCACTAGCAGGGCTGCCAACGTTTGAATTTAGTTTGGTGTGAGAATTATGGAGCGGTATTTATTGTTTGAATTTTGTAATAAATTTGAAAGCTGAGACTTTTTCATATCATATATGCTCTGTCTTGTTTGTCAGAATCAGTGTCTTTTCTTCATGATATTTCACTGCGTGAGAATATGGTTGTGTAACGTGTGTAAGTGTGAGAACAGTGTCAATAGCGTGAGTCTTGCACTGAATGTCTGAGAGTTGGCAGTCCTGGCACAAGTCTAGACTAGTAATTAAACTTTTTTCCCCGAATCACGGAAGCGAACACCATGAGATGTCATGAGATCTCTTATTTATTATTATATGTCAAGACATAGCAGAGAAAAACAATTTACTGGGGAGGTGGTCTTCATTCGTCAATACACAAAGGTTGGGCATTTATATGCTGACCAAAGGAACTTACATTATCTTTACAAGGTAGAGAAACGTGTTCATGTTTAAAATTGAAAGTATATTTCATGCTACACAATCCTCATTCCTTAAAGAGAATACTTCAGTCAACATATGCATCAGTGGAAAATATGCTAGTGTAGCAAAGCGCGGCTCGTCTAATAGCGACTACGCCACCCTGGAGTACCGGGGAACTAATCTAATAAAGGAAAGGACACGAGTTCGTTTGCTCAGGAGAGGCAGGAGGCGTGAGTTCACAATTAAACATTTAGTTTATTAAAGAAAACAATTAAACAAGAAAATCACAATAACTAGTTCTTAACCCAGAAAAAATAAAGAAAAGAATATACAAATAACTGGCCTTGATCCAGAAACAAAATAAAGAAAATAATTGGTCTTGATCCAGAAACAAAATAAAGAAAATAATATACAAAAAATTTGTCTTGATCCAGAAACAAAATAAAGAAAATAATTGGTCTTGATCCAGAAACAAAATAAAGAAAATAATATACAAAAAATTGGTCTTGATCCAGAAACAAAATAAAGAAAATAATATACAACTGGTGCGAAGGCTCCCGAAAGACTGCACATGGCCAAAAGAAACCCAATTTGGAACGAATCACACTCCACTGCAAATAGTGATCAAAAGATAACACACAGTGAAACAACCCTAATTAAATGTAAAGCCCGTGCAGCCGCAACCACCAGCGTGCTCCTGCGGAATACAAGAAATAAAAAGAAAACAAGTAAGGCAAACAATCAAGACAGAATCAATTTAAAACACAATTGAAACCAAGAAAAAGAAAATAATTTGTACCAAATAAGTTACTCATTCAAGACAACATAATCACAAGTCGTCACACAATCGGTCATAGAAATTACTAGGGCTGTTTTCGACTAAGGATTTTCATAGTCGAATCTGATTCGTTAGATTTTGCCATAGTCGACTGAGAGTCGAACCTTTTTTTTTCTTCTTTTTTTTTAGATAGCAGCTAGACGTTTGGTTGAATAACTGTTCGTCTGTTATAGGACAACTCGCTCTACGTTTATTTAAAATGAACAGCAAGACAACTAGAAGTGAATGTGCTTTCCATTAAATGAATCCTTAACAAAAAAAAAAGTCGCAATGAACCTGCTTTGTTTTAAATAAATCACACACAGTAAACAAAACCTTAACAAAAAAAACTTTGCAATGAACTTTGCACTTTAGACGCGCAAACTGTGCCGGTGCGGTGAGAGGTAGCCTACATGCTCGGGCAGATTCGGCTTGAAGTCGTTCATCCTCGGATGCGGCGTCTCGCACGCTGTAACAAAATAAAGCTGTGCACACAGCCAAGCGAAATGGGGTCTTGCCGGTCTTGCGCGCACCGAACGGATCATTTTTTGCCGTGCGCACCTTCACGCTCGTGCGGACGCGTCTGCTATAATCAAGGCTTTACTCCTTGTCAACGCACGCTCTGATCGGTAAAGGGGCAGAGATTTCTCCCGAATCATCTCCAGCACTCAGCCTCCGAAGCACCACTAACTCCGCCTCCGTTACCCTCGTAAGCTGATATTAGTATTTAAACATTCTCTATGATAAAAAATGTTTGTAAAAAATATTTTAATAGCACGGTTTTGGCGGTTATAGAGTTCTAATGACGGTGTTCAACTATAACCGTCGGTCTCACGGTTATATAATAACCGTCACACCCCTATTGGTTATAACACTTCCCTACTATTCGACTATGAGGTTCATAGTCGAATCAGACCTCTCCGAATCGAATCGTCGAATCCTCGAATATTAGAAGTCAGCCCTAGAAATTACACAGCTGACCGAGAGAATTTAGCAGCTCTCAATTAAGCACCAGATTAAACAGTGACTAGAATGTCGCTAGGGACTAGTGACAAGACAAACCAATCCGAATTACACACACACACAAAACAACTGCATAAGACAGACGTGGTGGGGTTACAGTGGTAATTAATTCGACTTCCCCACAAAACAGCTCCCACAAAGCAGCAGACGTGGTTCAAAGCGCGAGGATTGCTGACAGCCAGTTAAGGTGGCGACTTAACCTCGCTTTAACGCAAGCAAAGAGAACTCCTAAACGCAAATATTCATTAACCATCTAATTAAAAACAATTAAAAATTACAATGAAGACGACAAACCCGGTACTCACCCTGATTTTAGCATCAGCACACACACGTAAATCACAGGCGCACAAAAGTCATACGAGGCGTCCTTTAGTGAATCGAATCACAACAGCTGGTGCTCTGACATGCCCCACCAATGGAAACTCCGTCACACTAGAATGTATTGCGGATCACTCAAACAAACTTCCCAAAAAGATTACAACGGCACCACACTAAAACTCACCTAAATGTGGATGTCGTTCCAACAACACGCACAGCCTTGATGGCCTAGTCTCACACTAAACAAAAGAGATAATGCAACGTCACTTCAATACTACAATCAAAACAGCCAGCTGCACAGCGACATACCTCTGCGATCTCTTGGAATGACGACAAGGGTGGGCTTTCGGCAATGACGCATCCCAGGGAGCATAAACGACGAGTCTATATACGCCAGGAGCGGCACCCCATTGGTCATATACGTAATGAGGATGGCGTGGCAACGAGTCACTCACTTCACCACACTAGATTGCATTCACATTCCTCTGTGGTTAAAACTAACTCCTCTCACCCCGGATTTCCACCAACTGTTCCGCTTCCGTGAACATTGACTTTAATGGAAACCTATTGACTCCGCCGCCGTGCCGGAGCGGATACGCAGCCGTTCCGCAGTTGGTGGAAATCCAGGGTCACTCCTCTCCATGTCCTTGGCATGTGATTCTCTCACACACTTGCTTTGCGGATATATGAATGTTTATAAAAATGTTATAGCCATGAATAAAGGCTTTTACTTTTTCTAAATTCTCGAGTGCCTTGGCCTTATATGAAGTTGAACTATCCCGCATCAAAGAGCAGTGAGATACTGACTTTATCCTCCAGTTTGCATCTTGTTCAATCTACTTTTTGTCTTCACTAGTGATGGTGGCTTTCATCACGTGATTTTGGTAACAAAAAAAGGCTTTGTTACGTCACAACTGTTTCCAAATGTTTAGAAATGTCAATGGTTCACTGTTGGGGGCCGATACCAGTAAACCTGCGTTTATGGTTTTTACCTGATCTCGGATTAGTTTTGTAGACATATTAATGAGATGTTTGTGTAATTTGGTGATGGACAGCCCTGCCATTCAACAATCTAAACTATGTTTCCTGTACAACAACATTACTCACTGCTTAACTACTGTAGTATGATGCATCAACGAAGAAATCAACTACCTAATTCTAGTATCAAAATGATAAAGCTGTCAGATAACTCGTTTAGAGTAACAGTATTAGAGTATAGACTGCCAATAATAATACAGAGTTAAGTGGCTCCTCACTTTTGTTGTGTAAAGTGTCGGGAAAATAAAGAGGATTCTCCAGTTGACAAATGCCACCTTAGCATGAAATATGCCGCTGGTTACAGCAATGCCACCCTGACTGAAGATGCCAATGAGAACAATGACATCTGTCAAGCTGACACTGCTGTAACAGTGCATATCAATAATGAGGATCATAGTTATGCAGATTCAACTGCTAAATATGCAAAACATGACTGCTTTCAGGAAGATCACGGCTGCAACCTAGAGTCTCCGAGGGCTTTGAAATCAGGCCACAAAAAAACAAGAACAACAGGAAAAAGCTTAGAAGGCAATGCCACAAGTCCAGGCATTTAAAGAACAAAGTCACAACCAGTGTTGAGCATGTTACTTAAAGAAAGTAATTAGTTATAGCTACTAGTTACTTCCAACAAATAGTAACTGAGTTAGTAACTGAGTTTCATCATTATAAAAGTAACTAATTACCAGAGAAAGTAACTATTGGATTACTTAAAAAAAAAAAAAAAAAATTCAAATAGGCCTATGTCAAATAATTTGGATGTCCCCAGTATTAAATATGTTAAATTAATGAAATGGACACTTAATAGTGTAGATTAGTGTTCAATGTTTTATAATAATAATTTATTCTATTTTAATGTTGCTGTAGGACAATGTGGGAGACGCCTATTAAATTCAATACATTATTCTAAATATTAGCATTACTATAGTAGAACAATAAAACATCATGGTTTATACTTAATATCACACAGTATTTTTAAAGTTTAAAAATAAATTATGCTTCTTAAGAAATGTACCAAAAATGAATAAATAATAAAAAAATATACATACTCTTTGTGCATATTAAAATGATAAAACTGTTACACAACTTCACAACTAGTAGACATACTGTAGCCTAAGTATTTTCTTCCTAACAAAAGTAAACAGTTTAACAAGTGCTCTCTCAATATAATACTTAACAATTTACCAAAAAAACCCAACTAAAATATAATATTTTGGGGGTTTATTTTTATAACCTATAGCGAACGTCATCATCAGAGGTTATTTAAGCCAAATTCTAGACATGTTTTCAGTGTTATAGATTTTATTTGTATAACCATGTAAATTAATTAACGTTGCAGATGATACCAATAGGCTATAGGTAATGCTGTCTAATGCTGAAATATGTCATTTATTTATAAACAAACTATATAATGCTCGGACACCCTCGGTCTCTCTTGCGCAACTGTTGAGCGCGCTCTCGGACACATTCGGTCTCTCTCGCGCATTGAGCGCGCTCGCGCCGTTCGGGCTTCGCTTTTGTCCACTCCGGCGCCTCATAAACACACACACACACACACCCACCAGAGAAAAATACTTTGCAGGTCCTATGGCGGAGAGAGAGCCTACTCGGATGAAAACCGCTTCAGTGAGTTCAATTATAGTAACGCCACATTTTTTTTGTCAGTAACGGTAACTGTGTTGTAACGGGGGAAACAGTAATTCGTTTGATTACTCGTTCCTGAAAAAGATAACGCCGTTATTAACGCCGTTTATTTATAACGCCGTTATTCCCATCACTGGTCACAACAACTGGTTCTATTAGTTTACTGAAAAAGTTCTGGTTTAACAGGTTTAAGTTCTGAAGAAAACAACTCCACAGTCCTTTATGAACATGCTCACTGCTTAACTACCGTAGTATGATGCAACATCGAAGAAATCAACTAGCTAATTCTAGTATCAAAATGATAAACCTGTCAGATAACTCGTTTAGAGTAACAGTACTAGAGCATAGACTGCCTTAATGTTGAGACAACAAATGGCAAAAGTGTAAAGGAAAAAATTAAAAACAGAGAATATGAGGTGGTAAATTAATAGATTTTCACAAATTATATATCAATATTCTTTTTTTTGTTGTTATATTGTAACATGTAACAATGTAATATTGTGTTTGATTTAACTATATATTGTGTGAGACATGTTCTCTGCGTATTCTTTGAAATTCACTCTTCAGGTTTCCTTGCACAGCGCGACCAGGTGATTGTTATACGACTAATTAATTGCTGCTCAAAATGAACCTGAAATTGTGTTTGTTACACACACCCTGAGAAGGCTTGTAAGCCACAACGCATAGGTGTGCACTTGTCACCATTTTTTGCATACTTTGCTTTGATGAATTAAGTATACTATGTGTTTGTTCATATAAGGAAATGTGGATGGTTACTGCTGTTCGTTAATCGAGTATAAAGTGAGCAATACAACACATGTAAAGTGTTTATGATGTATTTGTTAAACCTGTTTGCACGTTTATGTTTTGGGTGTAGCGAACTAGCTCTATGAAATATTAATAATCAATAATAACTTGTTATGATTAATTATGAATATTTGGGTCAGTTAATTGGATTAACTTGATGTGGCTACATTAATATTACAATCAATTAATCAGTTCGTCCAACAAACTCTTTTGATCATTCATTTATTCTAAGAAAAGGGTATCTTCCATGGCCACAGAAAAATAATTATTTCTTAGCATGTACAGCGCTTGAGCAAGTAACACGATCAAAATCGTATGAGACATTTATTGCAAGCAGTGAAGCAGAACCAAATACATATTGTGCACAAGTTTTATTAACTAAATCCTAAACATAACTAAACTAAGAAAACATACATAAATACATACATAAATACGTACATAAATAAAAGGGTGAGTGATAGAATGAAATTGGAACTATGGAGAATATCCATTTAAACTATGAAAAGAACCATCAGCTTATTTTCAGAGCACTTCATTTAAATTGATAACTTGCATTGCTTTGTAGTGTGGGGACAATTATTGAAGTTGTTGAAAATTGAAGTCGTTGATGGTTCTGTGAGTGCCAAATGTGGAAGTTGGTTGAAAGTTCTCTCTCTCCATGAGCACATGGCTGGAGTTCAGATTGGGACCTGCCGGTCCTGGGGCGGAGAGCCACACAGAGCACCCAGGAGAAGGGAGGAAGTCGGAAGAGTTGATGGTTGGAGTCGTTGTCCCAAACTCCCGAGATTGTCGTTGGTTCTGTTGTGGGAGAGTCTTCACTCTCCTGCATGAGCACATGGCTGGTTGGGTCAAGGCCTGGGGCCCTGGACCCTGCTGAGGCCATGCCGGACCGCACAGCACACAGGACAAACAGAGAAGGCCAAAGAGTTGATCGTTGCCCGTTCAGTGATGGCAATGTTGCAGTTTTCCGGATTGAAGAAAGGCATTCTGACTCCCTTTGGGAGTGTGAAAGCATGGCCGACGGTGCTCACGCCTGCTGGGCCCTGTGGCCCCAGTGGAGGGGGAGGGGTTCCCCAGTATCAGCAGAAGCAGTGTTGCGGCCGGATGAGAAAAACTAAGAGAGTGAGGTCACTGTGGACTGTCTCTAATAAAGCCTGAGAAAGGTCCCACCTCTCCGGGTTTGCTTTACCAATGAGAAGGACTTTCTGGCGGGAGTTTCCTATGTGGGCAAGATTTATGAGTCTTTGTCCTAAGTGTGGTTAGACCACTGCCTTACCCTTTTTCTGTTCATTAATGCTCAGATAGATATAACAAATCCACACTGCATTCTAAGAGAAGGTGATGTACATCAAAGTGTGAGTCATTAAATGAGGATTTATTAGGTAGGAGACATGATACAGGTGAGGTTACATTGACCGTTGGTTGGTTGTATAATAATATACATAATAGTACACAAGACAGTAAATCATTTACACAGTTTCTGGGATGCATGTTCATTTATAGATCAGTTAGTCTATGATTAATGCAGCAAAGTCTGTATTAAAGATTGTTTCTGTCTTCCCATTGCCTCTCTCTTGCGCATGTGGCCACATTCCTTTGCCCCATAAAACCAACTTATCTGATCATGGTAGGACCTTCTTGCCCTGTTTGGGGGGGATGGGACCACAGATCCCAGAGTGAAGTGTAAAGATTATTTTGTACATATACCAAATAATTGTGTCCGATTTGTCTCAGTCGTTACATGGGAATAATGTTGTAAGTTTAAAAGTTATGAATGTTATAAGCATTCAGTAAACACATACATCATGATTTTTTTTTCCTCTCCTTTGATTGTCATTGATGAACGATATATTTTGTGTTCAATTGGTGGTTTGTAGAGAGCAAATAATATTCTCATGTGATGTGTGCAAAGTGTTTATCGGTATGTGCATATTGAAATTTAATTGAAGTGAAAAATAAATTATTCCGTGAATACGGTTACAGTTCAGTGAACAGATTAATGTGTTTCATTCATGAATCCATATTATTATTATTATTTATTCATTCATTTTATTTCATATTTTATTTTATTTATTAGTTCATTAAATATTATTATTTTTAATAATAATTAAAACATGTCAACATGTTAAGAGTGAAACTACTTCAGATCTTTTTCTTTTTATCCTGTAGCTGTGAATCTGTGAAGGACAATGGCATTTGTTAAAGAACTGCTGTTAAACTCACTGAGGGATCTGGAAGAAGGTCAACAGAAGATGTTTAAGTGGTACTTAAAGAATTATGACTGTATGAAAAAGTCTGAACTGAAGAATGCAGATACCTTAGACACAGTCGATACGATTGTATCATGTTTTGGACTAGAAGACGCTGTGAATATCACAGTGGAGATCCTGAGGAAGATGAAACAGAATCTTCTGGCTGACCAGCTGGAGGACAATCACAACCAAGGTAACAGTTAATTCACTGTAATATGATTGAATGTTTACCAATATAATGGTTTGACTTAAACTTTGCTCTGCTGATGTGTTTGTGTGACTTATGTTTCCCAGGAGAGGAGTCGTCGGACGAGGAGTCGGAGGAGGAGGATGGGGAGGAGGATGAGGAGGATGAGGAGGATGGGGAGGGGGAGGATGGGGATGGGGAGGGGGAGGATGGGGATGGGGAGGATGGGGATGGGGATGGGGAGGGGGAGGATGGGGAGGAGGGGGAGGAGGGGGAGGATGGGGAGGAGGGGGAGGATGGGGAGGAGGGGGAGGAGGGGGAGGAGGGGGAGGATGGGGAGGATGGGGAGGAGGGGGAGGATGGGGAGGAGGGGGAGGAGGGGGAGGATGGGGAGGAGGGGGAGGATGGGGAGGAGGGGGAGGAGGGGGAGGAGGGGGAGGGGGGGGAGGATGGGGATGGGGGGGGAGGATGGGGATGGGGGGGAGGATGGGGATGAGGGGGAGGATGATGAGGAGGAGGGGGGGATGAGGAGGAGGGGGGGATGAGGAGGAGGGGGGGATGAGGAGGGAGGAGGAGGAGGGAAGAGGAGGAGGGAAGAGGAGGAGGGAGGAGGAGGGAGGAGGAGGAGGAGGAGGGAGGAGGAGGAGGAGGAGGAGGAGGAGGGAGAAGAGGAGAGATGGTCCTCACTGCAGAACATGAAATCCACGGGGAGGAGTCGGATCCAGATCCAACTCCTCCCACCTTACATACACCTAAACCTACCCAACTCCGCCCCCTGATCCCTAAACCCAACCCTAATCCTACCCATCTCCACCCCTCGGATCTTGATCCGACTCCTCCCCGTGGATCTCATGTTCTGCATTGAGGTGCTACTGGAAGAGGAGGGGAGAAGAGGAGGGAGAGGAGGAGGGGGGATGAGAGGGGAGAAGAGGAGGACACTCTTTACCATTCCATTACAATTACATAGTAGAATAAGGTTTGTGTGTACTCTTTTACTGTCATATGAGGCTCACACACATCTTAAGTCATTTTTATTTTTAGAGGAAAGAGTAAAAAAAAGAGTGAAACGGGAAAAAACTGTAATGTACAGGCATTCAGTACTATACAATATTCAGTACAATGCTATACTTGCAGTGCATACATGTTGAAAAGGCCTGCTATGCATATATTGAGACATTAGCGCCCCTTGTGACTTTAGGAGGCATTACTCTGATGACTCAGTATTTTTCCCTTTAACGGTTCAATATGAATAGAACGCAGTTCGGAGAGCTCGTATAGAGACTTTGCTAGTGTACCGCTGTTATCGTTGCTGTTGTTGTTGCAGAGTGCGTTCATATAAAACCACTCATACTACGTTACACTCCAAACTACTCTACCATACCCTCTACTACTTGTACTTCAATTGTTTACTCAATCCAATTCTAAGACTGTAAATGCCTCTACAAGCCTCAATACATTATTAAAGTGTACTTCGTCTCTGACCGGACGACTTGTGTCTGCTCAATATCCACCAGCACCACACTAGTCTATGTTGTGGCTTTTCCTTCCCAACAAACATCATCACTGAGTAAGAGACACTCTGAGTCCAATTTAATAGTTTATAAAGTATTTATTCTCTTGCAAGAGAGATCTTCGTCACCAATACACATTCGTGAGTCAGTGAGGAGAGATAAGGAGAAGCAGTGTCTGTCTTTTTTATATCTTGTGTCCTCCAAGGCCTTATTTCTGCCCTCCCCTCACAGGAGAGATATACTTTGTTTTTTCCTATTCCTCCCTGGCCCTGAGAGGTAAATGCCCCCTTAACCCTTTAGGCTATAAAGTACAAATGCACAAGATGACCCCTTGACCACCTGCTTTTCCTTACCTCCACTGACAACCAAACACAGTAAATTATCACAAAGCCCCCCTCTCACTACAAGTGAGAGAACAGATGAGGCCATCATTAGGAATCACTGAAATCAGAGCAATAAAGGAAAAATTCCATAACATCTAACCAACAGTATTTATTCAACTTACTACTGTAAGTTGTCGTTACTTTACTTTAAGTAATTGCAAAATTTGTTTACTTTGTTACAATATACTTTTTTTCTGTAATTGCATGCTTTGGATTCAGTGTTCTCCATTTTTTTATGTAGTTTCTAATGAATGATATGCTGTGCGTAGGGATGCAACGATTACAGATTTTGTAAGTACGATTATTGCCTGAGAAATAATCACGATTTAACGATTATCACGATTATTATGCATCAATTAATTAACACAACACTACTTATGTATAATATCACATGAACACTCAACACTAGATTTTAATGTGTTATTTGCCACAACACAGAACAAAATTATAAAATGACAAACAATAATCAATCTCTTCCTTTGGAATTAAAGAGAAGTGCTTTGTACACATCCAGCATTTTTCTTTTAAAAATAACAAATTAAGTCAAAGGCTGCAGGGCTGTTTGATTGAAATAGATCACAAAACGATTAAGTGTTTAGTTTGTTCTAAATTTATTTTCAACCTGAGGTAGAAAACTTGAAAACATGAAAACAATATCTTGTTGGTATTTGACATAAAAACATAAATAATACTAATAAATCCCAATGAAAATAAGAATAAACAAAGTATTTGGCTCTATTGAATTAAATGCAAGCTAAATATTAGGCCTTTGTATTTCTTTTAAAAGAAAACAAATATAGTCCAAATGTTATCCACCAAAATTATTGTACTTATTTTAATACTTTTTTTAATTATTAATCCAAATTTTACATGTGCCTTTAGAAAATCATCTAGCCTATTATTATCTCATTATTTTGATTTGTTTGTTTGAAGTTTGAGTAAAAATTATAGAAAGAAACTGAGAACATCTCTCATGCAGTGTTATTAATAACTGAAATGCAGTGTTATTAATAACTGAAATGCAGTTAATTGGTAGTCCTGTAAGTCTACACGGCCCTGATCTTATGTTAGTTAGTTCATTTTACACCGGGCATATTACAACTACAAAGCCTAACATTTACTCAACACAGACAGGAGAAAGCAATAGGATATTAAGTTAAATGTTCACTGACTGAAACTCTTGAGAGCACGTCACATTCTGTTTTCCACAGACTTGTGTAACCAAAACATTCCGCTGTTTTTTTGTTGTTTTTTTTACGTTGCACTGAAAGCTGAAAGTTGCACGCCGCGTTCTCCTTTTTCCAAAGCGCTAGGGCGGTTGCGCTCCGGAGGCGTTTGTCGTTGCTCTGTTGGTTCTTGTCACTTGACCCACGGTGCGCTTGCGGCATTCTGAAAAGTTGAGATGTTTTTATCTCGATGCAACGCGGACGCGCTTGGAAAAAACGAGCGCGCCGCTTCCATTGTGAGCGCGCATGCCGCGCGCCTACATTTGAAATGAACTTGAGCGCGCAAAAGACCCGATCTGTGAACAGGCCCTTAAGGCGTTTTTTCGGTGGAAATAGAGTGTCGCTGCTTAGCAGTGTTGTGCTAGTTACTAAGAAATAGTAACTAGTTACAGTTACTTCATTCAAAAAGTAACTCAATTACTTTGTTGATTACTTACACCAAAAAGTAATGCGTTACTGTTAAAAGTAACTTTTTAGTTACTTTTTTAAAGAAAGTTCTTAAATGTTCCCATTAATGCCCTTTAATGCGTTATGGTCTATACAAACACAAAACTGACTTAAACAGAAAGTAATTTTTAAACACTATTTTATTTAAGTCAGACCGGCACAAACTGAATATATCAAGGATTTCTGAAATAAATAACAAAACATTTTTAAAGCTAGTGACTTGTTTGCTTTCTCAACATTGATATGTTCATGCAGCTGACAGTATACGTTCCCTTTCAAGGGAACTTCGAGCTGCGTTTGAGACGCGGTGGGAACGCTCTGCGTGATTGCGTCATGAAGCACGTGTAAAATCAGTCCAATGGAAGCCCGATACGTCATGGGTGACGTCATAGACCAGGAAACTATAAAGCACCCTTGAAAACAGACCGCGACAGCTTCTGTAGTCTTCAGCAAGCGCTCTCTGTGATTCTGTCCTTGTCTATTTATTGTTGTTTGTCAAGCCCAATATATATATCACTATCTATCATTATGGCGAGCAAAGCAATATTATAGACGTTGTGTTGTTCCCTGCCCTCGTTACATCACGGGTGGGGACACACATCAGCTTTTTGTTGCTGTTTGGGAGTGGAGCATGCAACAGTCATTTCTCGAGGGATCTGACTGTGCATTGCGAGAAGCTGTCCGTGAGGACGCTCCGCTCCCGCCGGGCGTTCTTCGAGGAGGACGGTTCGGTTCGCGTTCCCCGAGCGGGTCTCTCTGTTGCCGAGGCTCGGAGACGGCTCGTATTTCGGGGTTCGTAAACGGATCTGACAGCGGGGGTTGGGACGGGCTCCGCCCTTTCTCAGCTTTCACATGCCAGATCTAGTGTGCTGCGATTTCCAGTTCCGAGGAATTGGTATCGTTAGTGTTTTGTTTTAAAAGAAGGAGAACAAAACAAATACAAATCTTTATAAAAAGGCAGATGTTTGAGTTTTCAATGAATACATTTTCCAGCTCATAACTCTGTTGAATAAAGAGGAGCTTTTTTAAAGAAAAAAAAGGAGGTTTTATCTAGTGCTGTTGCCAGTTAAATATTTACTGGCCAGCTGAACATTATGAGATTGAAAATAAAGAAGAGTTTGTTAAAGATGAACTGTATCTTAAACAGGGAAAACTCTGTATCTCAGCCTCCTCGTCGGGGACTGTGGTTTTTCCCTATCTCCACACTGAGGTGTCGAGATCGTGGAATAAACCGGTTTGTATTTTATGTGTTTAATCCCCAGATGTCTGACTATAGTAATGTTTGGGTATTAAGTATCATAGTATGACATTGCCTCGGGTTAAAGAGACGCTTACGAGCTTTCTCTCTCCCGAGTCGGCGTCATCGTTATTAACCCCGACGTTACCCACCAGCCATCTTAAATAATGAATACATTTTTTATTAGGCAGCGCTGGTGGGTAAAGTATGTAAGGACATGGATGAATGTGAGGGGCGACTCTCTGAGGAGGGTCGCAGCGCTGCCAGTTCGGTTGTTTCCTGCTGGTGGCCACAGAGTGATATATGTATGTATATATATATATATATATATATATAAGTTTTTCTGATATAAAGATAAAGGAAAATAAATATATAATTATGTCTGTTCTTCTGGACGCTCCGCTCAGTTCAAGAAAACTGAGATATAAACCTTTCATCATTCTTCCTCACCAATCTAATGTTCCTGAGTTATCAAGCTCCTCTCAGCACAAAGTGCAAAACAGAGCGTCGCTATTCGGGCTCCTCCGCAATTGAGGGGTACCTGGGTGGCGGTCGCAGTCTAGCCAGTTAGAGACATGCAAGATCTGAGGACTGTTTTATCTCTAAAATAGCTTTGACAAAGAAGAAGCCCTGACGCCGAGGCGATCAGGCTTCTAAGGGTGGTCCCCTCTGGGGTAGGGACGGTTTTGAGAAATCGTTTCTCCTCAGCGCACTTTTGGGGTGCGACTCTCTGAGGAGGGTCGCAGTACTGCCAGTTCGGTTTCCCTGCCGGTTCGCCGTTTCAGGGCACCAAGGTGTCAGTGTCCCCAAACGAGCCTTCAAATAAGAAAAAAGAAGAGCAGTCAGTTCGGTTTCCCTGCCGGTTCGCCGTTTCAGGGCGCCGAAGTGCCTGCTTTTTTCAACGATCCTCCGAGGAGGGTCGTAGGAACTGAGCTAGTTAAGAGGTAGGCAAGATCTGAAGACTGTCATCATCTCTAATAAAGCTTAGACAAGAAGTCCTGTCGCAAGAAAACGATGCTATCAGGCTTCTGAGGGCTCCTCCGGGGCAGGGACGGTTTTGAGAAATCGTTTCTCCTCGGCGACCTCTGGGGTGCGACTCTCTGAGGAGGGTCGCAGCGCTGCCAGTTCGGTTGTTCCCTGCCGGTTCGCCGTTCAGGGCACCGAGGTGTCAGCGTCCCCATACGATCCTCCGAGGAGGATCGTAGAGCGGTCAGTTCGGTTGTTCCCTGCCGGTTCGCCGCTTCAGGGCACCGTAGTGACTGTTCAACCAAGGGACGGTTTTGAGAAATCGTTTTTCCTCTGGGGTGCAACTCTCTGAGGAGGGTCGCAGCGCTGCCAGTTCGGTTGTTCCCTGCCGGTTCGCCGTTCAGGGCACCGAGGTGTCAGCATCCCCATACGATCCTCCGAGGAGGGTCGTAGAATGGTCAGTTCGGTTGTTCCCTGCCGATTCGCCGCTTCAGGGCGCCGTAGTGACTGTTCAAATAAATCCAGAGGCCAGTCTTGAGAGACTGGTTCCCCTAGTAAATTTCTGGCAGCGTGGAAACTACTGCCACATATTTCTCAGTGGGTCCTGCACACTATAGAAAAGGGTTTCAGAATTCAGTTCGGTTCTCGTTCGCCCAGATTTCTGGGGGTCCTCCTTTCATTGGTGGACCCCGAGCAGGCTTTGGTTATGGAGCAGGAAGTACTATCACTTCTGCAAAAGGAGCTGTAGAAGGGGTTCCTCCTCCCAGCAGACAGCCATTACTTCATTGTTTCCGAAAGAGGATGAGGTGTTTCCCGAGGTTTGCTTTCGGGGGCGAAGCATACCATTATTGGGTTCTTCCATTCGGCCTAGGTTTATTACCCCACACCTTTACAGTATGCGTGGATGCAGCTCTGGCTCTTCTGAGACTCCAGGGCATTCGCGTATTATACTACATCAATGATTGGTTGTTCCTAGCTCAATCTGAGTTTATGGCAGTTCGGCATCGAGATGTCGTTCTGTCTCATTAAGGATGTTGGGGTTGCCTCTCAACGCCAAGAAGAGTGTGCTCTGAGGACCACTTTTCTAGGTGTAGCAATTCTACAGCAAACGTAATGGGGTATATCTAGGCCAGTCACTCACTGTGAAACAGTTTCAGATGGGTGGGTCTCATGGCAGTTGCGTCCAACGTTTTACTTTTGGCCTTCTGTTCATGAGACCCCTGCAGTGGTGGCTCAGGACCAAGGGGTTTTCTCCGAGGGGAAATACGTTTTCGCATGATCAAGGTCACGCGGCTATGCCTTCGTGCTTCGGTCATGTGGAAGAACCTTGGTTCCTCGCCCAGGCCCAGTGTTGGGGGCTTCTTGTCGACGCATATTGCTATCGACGGATGCTTCCCTCACAAGTGGGGGCGATCATGAGTGGTTGCTCGGCGAATGGCGGACAACACACTGATGGTCTCGTATATCAGAGCAGATATCCTGTTGAGGCAGGGGCTGAGGCCCAGGGGATTGGAGACTTCACCCCGAGGTGGTGGAGCTTCTTAGGGAGTACTTTCGTCTAACTAAAGTCAAGTCGACCTTTCACATCGTTTGTACAACGCATTGCTCTATATGGTTCCCCCTCACGCAGCCAGCTCTTCGCGGACTGGATGCGATGGTGCAGGTGTGGCCGAGGCTGCACCTGTACGCATTTCCCCCGATATCTATGCTCCCGGAGGTTCTGGAAAGGGTTCGCCGGGAAGGGGCCCGTCTGTTACTAGTAGCCCCTTTCTGGCCGACTCGAGTTTGGTTCTCGGACTTGGTGTCTCTTCTGAGCGGCTCTCCTATGGAGATTCCAATCAGGAGGGACCTGCTGTCCCAGGTAGAGGGCACGATATTTCACCCTCGACCGGAGTTGTGGAAACTGTGGGCCTGGCCTCTGAGGGGGCCAGGCTCATAGAATCCGGTCTCTCGACTGAGGTCGTTGAGACCATTCTCCATTCCAGAGCCCCTTCCACGAGAAAACTGTATCCGCTGAAATGGAAATTATTCTCCACCTGGTGTGGTGAGCGTCAGTTAGATCCTGTTAACTGCCCTGTTGGTTCAGTTCTCGATTTTCTGCAAGACCGTTTCTCTGCTGGATTATCTCCTACCCCTCTGGGGGGTACTTCTATTGGGAGAGATCCTCTGATTACTCGTTTTCTCCGTGGTACATTGAGGTTGAGACCTGCACTGCACTCCAGAGCACCGGCTTGGGATTTAGCCATTGTACTTGAGGGTCTGGCTCTGGCTCCGTTCGAGCCCATTGAAGAGGTTTCAGAAAAATTCCTCACTTTGAAAGCTTTATTTCTCCTTGCTATTTCATCTATCAAGAGAATTGGAGATTTACACGCCCTGTCGGTTGCTCCGTCATGTTTGGAATTTGCACCTGGTATGGTGAAAGCATTTCTATACCCTAGACCAGGTTATATTCCTAAGGTCCCATTCAATGTTGGGGGCCCAATAGTGCTGCAGGCCTTCTATCCTCCACCTTTTAATACCCCAGATCAGGAACAATTAAACCTGTTATGTCCGGTTCGGGCATTGGATGCCTACGTTCACAGAGCTGCCCTGTGGCGTAAGTCAGAGCAATTATTTGTATGTTTTGGGTCACTCAAAAGAGGGTGCCCTGCATCTAAACAGGTTATGAGCAAGTGGATAGTCGAGGCTATTTCACTAGCTTATGAAGCGGCCGGTCAGCCTTCACCTTTGGCTGTACGGGCCCATTCTACTAGGAGTATGGCGGCCTCTACGGCCTTAATTTCGGGTGTTTCCCTTCTTGACATTTGTAATGCGGCAGGTTGGTCCTCTCCACATACATTTGTCAGGTTTTATGACATTGACCTCTCCACTCCTGGGGCGAGGTTGCTTGCTTCTAGTGTGCGCAAGGACTTCACACAGAACGGGCATTTGTCACTATGGCGTAGTGGGTATGGGGTTCCCACCGCGTCTCAAACGCAGCTCGAAGTTCCCTTGAAAGGGAACGTCTCAGGTTACGTATGTAACCCTGGTTCCCTGAGAGGGAACGAGACGCTGCGTTTGCCTGCCATACTTCCTGCATGCCCTGATCGACTTGCTTCAGACTTTTTCAGAAGCTGTCGCGGTCTGTTTTCAAGGGTGCTTTATAGTTTCCTGGTCTATGACGTCACCCATGACGTATCGGGCTTCCATTGGACTGATTTTACACGTGCTTCATGACGCAATCACGCAGAGCGTTCCCACCGCGTCTCAAACGCAGCGTCTCGTTCCCTCTCAGGGAACCAGGGTTACATACGTAACCTGAGACGTTTTTACCACTGTGGTTTTTACTGCATGAATTAATATTTGAGCAATACAATTGTACCTTGATCATTCTTGTTAGTTCATAGTAGGCCTACATTAACTAAGGAGATACAAATACATCTAACAATGAATGATACTTCTACAACATTTATTAACCATATTTAATGCTTAAATTGTAATCTTATTGTAAAGTGTTACCATTTATATGATTCAAGCTTAAAGAAGATGGCCAAATTTAAATATCTGCAAAGGCCAGAACATTAAAATTACATAAATGACCTATATTACATGTACAGTCTTTCACTTTATTTGCTTAAATTTTAGAACACTTGATTAGACTTGATGTCGGCTGCATGAACATATCAATGTAAGCAATCAATCACGTCACTAGTTTTAAAAATACAACTTCGCCGGCTAATGAATGCATAAAAGTGACCAGCTGGATATAAACTAATGCAAATAGATGGTAACAATTGCGACATAAAACATGTGGGTCAGGTCTGCGTGTGTTTTTGTCACATTGCTTTAATCGCTTGAGGTAAGTTAGCCGTTACTAATGTTATTCCTCTCAGACTCGACGGCAAGCTTCTGTTCTTTCTCTGCTGATGCAGCATCTAGTCAAAAAATTAATTAGCCTACTTTATAATGATATGGCAATGTGTACTTAAGTGTTCTGTATTCATACCGTTTCGCTGTCTGTGTTTTAAATGCGCATCAAGTGCTCAGCGCTCTCCGTGCAGCTTGTAATCTCCGTGCTCGCGCTGCCTCACGTGTACGTAAACAACTCAGCCAGTGAGTTTGTTATGTGTCCTCAGGTGTCCTCTCGCTCTGTATAATGCTAGCACCCATCCAGCAAAAACTCGTTGAAAAGACGTTGAAAAGACGACTTTGCCAGACGTCTAAACAACGTTAAATTTTGGTTGAAAAGTGAAAGGTGAAAAGCCGTCTTTTACAGGTCGTTGAAAAGACGTCTATAAAAAGACGTAAATATTACGTCTAAATTTGGTTGAAAGTGAAAGGGGAAAAGACGTCATTTTCAGGTCATTGAAAAGACGTCTATAAAAAGACGAGAAAAGACGTCATTTTCAGGTTAAAAATACCTTTTAGGCTTGACTTTAGCCTAATTTCAAGCATAAATTCATTATAATGTTATATATTCATTATATTATATTATATATTATTATTAATAATAATAATACTCTAAAAATAGAACAACTGACAAAAAAATAACAAGAAAACGTTTATTTATTATACATACATTTAAAACATTTAATGACAAAAACACACGAAAAACTCATTATTGCTTATATCCCCCACCGCCAGATCGTCCAGGGGCATGCTTAAGGTGGTCTCCCACGGCTTTGTAGATCTCATGATCAGTGGCCTTGGTATTCCATTTTTTTATTGCATCTGTAATGATGACAACAACAAAAAAAATTATTTGTGTTCTGCTCAGTTTGTTACTCAAAAGAATTAATTAGAGAGGCAACGGTACACAGGCCTTTCAGTTCGGTTCGCATTTTCGCATGAGACTTCAGTGATGTTTTAACCACTGCACCTGCGGAAATTATTTTTAAAATATATAAATTTGCGACTATAGTTGGCTAAAGATGCTTTCGGGAAACACACCCCTGGACGGTAAGGATATGCTGGGAGTTGGAAGGGGTGTGTCGCGATTCTACAGGTTCGTGGATCTGAGTGTCACGATTTCGGTTTCATATCGCATATCGTTACAGCCCTAGTCATTTTAGAATGTTAAGTTCTACTTCTGTAGTTATTTTGGTGAAAGTAACTCAAAAGTAATACAGGAGTAATGTAACGCATTAAAATTCTGAGACAATATTGTAAGGTAATGAATTACTTTTAAATAACAGTAACAATAGGCTATAATGTATTACAGTTTGGAAGTAACTTGCACAACACTGTATAATATTATTATTACCAAACCAAAACCAAAGCGTGACTTCAAAAACCGAGGTACCAAACCATAATTTTTGTGTTCTAATTCTCCTCCGATCATTGTCTATTATGAATGGTCTGTTACATCATGATGTTGTGATGTGGGACTTTGAATTCCATAAAACAAAATCATATACCTATCACAGTGGTGAACAGTGATGTTGATTGAAAGGCTGTTTTTGAGCCGTGGCCCTTCATGTTGAGCTGTGACATTAGATTGTTGGTCATCAGTCTGAAAGAGAAAGGGGGGAAGAAAGTGGTGGGGAATAGAGATGGAGAAAAGATGATTAGTCACATCCTCTACTTACATCTTCTTGGTGCAAGCTGGCAAAAGATGTGAGAAGGGATGAGTCAAGGTAACAGGCATTTTCTTTTATTATCAGAAATAAAATATTTTATGATGAAATAAATTAATGCTTGTGATTTGAATGTACATACCTGTCCAGAATCTTTGTTGTGCAATCCCTGATATTTTTGCCTCCAACTTTACTTAACTGGGTAATCTAAGAGGAAAAAAAGAAAATATCATACTAATATTGGTAACAAACATTTTCAGTCCTTGCATTAACCTAATCAATTGAACTTAATTTTATTGGTTAGGACAAGTCCAAATGTGTGTAAATAATGTTAAAGTAAACACAGTTCTGTATTTTCAGTAAAGTAGAATTATGAGTATTTCTATATTATTGGCATCATTGCATGAGGAACCAGGAACACAATTTAAACACAAACATTTAAATACAATATTTAGTACAATAATATTTACAGGTAATTGTACTCTAACTGTCACTAACACTTATTACATATAATATGTAATAGTATTATTTGTGGGTTTTCACTGTAAATAAAATACAATAACAAATATTAAAACAATTTCTGAGAAAAGCTGCGGCAAAATCAGTCGGAGTCTAGTATTGAGTCTAGGCCGCAATAAAAAAAAAAAAAAAGAATCCAGGGCTGCGTTTCCCAAAAGCATCGTAAGCCTAAATTGATCGTAAAAACGATCGTACGACTGATCTTAATATTATGGTCTGTTTCCCAAAAGCATCGTAACTTAAGTAGCACTTGAAAATCTTCGTAGAACTACGAGTGCTCTGGAGTAATCGTAAATCCCCAAGTGCATCGTAAGAAGACAGAGTTATGAGCTCACCTGCAGGACAACCGGCAGATTACACTTTTATCTAGATTTAACAGATTACACTGCAACGTAAGTAGGCCTATAATATAAGGTTTTGATTGTACTTTATTGTACACTTTGTTGTACTCGTGTTTTGTTTATGTTTGTTTGTGTATTATTATTATTATTAAATTAAACGAATGAACAAAAAACAAAAAATCATAAAATAAGTAATCTGGGAAATAGACCGGGCAAAATAGGGATGAATTCAAAAAAATCTGTCAATGACTTGCTGGTGTGCACGAAAACCATATTGGGCATTTCTTGCGGACCTCCTTCCCTGATCTTTGAACACAGCAGATAGTTTGCAATGTGACAATGTCCTTCCAGATGTTTTGTTTTTCCTTATTTGTACGGTGTCCTTTAAATCTGTTAAAAATAAAATCTTTGTTTCCCTCTATCTCCTCTAAAAGCACATTAATTTTATCTTTTTGAAAGGTATCTTCTCTTGTTTTTTTGTTTTTGTTCAGCCATTTTGTCAGTCTGTATAGGTGCTTTATATCCATATTGTATTGATTTCTAATCCACAACACGATTATTAGGTGAAACGTTCAGAATACGATTCCATATAAGGTTATATTTCAGCACTTCGCGAATGGACAGCGACGCTTAAGTAGCGTTCTCGCGCGTTCATGTTAAGTGCAGTTTTGGGAAACGCGCGTGGAATTGCGTCGAGCGTTCGTAACCTTGCACGTAGAGAGCGCTCTTAAGAGCTAAGATACATCGTTATCGGGAAACCCGGCCCTGGACTGATTAAATAAATTACATACAGTAAAAGTAAGTGATAAGTGTTCATTATGCTATATGTTTTGAAGAAGAAGAAGAAGAAGAAAAGAATAAGCAAACTGGTAAATAATTATATTTTACCAGAACATCTCTCTCTTCATTATTTTGGAGCTTCTCCTCCAAGTTATTTAGCTCCTCTATCAGCTCCATTTTTCTAATGTGGTATGCAGAATTATTAGGTTCTGCACATCCAATTCTCTTGACCTCCTGCATTATCTCCACCAGCTTTTTGAAGACACATTTCTGGAATTCTAAAATGTTAAAAACATTTGACAATAATATTAATTATCAAAATATAATCAATAATCAATTCAAATTTCACTAGATAAAATGATTCATCTTGATATCAGTAATGGAATTTGACTAGTAAACATGTGAATTATTGGTATCAAACATTGGGAAATCACTTGTGAGTACACATCACAACAAATAGTAAAAACTGTAATTCTATAAATGTACTTGTAATTTTGTTGTTAATTATCACAATAGGCTGCCATTCCAATTCAAATGGTCATATGCAGATAAATACAAAAACAGTATTCTTTATGCCTATCTACAAATATACAAGACAAAGTAATTACTTACTGGATGTGGGCATTGGAAATACATCCATGCTGTGGCCAGTTGGAGCCCTTGATGTTTCTGAAAGAAACATTTAAAGCTCAGTTCATACCAAGAGAAAGAAACAAATAGCTGCACTTCATATATTGTATTTTCAAGACATGAACTAAAAACTAACCAGATGCACTTCTTTTGATTTGTATTCTAATTTTATACTTGGTCATGTTCTACTTGAAATTGTCCACCCCCCAAAATCAGTTACACAACAATGTAATCTAACTAGTTACCACGTCTAGAAAAACTTTTTTTTTTTGTTGCTCTGATGCTCTCATCTATTTTCAATGTAAGTCGATGGGGTGGTTGCTAGGGTGCTGTGTTTGGGGTGGTTGCTAAGGTGTTGCTAGGCGGTTGCTAATGTATTCTGGGTGGTTGCTAGGAGGTTACTATGGTGTTGCTAGGTGGTTGGTAGTTGTCACACAGTTACTGTGGAGTTTTAGAGTTCTTAACATGTTCTTAGCATGATTTAGCTAATCACTTAGCTAATCACAATTAGCATGCAGGGCTTTCATCTGAAGCTGTCATAGTGTTTCTTGAGTGACTAGAGTATTCTGTCGGGTCTAATGATGGTATATGTACTTTTGCAATTGCGCTTTCTGTAAATTAGTGTTATTTTACGGAGTGGGGTATTTGGCCTCAAGTCCATTACCCAACCTGGAGGACCGGGTGTTGTTCTTCGTCTGGCCCCTCTCCTGAGACCTGTTTGGCATGGTTAGACCTATTAGGGACCAAGTCCCCACCGGCTACTCAGGGTTGTAAAGACCCCCCATCCCCCATTCCCCACCCCACACACAGACACACAGCATGTTAAGGTTACAACACAAGTTACTTCTTGCCAACAATTTTATCTAACAAGTTGATTATCTTACCATGTCTAGAAGTGGACTGCCTTTTATGGTGTGATCGACTGGAGGAGTTTGATCGCTCCCTTATTGGGGTGGAATGCACTGTAACATGAAATGTGTTACAGGAAGACAGTAAATTGTTTATTTTGATGAAATAAGAATGTTGTGTTTTGGTAATACATTATGAGTTGCTATAACCTCCTGTTTCAATCCAGTGTAAAATAAAAATAAATAAATAAATAAAACCTATTTCGATCCGATATAAAGACAATCTGCCACACGTACACTGTAAAAAAAAAAAATGTTTTTTCACAGAAATATACTGTATTATTTTACAGATATTTTTTTTTTTTTTTAACATTACGTGTCAATGTCATTAAAAAACAGAAAAAAAACTTTTATTAAAAACATTAACCATAAAATAAAAGTAATAATCTGTAAATTCATATAAGGAGAAATTATAGTTTTTTTACAGGATTATTCTTTTGTTTAATTGGCTTGAATGTTAAATTACATTAAATTATATGTAAAAAGACAAAAAAAATCGCTTATTTAAAATTAAGACAACTATGTGTTTTTTTACTGTGAAACCTTAAATTTAAGGTAAATACATGTAAAAAAACAATCGTAAAAAATAACTGTTAAAAATATGTTTCTGAAACTTAATATCTCAAGATCTTGTTTTTTTGTACAGGATAAAACCAATATTTAACAGGAATTTGCTGTAAATGGATTGAATAATGACATAAAATAAAAGTTTAAATCGATCAATATACTGGTATTAGGCTTTAAATTAGGGTATCTGAAGGTAATTATACAACATTTTCTGTGTGTTTTACATAGAAAAGTCTTTACTTTGACAAGGAGTTCTTTTAGATGGATTGGATTATCCTAAAAATATACCAAATAATACTGTATTAAAACAGAAGTCTTTGTTTTAATTATGTAATTTTAAGGTATTTCTGCAATATTTGTAAGTTTTTATACAGATTTATAAATTCGTTTAACATTCAACAGACATTTTTTTTTTTAGATTTTTCTTTTCTTTCTACAGCAGTTTGACTGTAAAAATACAGAAAATGTTTACGGTAAATATCCGTTTTCAAAAAACAACATTTTTCTGTAAAATAATTTAAGTTTTTTTACTGTAATTTGACGGTAAGTGGTTGGCAACTTTGCTGCAAGACTTTTTACCGTTATTTTACGAAAAAATTTTTTACAGTGTAGGCGCATATACTTTTCTTATGCAGTGCCTTCTGCACACACACACACACACACACACACACACAATGTACCAATGTTTCTTGCCAACAATTTTATCTAACAAGTTGATTATCTTACCATGTCTAGAAGTGGACTGCCTTCTATGGTGTGATCGACTGGAGGAGTTTGATCGCTCCCTTATTGGGGTGGAATGCACTGTAACATGAAATGTGTTACAGGAAGACAGTAAATTGTTTATTTTGATGAAATAAGAATGTTGTGTTTTGGTAATACATTCTGAGTTGCTATAACCTCCTGTTTCAATCCAGTGTAAAATAAAAATAAATAAATAAATAAAACCCATTTCGATCCGATATAAAGACAATCTGCCACACGTAGGCGCATATACTTTTCTTATGCAGTGCCTTCTGCATACACACACACACACACACAATGTACCAATGTTTCTTGCCAACAATTTTATCTAACAAGTTGATTATCTTACCATGTCTAGTGATCGACTGGAGGAGTTTGATCGCTCCCTTATTGGGCTTGGAGTATCTTCAAGTTTAACAGTACAAACAATTTACATAATAGCTTATCCCATCAGATCCATCCAAAAGTGTAATGATTGTTACACACAAAGCTTAACATTACCTGGAATTTCAATTTCAGCATCTTCTGAAGATGAATCTACCAGCTGTCTACTCCAGGCCAACTGGTTATTCTGATCCATGGATAATTCTGCAAGAAGAAAAAAACTATCAAACAGGACATTTTTAATATGATGTGATTTGAAATTACTTGTTTTTTAACTTTTATATTATACAGAGGACTTAAATAATGTGATTATTTACACTATACAATAAGCAATACTGTTCTCTGTTTTCTGTTGACCACTGGATTAAGCCCTCTTGCTTTACCTTCAGAAGTGGTGTGGACAATGGTAGCAGTGGCTTAGTTTTTCGGGAGTTCAGGAGGCTTTGGAAATGCCTGCAAATTCTTATCTATATATAAAACAGTCAAAAGGGTATTTATACATCACTCTGCCCACATGTTGGGATAAACATGTTATTTTTTCACACAAAAAAACGTAGAAAATCCATATTTCTAATTGGTTTCGAGAAATGTATTCGCCCTCACTTGGCTTGTTCTTGACCTTTGAGACATCATCTTCTGAGATAATTGACCCTGCAATTGTTACATGAGTAAGCCTTTTTTTTTTTTGCAAGTAAAAAAAAATGAAGGGCTCGACTTTCAGCCTTGACGTGCTTGTCTGGGAAAAAATATATAATTTATTCTGTAGCTATATTCTCATCAGTGTTCTATCAGCTGTGACATAGCCTATTTAAATCTACATTTATGCTATTGTCCCCAAGGACATGTTTTTCCCCTTTAAAATTATCATTTTCCCCCTAATGTTGTCAGATATATGCTTCATCTTTCATGTCAAATTCTTTTAATTTTGATCAATAAACTAAATTAGCATATTAAGACACTATGTTTCCAATCAAATTAAGAAATGCTGGTAGGGGGAGGGGTAATGATATCTTTAAACATGAAACTAAACCGCCAATTGTTGGCGGTGAGTGTCCGTCTTAATGAGTGAGTCATTTGATTCAAACAATTCGTTCAAACGGCTGATTCATGAGAGATTGAGGCAATTGTTTATGAATAGGTGATTGAATCTTTGACTCAATCGATTCGTTCCAAACGCTGAATCATTAAGTAATATTAAACTCTGGTTGAGTGTTGCTGTGCCATGTGGTTTAATTCTGCTGTGGTCTTTGTGTGGAACTTTTTCGAGACTGAAATAGAACAAAATCAGTCAATATTGCGTCAAAAAAAGTAAGTAGGCTTACTTATTTATTGAACTATTGTACGAAAATCAGTCACAGAGGTCGGGCATGTAAAATTATCTTTCACTTGCCCCTTCAAAAAATCCACTTGTCCCAGACAAGCAGACAAGCGGCAATGTCGAGCCCTGTATGTATAAATATTTTGGAGAACAATTATGCACTTACATTCCATATAATCTTCATGTTTCCTCTTTTTAACAACTCTCTTTTTATATGGCATTGGGGTGATATTTTCATGGTCAGTTTGGGCTGATGACGTAAAGCTCACAGTCTTTCTCGTTTTCTACAAAATAAAGTTAAGTTAAATAGAAATGTAAAAGTAACCTATGCAACTAACACAGGGAATTAATAACACCAAATTTAGTAGGCTATGTGTATTTACCTGATGTCATTTTTATTTTCACCAGCTGGAAAGTGAGCCAGTCCTCCATGGGGTTTAACTTTTTTTTATGTGCTGACTGCACCTGGGTCTTTGGCCATCTCACAAGTTTTTCACTTTGAAGAATCCAGTTTTTTGGGACTACACCCTCAAAATGTTTGTCACCCTCAATCCAAACAGCCCTTGCAAAAACCATGTCTGAAACTACAAAAGGGCAACTTAAAAAAAATAAAAAAAAAGCTTCGTTTTTCAAACTACATTATGCAACAACGGGAAGATGGCATATCCTCCATGATGTGGTAGACATACAACTTTTGTTTTGAAGTCCTGTATTTGTAGTAGCTGTGTTTTAGCTGTGCTGGTACTGCCAACAAAAGCAATGTCCAGGAGTTTCGACTGGCAAGGCTTTTCAAATAGGTTGGAGGTTTGGTGTTCTGGGATGACACTGCAAACCAATTTGCCATCTGTTTTTTTTTTTTCAGTTACAAAAGCTACGCTGCCATCTTGGAGCAAAAAGCAGCTGTCCCTCTGCTTTCCTGACACTGGCTGCAGGCGAGTTTGCTTCTGTTTCGTATTTTTTTGTGCACGCTCCTTCTCTGCCATACGCTTTGCCACTTGCACCAAAGGGTTATGGCTGGTCTTGACAAGCTTCTTGATGGTTTTCAGATGGTTCTCAAAAGGGAACGCAGATATTTCATTTAATGAACAATCAAAATGTGCAACATCTTCATGGAGGTGTTTTATGTTATGCACATTGTAGACCGTGAATTTATTTCCATAGACCTCAGCGCTATTGATGACAAAATGATTAAGGAGGTCTGCTGCATATGGTAGAAAGTGGTTTCTCCGCTCGCGATCTGCAGAAAGAAGGATTGACATTCCAATCGTCAGGCAAAGGAAGTGGTCGTATACATCCGGGTCTACAATTCCATGGAGTATCACTGGTCCAGTGTACAGCAGGAACTGTCGGAACTCAGTGGCTTTCCATCTATCCAACTCCTGAAGGGATCTGGGCTTCCTTGCCATCTCACTGGGCATTGAGTTCCTCAGTTTAACGAGTTCACTGGAGAGTTCAGCTCTCTGTCTCGGAGAGAGTCTACGGGGATTGGGGATCCTGCAAAGGTAGTGCAGGATGCGCCTCACAACCCCAAGGCAAACAAGGTGCATGTAATCAAGAACAAAAGAGCCGACACATGGGATTCCTGCTCTGATCAGTGGTGTCTCCCCATTCTGGTGTTTTGCTCTGTACGCCACCTGGCTGAACTTCTCATCTGTCCTGCTAGGGGATGTATCCTTGCTGTTGAACACTATTTTGCCCAACCATTCTCCCTCCTCTTCACACCTCTCACAGCTGTAGTATCCAGTGTGGTATATTATATTTTTCAAGAAAGCTCTTGCTGGAGCATCACAGATAAAGGCTTTTATTTGAAACTGTATGACATTTCCATTGTGTTAGATTCCATTTTCCCTGAGCCTCTTGATTTCTTCTACCAGGTCTTGGACATAGTCTTTCAATGGTTCAGGTTTTGCCATTCCACTAAACAGGCAGACGATAAAAGGCTCAAATCCCTCAACCTTTGCCAGCATGGGCCAGAATTGAGCAGCACTAGATCTGAATAGTGGCACACCATCCACATTAATGGTGACAGCAATGTGATCTGGTGAAGCTGGGCACTGAAGCAGTGTGCGCCGTATACCAGTTTCCAAACCATAATAGATGTATTCGCCGTTACATATTGCCTGGCGTTCCACTACTTTTGGAGTACAAAGCAGTGTCCGTGAGTCCTTGGGCAGGTCATTGTGTCCATGATTACGTAGAACTTGGAGCAAGTCATTGAGGGATTTGTGTGATTGATTATTGGTCACTGCCCAATCTGCCAAGTCACTACATAGGTCCAATCTGTTGTCATCTACGTCATCAGCTATTACAGGCGCCTCTTCCATCACTTCGTCTTCTGTGTCTGGACCTTCAACACTGTATCTTTCTCGATCCCTGCCATCATCCACAGCATCAAACTCATCATCATCCACATAGGACATGTCATCCACGAACTCTTCTTCACTGTCATCCTCAGCTAGTTTCTTTACCATAGAATTGACCTTCCTCCAGTTTTTAAGATAATCTGAGGCCATTTTAACAAAGCAACAGATGTCTGTATAAAAGAATCATAAAATAACAGCAATTGTTTTATAGCTTTACTCCGTTTTTATGGTTAAATTAAATTGCATGAATCAAAATAATAATTAATCATATAATTTAACAGCAATGTATTAAAAGTTTAACAAAAAATGAATTTTGTCTGGAAAAAATATATTTTTTTGTTGTGTAAATCTAATTTATTCTGAAGCAATATTCTCATCCGTGTTCTATCAGCTTTGACATTGAAATCTGCAAAAAAAAAAAAAAATTGGGGGAAAAATTATAAACATAAAACTAAACCGCCAGTAGGTGGCGGCAATTGACCGTCTTAATGAGTGAGTAATTAAATCATTAATTTAAAAGATTTTGTTGATGCAGGCAGGCAGAGGCACTGACAGTGTATAAAAACAGTCATTTGGGGGTTAAATCGGAGCCGGCCGATCACGCACGGATATTTCATGTCTCGCATTTTAATCACACGATACTTTCCATTCCTGACGCCTGTAAATGGAATCTTTTTTTTTTTCTATCGACTCGAGCCTGTTCTCCCCCTCCCCCAGTTCTTGTGCGCGCAGAGAGCATCCTGTATTTTCTGAGGCTGAGAAAACGTATATGGTAAGTGTGAATTCAATAAACTATTTTAAATAACATGCTTGCCAGGACATAACATCAAAATTTGTTCAACGTTGTAACCACTAGGAGGCACCA
This sequence comes from Tiaroga cobitis, assembly GCA_030578255.1. Taxonomy (NCBI): domain Eukaryota; kingdom Metazoa; phylum Chordata; class Actinopteri; order Cypriniformes; family Leuciscidae; genus Tiaroga; species Tiaroga cobitis. The sequence continues at coordinate 5,778,787 of CM060594.1, read as the reverse complement.
TATATCTGCGTCTCATATGACGCTAAAGGGTGCCATGTGCGTTGGATATAGACGCTTTGGCAAAAGAGTCAGTATATTACGCCTTGGGATGAGAACGGGCTCGTATGTTCTGTCTATTTTCTAGCTCACTGCCTTCAGTTAACGTTACTGCGTGCACTGACAGATCCTGTTTTCAGACATTTATATCAGACGAAGGTAAGTGCAAATTCATAATAACCTTTTTAAATAGAGTATTTACCAAAACATAAGACTGAGTGTTGTTGATTTAAAATTGAGTGCGTTCATGTTGTAAAATTATTCTATCTTGGCTAGTTTGGTAACTGCTAACTGGTACGTTACTTAGAAACTGCTAACTATCTAAGAAGTTAGTCGTAAGTTAAATATTCACGTTTATTATTTAATGTTAGTCTAGCTAGTGTGCTTGAGTTGTTAACGTATTCTCCTTTGACTAATCAGCAGACACTTTCTTCTCAATTGACCTGAGGCTTCAGAAACAGGAAGTAGCTGCTACTGCAGCTGACTTTTGATTCATGTGAGGCCAACAAGGCAGAAAAGGTGTGTTTTAGTAAACGTACTTTAAAATATATTCACTCATTTTGTTTGTTTCAATGTTCTAGTTAGTAGGACTGCTCGATTATGGAAATCATAATCACGATTTTTTTCGCTTGAAACTTTAACAAAAAATCCACTTTTCCCGGTGTTCATTCTCGTTTTGTTTTTCGTGCTGTAAAGCGGAACAGATGATCAGGTCACGCTGCCGTTCGCTTGAACTGAGGCACTATACAGTGAGACGTCTTACTCCAGGCTATATTAAATAAGCCAATTGTTATTGTGAGGTTTATTGTGCTCGCAATTTATGGCTGGGAGAATTATGGCTTCTGGAGGGGCGGAACACCTCTTCTGTTTTTCCTCTTCTGCGCGTTCAGACAAAATAACAACAATTGTTGTTCTTGCAACAGAACATGGCAAAATAATCGTTTTTACTCGATTGTACTATTTTGGTGATCGTGGGAGCTAAAATCAAAATTCAATTAATTGCACAGCCCTACTAGTAAGTGTGGAAATCTACCATGTACTTAGTTTTATTATGATGTAATTCACTGTGTATATTATATGATTGTTTTTAGGCCAGGTGGTAAATGCTGCCAGTCTTCTCGAATGCTGGTCTTCAAAGAACAGAGTCATCAATAAGGTAACCCACACAGAAAGAGTTTTTGTTTGAATACCATTCGGATTCCCAAGTTATCTTGTATTTTATTTAGTTACTGAAACTGCAAGAAAGCACTTTGACTTGCTTTGATTATTTCCATTCTTGTTGCTGTCCAACTAGCAAAATTAGCTACATCGTAAGAACTTGTGTTCCAAATTTTAGGTTGATATCTCAAAAAATTATCTTTCAGTAAGATTTTATTTGGGTGCAGTACCAAACTTTTTCACTAGATGACATCCAAGCTCCATTACTGACCATATAAGGGCGCCTCCATTTTCATATGTTTTGAGTGATCTGATCCATGCATTTCCACAATTTTCGTACAATTTATGAAGTAGACATCCTATTCAGAAGTAGTATGGGTGGTTTGACAGTATTTGACTTGAATTCAACCTCTAATAAACGCATAAAAAGAGCACATGTGTGCGTTATAGCTCGCAGCCGCATCACAAAACCGAGAACCCATAATACTTTTCTTTATATTTAAAACATTTTCAGACCTTTTTTTCTAATACAATTGAATTGGTGTTATCTTTTGAACTCTTGGCATGAAAACAAACTGAGGTTTCTACCAATCTTTCATGATTTTTCATGTTTATTGCTATTTCAAAATAAAGGGGGAGGGGGGGGGGGGGGGTGGGGGGGGGGGTGGTCTGGGACTGGATGATCGCTACAAAAGTCAACCATTACCAGGAGATAGGAATTGAAATAATTCATCATCCAGTCCCATCCAAAAGTCTAAAATCTAACGCATACCTATAAATAGTAAAACCAGAGAAACGGATAACTTCAGTGTTCTCTAACTGCATAACTGCAGTGTTCTCTTAATTTTTTCCAGTGCTGAATAGCCTGTGTATGGATAGTTGTCCCATCACAAAAAATGAACAAATATAAATATCCGATGTAAGTCTAAAAATAAAATATACAACATGCATTACTAACAACACATTTAGGAGCAGCTAAGTAATATTACTTACCTTGAAATAAAAACTGAGGCGGCAGAGGAAGACAATCCAATATCTAATAAAACAAAGAAATGAAAAATATATTAATCAAACCTGATAAGTTTCTTGTTAAAGGTATGCTGCAATATGCCAATAAATAATGAAAACTTATCTGATATTTAGTCATTGTTTACTTACAAAGCCAAATAACTGACTGTGTCTGAGCTCTTAAAAGAACTTTTGGGGTGTATCGGGCTGATGTGGACACATGCAAAAAAGAAGAGAAAACGATAAACAAGGCTGAATATGAGGGTGATGGGCCTCTATTGGAGTTAAAATGTTTCATTAATGGTGGAACTGAGTAACAGGGGCCCTCGGCGAAGGGGGAGGGGGGGGGGGGTGGGGAGGGGGGGGCACAAAGATTTATTGATATATATTGTGGTGTTGTGAGGGGTCTAACCCTTGGTTCTGTGACCAGGGCCCAACATTTTGGTGCTCCTGTTACAGACTAATCAGATCGTAATGAAAAAAAGCAAATGGCAAATCTGAAATTTAGGATGACTGGTATGTTTGACTTACAACAAGCAGATGGTAATCGAAGGTAATTGAAGAAGCTGAAAAAGAGAGAAGTGAACAATTGTTTTATAAATCATAAAACGGCTCAAATGTATAAATGTAAAATAAGAAAAAAATAAGCTATGAGTTCACATTAAGAATCAGAATTTTTATTTAGGGGTGAACTATTCTTTTTTAGTCACAGTTTCCATTTTAATTAATGTTATTATAATTGTATATATATATTTTTTAGTAATAGTTTTTTCTCCCTTATTTTAATGTGTACTAGCCTACAGTGGCAACTTTGTTTTAAAAAGTGGGTGGGACGGGTGCGCGTGCGTGCGTGTGTGTGTAAAAAACATCAGATTTCAGCGTTAGATCGCTGCTGATAGCCTATTCAACAAACGAACCCTCCCCCTCCCCTTCCCCCCCCCCCTTCCCCCTCCCCTTCCCCCCCCCCTTCCCCCTTCCCTTCCCCCTCCCCTTCCCCCCCTCCCCCTCTCCTTCCCCCTCCCCCTTTGCTTGTACAAATACACGCGTGTACATTTACGATCCAAGGTGACATTTCAGCACTTTACAAACGGACAGCGACTCGCTAGGGAGGGGTGCTTCAGCACCCCCAAGAAAGACCAAAGCACACCGATAGCTCCCCCAAAAATAATTTCTGGAAGCAATTATATTCAGACTGTATTCTATGGAAGCCCTGAACAAAATTATTTTCGGCATCATAAGTCGTTATTTCGACATAATGTCTAGTTATTTCGAGATCATATCTCGTTATTTCGACATCATAACTGCTGGGACATTCCAGTCTGCAAGCCAAGTGTTCTTATAATGGTTTTCTATGGGAGGAAAATGGTTAATGTGTAGGAATGCGTCGCGTTCATATTCTGGGCTCATCTGATTTTTTGTACATATATGTATAGTCTAAATGTTTAGTTTTAAAAACAATTATAAAAAGCTGGTTATGTCTATTTTGATGTTTCTGCGCAAGTTCAGCAGACATTGTTCGGGTTTGTTCCGATCAGAGCATGTGAGCGGAGGGCGCATTTCTGAATATTCCGCTCTGCTCGCTCATTCCGCAGGGTCGCTCGCTCAACCTAGAATGGCCTGCTGGTTCGAACTTCGAAGATATGTCCCCTATATGGAAGCTTGTTTCCGCCATAGAATAAAACATTTTAAAAGATAATTGCGACTTTTTATCTCACAATTGCGAGTTTACTCTGAGAAATAAAGTCAGAATTGTGAGATATTAAATCAGAATTTCGTGAAATAAAGTCGCAATTGCGTGAAATAAAGCCGCGATTGCGTGTTATAAAGTCAGAATTGCGTGAAATAAAGTCGCAATTGCTTCTTTTTTTATTTTACCCCAGAATAGTTTATATCTCACAATTAAATTCTGACTTTGTAACACGCAATTGCGACTTTATATCATGCAATTTGCCTTTATATCTCCCAATTGCGTATTATAAAGTCAGAATTGCGAGATATAAACATGCAATTCTGTAAAAAAAAAAGTCAGAATTTCAAGCTATAGCCTATTTCTCGCACTTTATATCACGGAATTTTGACTTAATAACATACAATTGCGACTTTAGGCCTATCACGCAATTCTGACTCTATAGCTAACCTGCAATTGTGACTTTATATCACGTAATTCTGAAATAAAAAGTCAGAATTGTTAGATTAAAAAATCGCAATTACATTTTTTAATTTTCACTCTGTGGCGGAAACATGGTCCAGTAGTCGTGCAATTCAAGTGATCGTGCCGGCGCCTTATTACATCTGCTATATATTTGCTTCTTATTTATTAAATACAGGCAATTGGTTGATAAAACATTGATCAAAATTAAGATACAATTTATACAAAACGAAAATCAAAAAAAAAAAAAAAAAGTCTTTCTACAAAACAAAACTCAATTGGTCAAAATGTTTTACCCACTCCATGTCTCCAGAAATATTGCAGCTTCAGCGCTTATCATTAGCTTGTGAAAGTGTGAAAACAATTTCCACAATGTTGCAACAGTCGGTTTTTAGGTACCTAAACGCGCACGTACAGTCTCTGAGTCATCGCTGCAACCAGGAGATGAAGGAGAGCTGAGATCCACATCACCTAGCACATCTTCGTCTCTGCCCCAGGATGCTAGTGCGACTATCGCAGCTAGCGCGACCAGCGCCGTTGAGGGCGCCAGCGCCTCTGCCTATCCCATGAGTCCTAATAAATGCAATTTCAACTATTTCTGAAGTGCTTATTTTATAAAGAACACCGCTTTTTCTTTTATCGGGAAACGCAGCCCAGGTATGATGCGTAATGGAGATTCCAAAAGCGCTCTTCTTTGGTCAGACCCAAGGAGAGCGATCGCGGATAGGTCCGTCCTGACTCCATATGCACCGAAACTTTTTAACAATGCAACAAAATATTTAAAGAGCATCAAGCTATTAAAATCTATATTATGTATAGCCTACGTACAGATATATTAGTCAGTCATTTTTATTAGGTTAAAAACAGTGATTGGATAACGTTTTTAATTTAAGGCCCACCCACAATTGGTCTGGCCCATCCAAACCTGGAATCCTGGCGCCGTGCCTCTGATACTCTCTGATTATGTTATCCATTATGTGCATTTTTCTATCTAGGCGCGTTCACTACGGAGATGGAGAATGAAGATTTTCAACTTCATATTTTGCAGCTGACACAGAAAACACTAGTTTATTAATAAAAATAAAATGCAATAAAAATCAATGCATATGCGTGTCACCGGATTTACAAATACACATCTTGCTTGTTGCTCGCACACATATTATGTCGAAATAACAAGATATTATGTTGAAATAACACTTCATAATACATAAGAATATTTGATTGAATGCTGAATGTTGTGCTTGTTCAATTTAAATTAAAACCTGAATTTAGATAATTAAAATAATTGAATATTATATATTGGGTGGCCAAGTTTTCCTCATTTATTAAGTAGCCTATTTATACATAATTGCGCAGCTCCCCTGTCAATGATCTAGCACCCCCTTTAGCACCTGCGTTAATAATTCTCTGGCGCCGCCCTAAGAGCGTTTTTTTGTTTTAGCTACCAAATCAGACGGACCAAACAAAGTCATTTTTTCAAAGTCTATGTTTTGGGCTAAATTTGGACCAAATCAGACGGACCAAACAAAGACCAATTTTCAACGTCTATGTTTGGGCTAAATTTGGACCAAATCAGACGGACCAAACAAAGACCACTTTTCAACGTCTTTTTTTGGGCCAAATGAAGGCTATGACGGGCCGACCTGATTTAGCCCAAAAAACAACGTCTTAATGACGTCCGGTGCTGGGTGGGCAGTCTCTTCAGTGCTCTCGTACTGTGTAATGACAGCGCACACTTCTCAGCCGCTCCAGCAACTAATTAATTTAAAAAAGTAACGGACAACGCCCCATATGGTAACGGTAACGGAGTTAATTTATTTAAAAAGTAATGCGTTACAGTATTAGTTACTGTCAAAAGTAACTGCGTTACAGTAACGCGTTACTGCCCAACACTGCTGCTTAGTCCTTCTGCCATAGTGGTTGACGAGCACGGCACTTTAAGCTGGTGCACCGCTGGTGTAACTTTGTTTTCGTTTTGTGTTAGGTGCAAAAGTTCCGTTACATGCAGAACACTCGGTGTAGCATAGTCTTTACGATTAATTAACCGTGACGTTTTAAAGCGCGGTTAATTGTGAAATCCGGTAATCGCTGCATCCCTAGCTGTGCGTATGATCTGAGAGCATTGTTTGATTTTGCCAGAAGAGTCAGAGGTTTTCTGAATGTGGTTTGAAATTTTGGTTTTGTGTTTAAGGTTTTGAGAAAGTGAGTGATGGTTTAAAGAAATTAGTTTTAGCAATTCAGAAAAACTGTAACTAAAAGAAGAGATGATCGGTTCACGTGCCGCTTGAACTGAGGCGCTACAGCGATCTGTCACATTTACAAGCGACAAAAAGCTATTTATTGTTTATAATAAAATTGATAGAATCTGAGCTGAGAATTTGGTTCATATCAAAAGTAACCATCGTCATCAGTGTCCGAAAGTTTGTGTGTGTGTGAGAGAGAGAGAGAGAGAGAGAGAGAGAGCATGTATGTGTGTGTGTGTGTGTGTGTGTGTGTGTGTGTGTGTGTGTGTGTGTGTGTGTGTGTGTGTGTGTGTGTGAGAGAGAGTGCGTGAGAGTGCGTGTGTGTGTGTGTGCGCGCGAGTTTGTGTGTTTATGAATGTGTGTGTGTGTGTGTGTGTGTGTGTGTGTGTGTGTGTGTGTGTGTGTGTGTGTGAGTGGACTATATATTGCCAGACATGACAGACTTGTGGACCTCATTGCTGCTCAGATTCCCTGCGTGGCTGATGAGCAGATTTTAATCATACTACTGTACAGTCTGAAATGAATACATTATGACAAATTTAATTAATGACAATTCCTATATTAACTAATATATTAACTATATAGAATCTTTATTAGTTGCTGATGCAGTAATCATTAATTAATGGTTTAGTTCTTCATGAGTCATACATTAACACATGATTATCTGTGTATTAGTTAAAGGTGCTCTATGTAGCTTTTCTTCTAAAATGAATCCTTTTTTTATTGCCTGTGCGTGAAGGGGTTGTAATCACACATTACAATGATCCACGTGTCGGGTTTTGCCATTACCTCTGAAGGCCAGTATTCATATTTATATGTGAAGTCTCCGGGTCGGATTTTCTGCGAAATCCATCGGATGTGACGTGCATGCGAGCTCCCGAGCCTCTCTCCTTATATACAGTCTATGCGACGGCACTGCAGCTGACGACATGGAGTCTGATAACACCCAAACACGACCTGCCTCCAGCACAACACACACTCCAACACAAACTCCACATAAATATAAAAAACAAAAAAAAGTTTTATCTCCTGAAGCTCGTCAGGCCAAACGTGATTCTGATCGACTCAGGACGAAAACACGGATCAACATCGGCAGAGCTTTTGAATTATTAGTAAACTCTAATGAAATAGCAAGGTAAACTACATGAGACATGAAATGAATACAAAAGACTGTTCCAGGATAAGAAAAGGTGCTTTAGGATGTAACTTATTTTATGTACTAGATCTACTGTCTAACGTCACTCATCCCACTACTGTCATATTGTTTATAATACACATTTCCAGACACGTTCAGTTCAGTAATGTTACTTCCTACGGTCTTACTGTTACACTGAAATTGTTCAGTCTAGTTCACCGTTTTCATTATCATATTATACATTCATCTATGTTGACATTGCTGATTGTGAAAGATACACGAATAGTCAGTGAAATGCCTTATGCCGGCTAAATGCAGTCAATGTAACGTTATCATGGTACGAGCATGGAGCATTAGTTCAACGTCAAGCTGATAAAAGTAGCCTATTATTGTAACGTTGCAGTGGGAGTTTACATGAGTTTCCAGCATGTTGTGTGATGCTTTCGTCGTTGCGTTGAAAGTCTCAGTGTGGCCGGTAGTGAATGCTCGCTCTTGAGATCGCACACGCACACGAGCACGAGCGCTCTTGTTGCAATCTGAAACATCACCGCTAGAGGCCGCTAAAAAATACATAGAGCACCTTTAAGCATGAATTAATGCATATTAGTGCACCCGTATTGTAAAGTGTTACCACATAAATAGTGAACAGGATTACTGTGTGATTTTGTGTATTGAACACATGCTGGAATATTTGGGGGAAAGTGCACTTCTGATGATGTGTTGTGATATTAGTACGAAGAGTTTTGTAAAAGATCAGACAGTTTCATAATTCCTGATTACAGAAATATTATATTCTTTATATTTTATAAATATTCTATATATATATATGATTATATTATATATCTAGTACGTAAGACTCGAGATATAAAGTGTGTGTAATTCACTGTTGTTTTCTCTCCATCAGATCATCATCCACTCACTCTGGATCTGAACACAGTGAATAAACGCCCCCTTCTGTCTGAGAATAACAGAGTGATTACTAACACTTTCCCAAAGCTTCAGCCGTATCCTGATCATCCAGACTGATTTGATGATGTGTGTCAGGTGTTGTGTAGAGAGAGTGTGTGTGGACGCTGCTACTGGGAGATTGAGTGGAGTGGATATGGTGTGTATATATCAGTGTCATATAAGAGCATCAGGAGGAAGGGATCGGGTGATGAGTGTGTGTTTGGATGTAATGATCAGTCCTGGAGTTTGATCTGCTCTTCCTCCAGTTACTCATTCAGACACAATAATATAGAGACTAAACTCCCTGTAAAGCCCATCAGCAGGAGAACAGGAGTGTGTGTGGATCACAGGAGAATAGGAGTGTGTGTGGATCACAGGATAACAGGAGTGTGTGTCTGACAGGAGAATAGGAGTGTGTGTGGATCACAGGATAACAGGAGTGTGTGTGTGACAGTAGAACAGGAGTGTGTGTGGATCACAGGAGAATAGGAGTGTGTGTGGATCACAGGATAACAGGAGTGTGTGTCTGACAGGAGAATAGGAGTGTGTGTGGATCACAGGATAACAGGAGTGTGTGTGTGACAGTAGAACAGGAGTGTTTGTGGATCACAGGAGAATAGGAGTGTGTGTGTGACAGTAGAACAGGAGTGTGTGTGGATCACAGGATAACAGGAGTGTGTGTGTGACAGTAGAACAGGAGTGTTTGTGGATCACAGGAGAACAGGAGTGTGTGTGGATCACAGTGCAGGAACTCTGTCCTTCTACAGCGTCTCTGACACAATGAGCCTCATACACACAGTCCAGACCACATTCACTCACACACTCTATCCTGGGTTTAGGGTTGGTATTGGATCATCAGTGAAACTGTGTTGATGAATGAGAACAGACTGTAGAGAGATTCTACCCATAATGCTTTGAGCTGCATGATAAATCAGTAACAGTGAGATGTTATAGAGTCTCTTATATTCTCTTCAATACATTAATACTACAGTAAAATAACATGTCAGAATAAATGTGTGTAATGAATCCTTACACAGACAGAAAGATCTGTGTGTGTGTGTGTGTGTGTGTGTGAGAGTCACGATGAGTGACGGTGTGTATGTTTTTCTCAAACTATATTCAGTTCTTATTGTACTGTCACATAAATCATTTTTATTATTACTATCAAAATGACCTTTCAGTGAAATTTATCATTCTATAAAACACGTTATTTGTTGTAAAATTGATGAATGTCAATTTATTAATAAATGTGAAATATATAAACTCAGATCATCTGATCATACTGTAAACACTTGATCAATTATTGTAATATAATCCAGTTTACTTTAAATAAACCTCCTGAACAGAACTGCATCTACACACCTGGTGTTATTGTTAAAATGTCTCATCTTCAAATATTTCCAATCCCACAATGACACATTATATGAACTTTTCTTTACTATTATCTTTACTATTTTTAACTTGTTAACATCATTTGTAGCTATAGTATTTGCATATTAATACTGTAATATCCTGGTATAAATGGTTTCTGCACACAAACATTACAGTTTTTACACATTTAAAGTGTTTAAATCAATGCAAACCGTTCAGTCAGTTCAACTGTTTTTATACAAGCTTTGTACAATAAATGATCCATTCTTGAAACATTGCAATGCTTTATTTAACAATATGATGAGCATTATTTTGGGGTGTAAATCGCATTCCCTCACGAGTAACAGAAAAGGATTGTCGCCAGCAACACACTACACACGCAATTTACTCGTACTTTTTGATAATTTCATGATTTATCAACTGACAATGTAGTCTCGACGTCACATGTCTGTAATTTCATTACCATCAAATTACCAACTGAACGTCGTCAGTACGGTCTCCCAAAGTTACAAGATAACCAACTAACTCACGGCCCAATATTGTCAATATTGTTTGTTTTCCCTTTATTTCGCCGATGGGAATTTTCAAATGAAACCGTAGCAGAGTCTCAATGCAACAGACGGTGAGCAGAGTCGGCTGAATGAATGACTCACTAATGTCGCTTTTCCATTACCATTCCATTACCATTCCAGTACCAGCTCAACTCGACTCGGCTCGGCTCGCTTTTCGCTCCGTTTTCCATTACAGATAGTAGCCGTTTCTCAATGTTAAGGATGCTTCCTTGGCAGGATTGATCCTTCCAAGTCATTTCCGTCAGAGGCAAGGCGAGGCTCCTCTTTAGCATTCGGAGAACACTTAAATGGAACAGGCTAGCAAGTGCACGTCATTGCGTCATTACGTCAGTGAAAAGGTCCGCTTTTGGCGCTGCAAAAATTCAAAAAGATCAAAAAGTTGTGATGTACACTACCGTTAAAAAGTTTGGGGTCAGTACGATTTAAAATGCTTTTAAAATAATTATCTTCTGCTAACCATGTTAAATTACTTTGTACAACTTAACTAGTTATTTATAAAAGAAATGCCGGTGACGGCAACCAAGCTACAATTGTTAAATGACAGGTCCGGTTCAGTTATAGCCATCAATAACGTAATTTGTATATATTTGTATAATTTGTAATATCAATACGGTAGTAATTTGTACTGGCATTTAAACATTAAACTTTACTTATATGTACTACGGTTATAACAAATGTATGGTAACGTAAATATACTTACATTTAAAAGCATAAACCCCGTTATTGCTCCGACTCCACTAACGTTTTCATTTTTTGAACAAGATAGCAAAGCTGCGTGTAACCGTTTCCCAAAGCCAAGGGTCAATAACCACACTCCGGAGGAGCCGACACCAATGTAAAGTATCCGGCTCAGGTTTTGGGGAATATGTATTAAATAATTCATAATTAATAATTATTCATACGGGTTTGAACCAGATAATCATACATGTTAAATCACCCAAAGAGGGGGGTAATATGTTACCTGCATCTGCATTCATAAATATACACAGACAGTTAATCACAAAGGATTATAGTCAACTGCATGTGTACACATATTTTACAGACAGGTTAAATTTAGCTCAATTGTACAGTATATCAATACTCAATCCCAACAGGTTATAATTAAATATTACTATGTCAATTGTCTAAAATAGATAATTTGTCAGGATAATCTCTAATGGGATTAATTTATGATCGAATCATCTGCTTGTCCAGCAAGACAGATCATCAGATATCTATCAAACCTCATGAAAGATTATCCCTTTTATAGATTTTCAGTTTATTCCTCTGGCCACGAGGGTATCACTTTATTGTTCTATAAAAAGCACTATTTACGTATCAACCAATTGTACAGCTCGTAAATTTATATACAAACACAATAACGGACAAAACACGGACAGAGATTGAAAGTGAAAGAGACATGTGAGTGAGAGAGAGAGAAGCTTGGAGATCCGTGCGGATCACAGTTTGGCAAAATTCACCTAGACAGTTAAACCTTTCAAGAGACAACACGGAAAAACACAATCTTAATGCTCTAAAAGCTCGATACTTGCACGGTTACTCTTTAGTGGCTGCTTCGAAGTCATTAGGATGCGTGTTCTGTCTGTTCGTCACGTGGTCTGCGGAGTTGTCCGAGGCACGTGCTTCAAACGAAGGTTTGAAGGTCTGACGTGAATTACCAAAGAAACAATATAGGCTAAGTTAGTCGAAAGGAAAAACAAAACTTAAACAAACAAAAGTAAAGATCCCCAAAAGGGGAATCACGACGGAGTTACATCATGTGAGGAGGTAAGAGAGATTAAGAGAGTTCGAGAGAGAGTTGAGCTTGGCTGCGTCTCTTTAAAGACACGCCTCTTCTGGCGTGAATGCACCAATCAGCTGGGAGAAAAGTGCCCGCGGAAGATTCCTATTTGTCTTGTCAGAACACTTATTAAATTAAATTATGACCTGCGTTAGGAATGGTCATTTCTACTGCAGATAATCATACCTTTTACGGTGTGTTCATACATATATCTGGCTGAGTCAAATCCAGGGCATTCTTACAATATCAAAAACGACATATAAACATTATAGGAAAACATAGTTACATTAAAAATGCATCTAGAGGCACCTCTGTTCATTTAGAACTACAATACGGTCACATTTGACAAACACATTTGGGCAAACATGAAAACATATCGAATATATCATAGTAAAAGTCTTTCAGTGAGGATATGGAGAAACGTTCTTATGTGTGTGTGTTTGGATCTGCGTGCATTGAGCACACAACAGGGCGGTTCGTGAAATTCCTTGAAGCTTGAACCCGCAGTTTAAAGTGTTCTGGTGAATCTCGAAGGACATTTGAATATGTCAGTTCATGGGGTGTTTAAGAGAAAGAACCTTCGAGATTTCTTATAATACCGCTGTGTCACAAAGTTAGCAAGATGTAATGTAAATCAACAAATGGGGAACGAAGATTGGAGTTTAAAGAGACTAAACATGCCACACATGCGACCCTGGGTTTCTCATAGTATGCAAGTCATGTCTCAAACATTAACCCATTAGAGTTTACAAGGACACACAGACCAAACCACATAAAGGAAAATCATGAGATGGAACATTAGATAGATGTTAATACAGCTATAACATATATAGGATTAACAAGGATTCATTTCTTCGGGTAATAAAATTCATCAGTCTTGTAACAGAACACCCCGTTCTGTGTAGGTGTGTGTGAGTCTGTGTTGGAATGTTCTCTCTTTCGGCCGCCTGGGCTGAGATTGCGATCTCTTTGAGGCTTCGAACTTAAAGTCGGGGAATGCAAGGGGGTTTTCGGGTACGAATCGCAGAGTCGTAAATGCTGTCAAAAGCACTCTAAAACCCAGATCCGTTGTCACCGGCCTGGCATTTTAGAGTGTTGTAGCGACAATGTATATACATATACATATAATATGAAATATATATACATATTTCAGAGCAGCAAACAAAAACATTAACACCACTGTCATCAAGATAAATTAAATAACAGTCCAAATTGTATAAAAACAACAAAGATGCATTTGAGGACAATTCAGATGTCTTGTGGTCCATAGCTGGCAGCGCAGTATCTGACTCTTGGAATGGTAGAGCCTGTTTTTGAGTGCTTTGTTAGAAAGTTCACCTCCTTCCAGTTACATAAAAGTCAGTTGGTCTACCTCAAAAGGTGTAGTGGAGATCAGCAGGATAACTGAGGTTCTGAGGTACGCTGATCACACGCAACTCTACCTCTCATTCCAGCCTGACGATCCGACGGTAGCTGCTCGTATCTCAGCCTGCCTGACCGACATTTCTGGCTGGATGAAGGACCACCACCTTCAACTAAACCTTGCGAAGACAGAGCTACTTGTGGTCCCGGCCAACCCAACACTATACTATACTATACTAGAAGTATAGTAACAAGTATTACTATACTCCTTTGTTTTATTATTTATTTAATTATAAATTGATTTGGGGATGGGGGCCACAAACACCACACAACAGACACCACAGAGAAAAGACAACACCAGTAAGAGAATGGGGATGGGGGCTTGAGGCAGAGAAAGGACAAACAAACACAAAACCAAGAGACAACCAGCCAAATAAAAGCAATAAACAGCTAACGTAAGAAAACAACTGAGGGAGAATCAAAAGAAAAAACAGTCAAGCAAATTAAATAAACAGCACAGCCAGGAGAACTAGAATAAAAACAATACATTTAAATAAATAACTTAATGAAAATCATAAAGAATAGTTCTACCTGTGACAACTATAAAAAAATGAAATTTGTTTGGGTGAATGTTCAATTTTAACCATAAACATAATAGTAGTATTGTTTGTTGGTCTGGTGATAAAGGAAAATCAACCAATTTGTACCCTGGTCACTCCTTTTAACAGTTTCCATTACACTCCATTTATTGGCACTTGTGTCCCACTATTTCCAACAGAAGCATTACTAGTGACACTGGGTGCTGCACTTGTAGCACCAAAGTCACAATTAGTCTTAGTACACACTTATTTTAATATCCAATTCCACAAAAGTAGTGCCACAATTCAAAGATGTGGCTTACCATAAACCATGATGTAAACAATCTGAAAGTGACAACAAGGCCCTTTTATGGTGCCGGAGGAAGGAGTGGTGTGCTGCTTTGTCCTGCCAGTCCAGCATTTATTTGAAGAGAGAGTGATGGTAGGTGACTGGGCCAGTCTTAATACTATCATCAGTCCTTAAACCCTGCACGCAGTGCACGCAGGCTCACATCCTCCAGGTATTGGGGAAACTCTGGGAGGCCCTGACACGAGTACCAGGGAGAAAAACTAAATGATTTAACTTCACTTTTATTTTACTTTACACAAGTACCAAGAGTACAGAGCACTGCCTTTCCCTGGTGGTTCATCAAACAGAATAAAACCCAAAAAAAGCACTAAATGATCTGAAAGTCCCAGAGCTAGAGATCATTTTTGACTGAGTAATGCTAGGTTTCACACACAAGTAGGTCTACATAACTAATAAGAACTACAAGCTGCATAAAAAAAAATTCATCTACTTAACTAACATAATAAGTAGGCTAAATTACACTGGAGAAAAATGCAAAGGAAAATAAAAAGTATACAACTTTATAGATTTGTTTTGGAAGAGTTTTGTTTTGACACAGAAGGGGTAGCAGTAGATGGTGGAAGCTGAGAGTGTTTAGCAGATATAGTGGCATAGAAAGAGGAGCTGGAAGGCAGGTGAAGTTCTGCACACCCTTCAAACTCAGTGATTAGCTTCTGTTGGTAGCGGTGCTTGAAGGGGGTAGAGAAGGGGGAGAGGGACCTCTGCTGGTTGAGCTTCCACATAGCAAGAAGGGCTATAAATATGTTACAAAACTAAAATGTGAATTAAATTATAGAAACTTATAAATAAATAGGCTACCTGCTATCCTAAGATACATATAAAATGAGTTCACTTGTCTTAATCTGAAGTTACAGGTCACCAATGGTCTTACAATTGTTGAATTCTCCCTAACAGCCAGAGTTATTATTTTATTATTTTTAATTTTTATTTCAGTAAACTAAAGTGTTTTTTTTCACACCCAGTGCTACTTTATTTGTACTAAAAAACGTTATATTAGTTCAGTTTTAGTCTACAATCACCTCGCTAACTATAGTTAGCCAACTTTTATTTTGAAAGTGTTTCCGGTTACTTTCGCTTCCAAAAAAGGAATAGACCACGTGACTTCCGTTTTTTGTTTATAAACGAAAACCGAATTGACTGAAGTCTCAAGACTCTCTTCATTCTTTGTTCAAAAAGGAATAACGATAAAATGATCGCTAAAAAACGAAAAACGGGCCGTTTTTAATTGGTTTTTCGTTTTTTGATTCTGACACCAAAAACGGTTATTTGGTTTTTCGTTTTGAAACAAAAAACAGAAAAACGGTATTTTCGTTTTGTAATTGCAAACGAATTACGGATTATCCAGAGATCCCCTGACCAATATGGAGTGCATGGAAGCATGTTCAAAGAATTGCTGAGCATGAAGGAAGCAAAATCCACAGAGGGAGTGCAGAGGCCTATTTTCTCAGGGCAAACCAGGGAGATATAGGTAGTTTACTGACAGAAAAACAGATATCAGCACATCGAGATCAAGTAAGGAATAAGCGACGTGGCGTCATGGAACGTGTTTATATGTCATCAAGGTCATTGGTAAGCGTGGCCTTAGTTATCGTGGTGATAAACACGAGAGTGCTTATTCCTTAGAAGACTAGAGGTGTAACGGTTATTATATAACCGTGAGACAGACGGTTATAGTTGAACACCGTCATTAGAACTCTATAACCGCCAAAACTGTGTTATTAAAATATTTTTTACAAACATTTTTTATCATAGAGAATGTTTAAATACTAATATCAGCTTACGAGGGAAACAGAGGCGGAGTTAGTGGTGGATATTCCACCATTTGGGGAATTAAGCTCATTTTCCACCTCCCCTCGAGTAAAACAATTGTTTTTGACCGTTTTGGAAACCATTCAGCCGATCTTAGCCGACCACTTTTAGCATAGCTTAACGTAATTTATAGGTATGACGACAATACTAGGGGTGGAACGGTACACAGAAGTCACGGTTCGGTTCATACCTTGGTTCAGACATCACGGTTCGGTACAATGGAGTGAAAAGCAAAACAAAAATATAGAAGGCATTTTTATAAATGTCTTAAGCCTTGTATTTTTTAAATGAGTTTTATTAATAAACGCTTAGAACCAGTTTATTTGTAGTGCACTGACAATAGTTTTATATAATTAGTTTATTAAATTAATAAAAAGACAAAAAAAAACTTGAGATATGTTTGGTAATTGTACCTGAATGAATTTAAAATTAATTTGCTATATTTCAGATCAATATATTTGTTTTCCTTAATTTTAATTAACCCTAACTTAATTCTAATCTGAATTATAAATAATTGATTTCCGTTTAAAATAATACTACCATTAAAAACACATTTGATTTTCTTTTTTAATGAATGTAGAATGCGGAACTTAAAAATAAACAGATTAGTGCTCCTAATGCGAGGACAAGAAATTAAAACCAATGCGATATGATGAATGTCCAAAAGATGGCACTCACAGACTGTTTTTAAATGGGGTTGAATAAATATATTTTTGCTTTTGAACTGTGTGTGTGTGTGTGTGCCTTGGTGTCTGTTAGTGACAAGTGAAAAAAATAAAAAATCCCGAATAATCCAGACCAACCAGAGCGCACTATTCCTACAACATCATCAGTGCTGAAGCGGAACTACCAGAGCCGTTCGGCAGATAGCGAGCAGATGCAGCATATGTGTTGTAACGAGGCAGGGTCAGGCCAGAGGGATCCATTTGCAGCTTTTTATTAAGAATGGTGAAAACAGGAAGGGTGAGCAATGGCAAACAGGTCAGAACAGAAAAGGCAGAGATAAACCAGGTTGACAGGCAAAGGGCCGAGGCAGGCAGCAAGCATCAGAGTCCAATTCTCAAACCAGATCGGGGCAGGCAGAATGTAGTCAGCAACGGTAAACAATCGGTCAAATACAGAAATCAAACATGGGGCATGATGGCCGGGCAAAATCCATATAAGTTGCTATTGTGGTTCACGATCATAGGCCCTGTCCCACATGGCACACTTCATATGAATATTCAGTCTTGTGTACTTATTTAATGTGTCCGTTAAATTCATGAGACCGTCTTTAGGGTGTCTCATTTTTCATTTTAGGTTTCAGAAGGTTGCTCACGCATACTTTGTGGTTAATATGTGCCCTCGATGTGCACTTTTGCAGAGCCCACACTGATGCAAGCTCTACAGCACACTTCTTTTCGACAGTCAAAGCAGGGTTACGTTTTTGTACGTCGTGCACAATAACCCTAAAGGCACCAGGGTGGCAGTGCCACCGGCTTCTTATATATATATATATATATATATATATATATATGTATATATATATATATATATATATATGTATATATATATATATATGTATATATATATATATATGTATATATATATATATATATGTATATATATATATATGTATATATATCTATATGTATATATATATATATATGTATATATATATATGTATATATATATATGTATATATATATATGTATATATATATATGTATATATATATATATGTATATATATATATATATATGTATATATATATATATGTATATATATATATATATGTATATATATATATATATGTATATACAGTGGTTAAATTGGGCCGGGGCTCTCCGGGGCTCAGCCCCTGCACATAAGCCTGCACGTTTGCAGTCAGTTGCCTACTGGAAATTATGTCACATACAATTTGATAAAAGTGATGCTTTTGAAAAAATATTTCTGACAATAAATGAAAGATTTTTCAAATGGCATGTCTATTTTGTCTCGGCGGAGCTGAGATGAGAACAATCGGAACACGGCCGTATTTTTGTTCAGCTGCTTAATCTCGTTGTCAGTCGACCATGATCGCGCACCGCTCGCGCATGCGCATTTGACACGGATAAATGTACGCAGCAATAATGAATGTTCCAAAATTAAATAACCAGGACTAGGTTGACCATGTGATTTTTCTCAGGAGATGTTTTGAGCATTTTACTTCAGATACCGGATTATCAGCAAACTGCCAAGAGAACTGCTAATTTAACGTTAGCTGGCTACTTAAAATAAACTAGCAATCTATTCAGTCAGCATATTTGTATTTGATCTGTGTGAATTACAGAAATATAAGACTTGCTAGACCTAAGTTACTTTTAGCTACCAAGCTCTGTGGTTAATGAAAATTAAATCAACCATTTATTCTCCAACTTTCAGAGATACATTGGTCCGTGTACGTTTTGATAGTTTGTTTTCCAATTTGAAACGAAATAAGCAGAAACGAGAAAACGGCGCCTTATTTGTTTTTTTGTTTTTTCAAAAAAAACGAAAAACGAGATTTCGGCTTGATTTTTCGTTTTTTAGTTCACAGGCAAAAACGAATAAATGACTTTAAAATTCGTTTTCTACATGTGGGCGATCCTGAGACGCCCCCTTCCGCCGATTGGTCAAACAAATCTGAGCATGTGACGTCATCAGTCGTCGCTCAGGTCTGTTCAACAAAATAATAGTCCTACTATGGCTACCGATTCTTAAACGGTACAGGGCAGGCCCTATTGGGCTTTCTTCTGTGCAACTTTACCGTTTCACAGAAATCTTTAAATCAGAAATATTAAATATTAGTCTGCCACCAGCCCGTTTTATTTAGCTGTGCGGAGTTAAATCTGTTTGGTGAAGCTGTGCTTGACAGCGGCGAGCGGGAGAGGCTCTGACCAATGTTCAGTCAGCAGTCACAACTTTTCTTTTAGACAGTATACGCTCCGTTTTGACACGGGATTGTGAATAGGCCTACTGTAATGCCAAACGGCTGAGGGTGGGTACCGATGATGGTGAAAGACATTTTTACTGAAACTGTAATCATAGGCGCGACCCGCGAGAATGATTGACAGGACGATAGAGGCAATTAAAAGCGCAATAACGTCAATTAAAAAAGTGTTTAATATAAGTGACTTTGTCTGTTTTATTGTTTTTGTTGTGTTTTTAATCAAATAATTGTGAACCACAAGCCAAGCCTTCGTTTTAAAGAGCGATTTCCAAATATATTTTATTTATTTGTTATAGGCCTAATATGGGTATTTTATGTCACCCGTCTTAGTTTGATTATATTATACGCGAGTTGTTTTTTATTATTGTACTATTTTATTGTTGTTTTTTAATTCACAATATATCATAACAACTTTTACTTTTAGGTAGCAAAATATTTTTTTGAAAATTCTACTAGACTAACGTCACTCATAAATCATGAAATTTCACACATCGACAATCTCTTGAGTTTTATTAAAAATCTTTAACTTTTAGGTAGCAAAATATTTTTTAGTAATTCTGTCAATTACACTAAGGTTAGATTTCATTGAAGGTAAATTGGAGCGGCCACACTGAGCTGCGCGTAACGCGTAACGAGACAGAGGCTGCCCGGTAGCTACTGTCTGAAATGGTTAACTCTGTGGCGAAAACAGATTTAACTAATCATAAAGTCAATCAGGATACATAATACAGCCTACTATAGGCCTACACTATCACACATAAACACAAGATTTTGACGCATATCCAAGTGTTTGTGCGCAAGAAAATAAATAGCATGTCATTGACATATTTTCAGATTTTTGTTTATGACTTTTTGCCCCTTTATTAAACATTTAAAATATTCACAAATTAATATGGAAAAAAAAATCGATTTTACTTTCTAAAATTAAATTAGAACCTGGAAATTATATTTTTCCCGCAGTGCTGAATGAGAAGAGCCATGTCTCTGGAACCATACGGAGAGATGATTTATAGGTGATTTATGGGCTAATCATAATAAATGTGTCTGAAAAATAACGAGGGATTTTTATTGTTTAAATAAACTGTTTTCTAAATTAGTGTCGGCTAAACATATCTCCATCTCCACTGTAAAGCGGATGCACCGAGAAATGCACCTTTCGGATTATAATCAGACGGTATTTGCTTTCGATTCGAATTTGTTAGTTTAAAAGTGGACATTTCAAGCTTTAGATATAGGCTTTTGTTTCAGTTCATTTATCAGACGCGCTCCGGAGATCATGAAAGCGCGCCTGATTGTTTTATTTAATTTTACAAAAGCACAACGTTTTCTTGTTATTGTGAGTTTACACAAATAAAAGTAGTTGCGAATGATGTATAATTTTTTCCTGTATGACCAGAAATTATATTATTTTAAGTTGTTCCAGTGTTGATAGGAAAATACAAGTGTTTGCGCGGGCGCCTCCGTGCCAAGCAGTGCACAATTGGATATGCGTCACAAACTTGTGTTTATTTGTGATAATCTTAGCCCAGTATTATTATTGTCTAACTTGTATTATGACTGACATTTGACGAATTGCTTTGTTCTTTTTTTTTTCTTTTTTTTTTGTCGATAAAAGCGTCTTCTAAATAGGCCTATATAGCCTAAATGTAATAAAAAAAAAATAATGATAATTATTATTATTTGCATTTATTACCACGGGTGTAATTTCCTGTGTTTGTTTTTATTTAGGCCTACGCTGTTTTATAATTACACTGGGTCACCAACTAAGGACAGACTGAAATCACTGTAAATTAACATGTCCTTCTTGACTCTTCAACCGAGTGTAATGGTATTTAAGAAGCCTTTAACATTATGTGCTCAACATTAAATCTGTAACTAGCCAACATGAAGAATAGGGTTGTGCCGGTGAGGAAATTTTCCCATTGATTAGTTAACTTATGACAACACCAGTTATTTGTTAATCTCTTCTGTAGATTTAGATCTTTATAAGTTGTTATGATAGATTGTTAATTAAAAAACAACACTAAAATTGTACAATAAAAAAAAACTCGCGTATAGGCCTACTATAATCAAACTAATAAGGTGACATAAAATACCCATATGACAAATAAATTTAAAACGAAGGCTCGATCGGTTTGTGGTTCACAATTATTTGATTAAAAACATCAAAAACAATAAAACAAAGACTAAGTCACTTATATTAAACACTTTTTTAATTGTGTTTTTGTTAACTGAAGTTATATTGCGCTTTCAATTGGCTCCGCTATCGTCCTGTCAATCATTCTCGCGGGTCGCGGCTATGATTACAGTTTCAGTAAAAATTTATTTCACCATCATCGGTACTAAACCCTCAGCCGATTGGCATTACAGTATTTGCAATCACAATCCCGTGTCAAAACGGAGCGTAATACTGTCTAAAAGAAAAGTTCTGACTGAACATTGGTCAGAGCCTCTCCCGCTCGCCGCTGTCAAGCACAGCTTCACCAAACAGATTTAACTCCGCACAGCTAAATAAAACGGGCTAGTAGCAGACTAATATTTAATATTTCTGATGTAAAGATTTCTGTGAAACGCATAAAGTTACACAGAAGAAATAAGCCCAATAGGACCTGCCCTGTACAGTTTAAGAATCGGTAGCCATAGTAGAGGACTATTATTTTTTTATTTTTTTAGGACTATTATTTTGTTGAACAGACCTGAGCGACGACTGATGACGTCACATGCTCAGATTTACTTGACCAATCGGCGGAAGGGGGCGTCTCAGGACCGCCCACATGTGGAAAACGAATTTTGAAGTAATTTATTTGTTTTTTGCCTGTGAACTAAATAAAAAAATCAAGCCGAAATCTCGTTTTTTCGTTTTTTTTGAAAAAACGAAAAAACGAATAAGGCGCCGTTTTCTAGTTTCTACTTATTTCGTTTCAAATTGGAAAACAAACTATCAAAACGTACACGGACCTACATTGAAATGAGTGGAGCATATCCACCCAAGAAGAGGAAACTGACTTACTTCTTCCAAAGGTGGGGTGATATTCCAGACATTTTTAGCATGACTAGCTCTGTAACATGTTGGCAGTAGAGATGGGACAGTATGAAAATGACCAAAATTATCAGAGTGTTCGGTAATATTGCGGTATTTTTAAAAGTGTGTTCAATATGTTCAGTAAGCACTGACAGCCTGTCAGTGACAGGCCTACACACGCTGAAATAGTTTCAAAAAGTGTAACAGTGCTTAATATATTACAAAAATATAGGCAATATGCTTGTAAAAACTATTGAAAACGGTCTGAAACACTGAAATATCTTTTGTGTAATTGTGTAATTGGGTTGTGTAATGAGGCAAGAAATCAAAACTTTCCCTTTTTGTGTGTGTGTGTGTCGTAGTAAAGAGGGAGAATGGGAGAAGGAAGTTTGTATGAGGTGGACCTGGTCACCACAGACCCAAATTTTCTCAGCTGTTGCTACTGTCATATGCTGCACTGTCTCTCCATGTGGCACATTATGTTTGGCACATTGTATGGGTCACTATATCATAACAAGGTATTACAACGTGTAATCAAGTGATGACTGATTAACAGTAATGTAAATGCTAAATGTCCTAATACCTGTTGCAAAGTATATGCCCTTAACCTTGCAGTTTTTCACATATCATGTCATACTCAATTTCTCCATTTCTTTGCACAAAATTCTCCAGAAAGTGCTATTTAATGGTTTATTTTTCAAAAAAAAAAATTCACGGGGGGGGGGGGGCATGCCCCCCGGACCCTAGGGAGAGCACCCCCACATTATAAATCCCAATTTAACCCCTGTGTATATATATATATATATATATATATATATATATATATATATATATATGTGTATATATATATATGTATATATATATATATATATATATATATATATATATGTATATATATATATATGTATATATATATATATATGTATATATATATATATATATATATATATATATATGTATGTATATATATATATATATATATATATATATATATATATATATATATATATAAATATAGCTGCGAGCAGCGATGAAGGGCCACGCCGGTGCCTTGGGTTGCGGTGCCACCGGCTTGGGGCCGTTGGTGAACTGGCAGAAAAGATAATTGAAATGAAAGACAACAAAAAGCTCATCCCCTTTTCTGTTAATAAAGACTAAATTAGTTAAGTAGGTTGTTTTTGTTAAATAAATGCGAGTTTGTTTGTTTTTGTTTTTTGTGGTTGTACTTTTTATAACTTGAGCTTGGTCTAGGGCAGGGCATACTTTTTTTCAAGTATTGAGAGAGTTTTCTCATTTTTGAAATGCTCAAAATAATGTTTGTCGCATAATCAGATGGTTCAGATGTGATCCTGATACCCTAGTAAAGATTGGGTTGTATTATTTGTAGTGTTTTAATTTTTTTTAATAAAAGTGCATTTTTTTCTCTGATGTGCTGCCTATAGTGTTTGTTCTACTTCCGTCAGGTATGCAAAACTGTTCTCGTTTTAAATGGTAATTATGTTGCATATCATTAATGGAAACCTGTATGCAATCTGTTGACAGGTTATAGACTTTCTACTGATATCAACTGTTTTTCACTTTAATTAGATAGTCCTAAAAGATATCTACTAACACTTAGTGGAGAATGTCTAATAATAGTCTACTGATCATAAACAATATATTTGTTGAGAAGCAACAGAGAAGCAACTAATCTTTAGTTGACTATCAACAGATTATCAACAAATGGTAAACTACAGATCAACAATTTTTAATCAGTTGAAATAATCATAAATTTGATGCATTTGAGACCCCTTGAGTAGGATATACAGTATCATATACAGATCATATGCTGACATGACAGTTGACTTTCAACTGACAGGTTTATTTCGAGTTGTTGGTCGACAGCTTAGAAGATGGTGACTCAATCTACGTAAAGTTAGTTGACAGTTGGTTAATAACCTGTTGCAAAAAAAAAAAAAAAAACGTTGAAATTCAACAGGCACTTTGTGTAACATCGGTAGATTAACACTTGAAATGTTCCTTATAGTCTGGCAGTTAGTTGAACGTATGTTACTTGTCTGTTGAAACAGTGTTGTTGAATGTCAACTGATACACTGTTGACAAGCAACTGAATGGCTACTAATAACTAGTAGAGTCTCAACAAATGAACTATCAAAATAAAGTGTTACCCAATATTCTCTAAAAAATACAAACATGTACATACATGTTGCTCACATATTATGGTAGCCCTGTTTGTGCTAAATAGAGTGTAATGACAACTTTGCCATTAATGTGTTTATAAGCAACTGTAAAAAAGCAAAAATGTCAGAGCATGTCAGAACACCTCAAGGTCCCGGAAAACACCTTAGACCCCAGAGGGTTAAGAAACTGACTTTGGCCAGTGTATCAAAGCAAAGAGTCTATGTCATGTTATTTGATGAAAGACTGAATCACTACTTACTGGCTAAACAGTTCGACATGCACGTCAGTCTATGGGACTGGTCCGAGGTGAACACTAAATACATCGGCTCAGAGTTTATGGGCCATTCATCAGCTCAAGACATTGCTGAAAAAAATCAATAACTTGCTTTCTGAGATCGGAATCAAGAATCTTGTCCAAATCTCAATGAACGGGCCGAGGAAAGTATTTGAGACTCTCCAGAAGCAAGTGCAGAATGATGTGGGAAAGTCACTAATGTGGCGGAAGTGACGTTATGACGAGAACGTGTAACTTGAGAAGTCTTGTTGCTACGGAGACGTGTGCTGTCTGTTAAAAGAAGGTGTGCGAAGTTGTATGCTTCGGTACGAGAAATGAGTCTGCTTGGGAGAAGAGTGAAGGAAAAAGGGATGGCAAAATGAGCTTCCTGAACCACTGAGACCTCACAGCCATTGCTTCACCCAAAGGTTCACCCATTCAGCATTGCTCACTAGTGACACCTAGCTACTGTGCAAAGAAGTAGCAGACAAATTAAATAATTCTGAACCAATGACCTGAGCGGACTTATGATGTCCTGTGTTGAGTGCAGTGCTTATGGTGGAAGGAGTGTAATAAAGTAAACTGCAACAGAATAGTCTGGGGTGGAAAAAGTTAAGAATTGTTTCTGGGGGGGGTTTTGTGCAGTGAACTCTTGCTAGTTTTAGGGCAGTGTTGTGCTTATGGGGTATATGGGACAGGGCCGTCCATAAGGGGGGATAAAGGGGAACGTTGTCTGGGGCCCAGCCGCTAGGGGGGGCCCATGCAGTCCAGCAATAATTATGTTCATCCTAAATATCAGGTTACCATATTTTATGTTGAACCAAAAAAGCACCATTAATTGTTGAAAATGCATTTTATTTAATGCTGCTTGAGTAAAATGTAGCCAGTGTCATAATGAAACACCCCTCTCCTGAAAATGGTCTGAGCAGGCTATTTTTTTTTTTACATTTACATTTAGTCATTTAGCAGACGCTTTTATCCAAAGCGACTTACAATTGAGGACTAAACCAAGCGAGTCATCGTGAAGAGGCAAAAACAACGCAAGAAGTGTTCAAAATACAAAGTTCAGGCATTGCTCGGAGTAGCATAAGCCAGGCAAGCGAGGATTTAAAGGAAACGATATATTTTTTTTTTTTTTTTTTTTTTTTTTTTTTTTTTTTTTTTTATGTTAAGTGCTCCCGGAAGAGATGAGTTTTCAGTTGCCTTTTGAATGTTGTCAGGGATTCTGCATTCCGAATGACGGTGGGGAGATCATTCCACCAGCATGGAACTGTGAATGAGAATGTCCTGGAGAGTGATTTTGTGCCCCGCTGTGATGGTACCACGAGCCGTCGCTCATTGACCGATCGTAGGCTTCTGGTAGGGATGTACACTTGTAGTAGTGAGTGGAAGTAGGAGGGGGCTGAACCTGTGGTCAATCTGTAAGCAAGCGTCAAAGCCTTGAACTTGATGCGAGCAGAAAGTGGTAGCCAGTGCAGAGAGATGAACAGAGGAGTGACGTGGGCCCTTTTGGGCTCGTTGAAGACGAGACGAGCAGCAGCATTCTGGATCATTTGTAGAGGTTTAGTTGCACATGATGGAAGTCCAGCCAGAAGAGCATTGCAGTAATCAAGCCTAGAAATGACCAGGGCCTATTGGTGGGCCTATTTTTAAAAACGTAACGTAACGTCAAATCCGCCAGTGCTTCGCGCCAGTTTGCGGTCAGCAGAAAAGTGACAAGAACAAAATAATTAACTTAATCCTGTAGTACATTTAGTTGGTATGCCAGGGCCAGCTAATAAATCAGGGTGCCAGAAGAGAAAGGAGAAGAAGAAGAGGGAGCTGGCAAGGGCTTTAGACCCAAAATTCGACTGACCAACTTTTTTCAGTCAGCTCAGAAACCTGTCAGTGCTCCCAGTCAGGCTAACGATAGCCAGGAGGCTATTAGCGAGAGAGCCACCACCAATTGCGAAGATGTTCTGCATTTAACCAGAGGTGGGTAGTAACAAAGTAGGCCTACATTTACTTGAGGATTGGGGAAAATTTTTACTTTTAAGAGTACATTTTAATGTGGGTACTTTTACTTTAACTCAAGTACATTTCTAATAAAAAAACCTTTTACTTCGTTACGTTGGGTGACGTTCCTCTCGTTACTTTATTTTAATGCAATACGTGTTGTTGTTAAATGAGTTTATTCCAAGCGAGCTGTATTTTTTTTCTGGGCATGAGCGACTCTCAATTCACAAATGAATCACTCTTTTGAGTCGATTCTGTTCAAAGACTTCATCAAACAAGTTGGCAGATCTGTCTAAATCGGTTCGCGAATCAGTTTGAATGATCTGTTCAGTTTCCTGCACGCACTGAATCGTCTGAAGCGCTTTCAATTCACACTCGACTCGAAGTCGTCTAACAGGAAGATTTGAGAACATGCGTTGGATGAATTGGCCGTGGACCTAACGTTACAGTACAGTCAAGTGAGAGCAAATTTTCAAATGCATCACATTTTTTGCCAGCGTCAGCGATGAAGATCTTTATTAATTGAACATGCTGTCTGTGAATTAATGATTCCACAGGACGATACAATCGATCTCATTTCATTCAGGTAATACATTTTACAACCAAACAGATTATTACGCCATGATAGCACTACTACAAAGTATGACATCATCGTTTTTTTGGACATATTAATTTATACAATAAGCTACCATTGTTCACAGTTTATGAACCTGCCATCACGCGGTAGTTTGTGTGTATTGCGCAGTGGCGTGCAAACTCGTTTTGGAAACAAACGCCTTTGCCTGCCTTAGACACAGTTAACCAGTTTAAACATGCTTGCAGAAATATACATTTGATTATATTATAGAGAACAGACAGAAGTAGATCCGTCTGTGTGCATTTGATCGTTCTTTGTGTTCAGATCAGATGTTCAGTAGCGGTCATGAGCGTCAGCACATGTGAAGAGTTTTAACTATTTCTTCTGTGTCAATTACATGCCTTTGAATGTAAAACTCTGCAGATCCTTTTTGTCGACATTGTCTAATAATCCAAATGTAGTTGTATAAGTTACTATTATACAAACCAAAGGACAGGCAATGATTTTTGTGCTATAGGTGGCAGAAATAATGCATGTCTCTTCTGTTTTTGTTGCAAAGATAGCCTATCTAATTATGATAATAATAGTCATTTAAATTAATGAAAAAAATATTTAGGCCTATATGATCTGAAGTAACTAGCTACTTGAGTAGTTTTTTCATTGGATACTTTTTACTTTTACTCAAGTAACTATTAAGATTATTACTTTTACTTTTACTGTTTCTATAAACACTTAACTTCTATCTGCATTTAACCCGACACCAGGATTTGAACCCACGGCAACAACTGTGGGGAGTACGGATAATGATGTTGCGTCTACTTCTGTGGATTCAGAACCAAGAACACAGGCTGGACATGAAGGGGAAACCTGTGAGAGTGGCACCGATCCCGGGAGCTACACCGATCCAGGAAAATGGCCCGAAAGACTTAACAATGTAGAGAGACAACATTGTTAGAGCACTGGCAGGTGTTGACAGCATTACTTTGTTACAAGGTATGTCAGTTAAAGATTCTGAAGGCAGGCCTTTCCCAGAGTATTTGTCATACTCTAAAGCAGCAAATGGACGTGAGAAAGTGAAAAGAGACTGGCTGTTTATTAGCGAATGTAACAAGTCATTGTACTGTGTTCCATGTATTCTCTTTTCTGACGAATTTGAAGAGAAGTCTACAAGCGCTCTTAATAGCCGAGATGGGTTTAGGGCATCTACAACGAAGTGGCAAAAACTCTACAGTAAATTACCAGAGCATGAAAAAAGCAGCCCACATAAACACTGCTACTGGAAGTGGCGAAATCTACAACATTCCCTGATGCATGGCACAGGAGTTGATGGCCAGTTTCAAAAGGAGTTCCAAACGCAAGTGGAAAAAAACAGGGCTTTGTTGGAGAGATTATTAGATGTAACACTCTTTTTGGCATCTAGAAATTTAGCTTTCAGAGGGGACACCAGTGAGCTTGATGATGTTCATAATGGAAATTTTTTAGGGTTACTCGAGCTGATTGCAAAATATATTTCTGTCATGCGAGAGCATCTAGAAAAAGTCAAAGAATATAGACAGAGAGGGGAATGGCTACCAGCGCACTATCTTTCAGGACGCTCGCAGAATGAATTCATTGAACTGTGTGGAAATCACGTTCTCAACAACATTCTCGGGGAAAGACTCCAGTCAATATATTTCTCGATAATTTGTGATGCAACCCCAGATATATCACATGTTGAGCAGAATGTTCTGCTTCTGAGATACGTGTGTAACGATAATGCACATGGCAAAGGATGGACAATAAACGAACGTTTTATTGAGTTTGTGGATTTTGCAAAAAAGACAGGAAAAGAAATCGCCAGCATGATAGAGGAGTCTCTCCAAAGGCATGAAATCGACCTCACTGATTGCCGTGGACAAGGGTATGATAACGGAAGTAATATGTCGGGAAAAGTTAAGGGTGTGCAAGCCCAAATTATCAAAGTAAATCCTTTGGCCACATTTTCCCCCTGCGCATCGCATACACTGAATCTAGTAGGTGCTGTCCAGTCATGTAAGGAAATATCAACTTATTTCGGATGTGTCAATCGCCTTTACACACTTTTTAGCGCGAGTCTAGACTGGTGGTCTGTGTTAAAGGAAAAGACGGGATGTTCACTCCACCGACTGAGTGACACACGATGGAGTGCCCGAATTGACGCGGTAAGATCTATTGCTCACCACCTCCCAGTGTGATTGAAGCAATCGATTGCCTAATATCGTCATGTAAATTATCCAATGAGGCATTATCAGATGCGCAAGGACTGAGAGACTACTTCAGGTCATTTACTGCAGTAGTCATGTGCACTTTCTGGTTAAAAATACTACAACCTATCGAAGATAGGAATTTGCTTTTGCAGAGTGGCAGCCTATCTTTGGATCAGGAAGCAGCAAACATTGAAGCTTTACAGCAGGAAATAATTTCTTTGAGAAATAAGTGGGACTTTATCCTTGCTGAAGCTCAAAATATAGCGGATGCAATGGGTATCCCACCTGAGTTCCCCCACAGCAGGCAAAGAAAGCGCCAGCGCACTGAAGAAAGGAGGCTGGAGGCTGTAGAAGCGTCATAATGGCGTAATCGCAAACACGTTTGACGGCGCACCGCCGGCAGCCGCCTTCCTACCGCCTTCGCCGCCGTTATACCGAAGGCGAACCTTCCGCGGTCCGTCGGAGGCAAACGCTATTTTCGAGCCATGACGTGTCGCCGCTTATTATTTATATATATTTGTAGTTTATATATATATATATATATATATAAAATGCAGTTTATCAAAAATGATGATTGATCAAACCAGACAATTTTCCATTTGACGTTTTAATTCCACAGTGCAAAGTACAGTAACTGTCATTGAAACATGTCAGATCACTAAAATATAAATAACAAAAGTAATACACACTAAAGAACATGCAATGTACAGTAACTGTCATTGAAACATGTCATATCACTGAAACATAAATAACAAAATACACACTAAAGGACATGCAATGTACAGTAACTGTCATTGAAACATGTCATATCACTGAAATATAAATAACAAAATACACACTAAAGAACATGCAGGTTTCCAATTAAATTTTGGTTAAAAATAAATAAATAAAAAACAGCCTTAGCCTACAAGCAAATTATAACACTTACAAATATTATTAATATAAAGAGGTCATCTCTGTGATGAAAATAATTACTAGTAAACATTAGTAGTAAGGATATTTGGTACCAAAGAATGTGCAGGATACCAAATAAATAAAACCACATTTACAAGCCATTCCTAACAACAGGATAAGTGCTAATAAACCACTATAATGGCACTGCTGACCTAGGGTACAAGATTTCACTGTGCAATAAGATCTGCTTCTCTTGTATCTGTGATAAACAACTTGACACATACACACACAAAAATTAGAGGTAAAAAGTAGTAGAACAAACGATTATAACAGCAATGCTGACCTGTGGCACAATGGTTTACAAACTCTATTTAACAATAGAATCAAAGTTAAGTACTGTGATGGAATGAAAAAAAGCAAATGTAGTAAGTAGAATATTTGGTACCAGGTAAATGTGCAATATAAAGTTTCAGAAGTATTCACAAGGAAGAAGAAAAAAAAAAGAAAAAAAGTCATTTCCACAGTGAACAGTGTGGATTGGGTGAGTGTAGTCTAACACTTCTGGCTTCTTTAGGCGTCTTGATGTTACTGACTGCAGGATAAAGACAGGGTTCCAGTTGTCAGTGATGCTGGGGTGTCAGTAGTCAGCCTAGGTTTAAGGGGTCGGCTGTGGGTCCCTCTCAGCAGTGCGGCGCCTTTTCCCACCTTCACGGTCAGATGCTCCTTTCAGGTAACACGTAACAGTAACCTGGAGCGCCTCATCAGTGGCATCCTGGGTTGCTGGGTTCTTCCGGATGGCTCCTGTTGAAAATGCAGATCTGTCATTCCATTTGAATGGCATAATGCCATTAACATCTACTTAAATATATGCGAAAAAAAAAAAAATCCAACTTACTTTGAACAATGGTCTTCAGGAAGGTGTCTCTAAAATATGCTTTATCCCCTACACCAGTCCAGGTTGTATTGATGGCAAGGTGATTAGAGAAGATACTCTGAAGCATTCGCCAGACGGTTGTTTTTAGATCCCTCCCACATTTGATTGCCAAAAACCGAAGCTGCAAATCAAAAAAAAAAAAAAAAAGTGTTAAAAATTACATTTCTCTGAAGCTTATCATACACAAATATAAAATGTGACAGGCTGTGGATTCAGACTGTAAAATATGCAGTGTACAATCTTAATTTTACTTTTTAGATGGAGTTATAAACAGCACACTTACAAAACGTTCCTGGAGCTCTTTATCCTGCCTCAAACTGTTGTCAAACAACACCAAATCTTCCTGGGTGTCTAGGGGGAGTAACAGATCCCCTGGCAGGGATAACTCTCCAACAGACACATTGGCACTGAAATGTTGCAGCATAGTGTCCATTTTTCTGTCCATGCTACGCACAACATCGCCAAACTCTCCAAGACGTCGCAGCATTAAGGTCTGATCTGCACCTACAGGGGTTCCCAGAATAAAATATTATAGTCAGTCCAGGTCCCTCAAATACTAAAACTATGACATTTATATCTAGGTCTACTACATGTGTAGGTGGCCTCAGTGGGAATTAAACCAATAACCACAGGTGTTGTTTGCAAGTTGTACCTGATTGCCCAGTGCGAGCAAACGTCTTCAACATATTCCCAACTTGCTTCACCTGCTCTTGAAGTGAGCCGCTGTCATCCGAAGCTACAAAATGAAAGGCATATGGTTATTTTGGACCTACATCACGTACTCTTAAAGTTTACTTTGTGCATGTTCTCACCTGCTCGTGCATTGCTTTCCCTCAGGGCTTGGATCTCCTCCCTCAGAGCTTGGTTCTCCCCCCTAAGGGCTTGGTTTTCATTTTGGAGTCTCTGGAAATCTACATAAAAAAAACAAAACAAATAAAAACACCTAAAGGTACTATTTTCAATACTGTTAAAACACTGGACACTAAGACATAGGCCTAGAATATACCTTCATAGCTGAAAACTTGCTGTACACGAGATGCCAGGGGAGTCCAAGGGCCAATAACGGAGCGATGACTTTCTCCTATTGATAATCATTGACATGTAAAAATATGTTTAAGAGTCATTGCATACATTTAATGAATTGGACTTAAATGTAACAGTTTAGCGCAACAAATTACATACTTCCAGCGTTTTCACCCATATGCTGCCAGGGTAAATTTGCTGCTGGGGGTGTAAAGCTTAATACTTGACGAGCTGGGGGAGCAAACATAACCTCTTTAATTTCACTGCAGAGTATTGCATATTCAGTAATGAAACTATAATTTAACTGTGCAAAGCTATTGGAATGTACAACACACCTTGACACCTTTCATCCAGAACCTGCAGCGGCGAGAAACCAGTCAAGTGTCCAAATGAAAAACAGATTGTGATTAAAGGATTCCTCATATTAAATAGAAGTAATAGTTTCCAAAAAAAAAACAAAAAAAAAAACAACTTCACAAATATCACTTACTTGTACTGAAACTCTTGGCTCTGAGAAGTGGAGTCTGGATTTCTGGGGAGAAACCTGGTTCTGAGAAAGAGGAAACAAAAATTTGAAAAATCTAACAAAGGGTATAATTAAGTGGGAGGATCACAAATCAAGCAACTACAGCAATTTTACATACCAGCTCTGAAGTCTACAGATGGCTCAACATTTTCCTGGTTTTCTGGAATCAATGCAACTTCTGGAGCATCGGGCAGCACTGAAATCTTGTTACCAGGAACAATGTTTTCAAAGCTCAAAAGAGGTTGTCCAAACGACAGCACTGCTGGTGCATCTGGCAGACTAGACTCCTCTTCATCAGAAGAGGCCTGGGGTCTGTACTTGGAATTTGAAATTCTCTTTCTCTTTCCCTTCTTGTCATCATCTGTTGTTTCAACACTGGAACCCGCTTGGAAGCGCACCAAATATCGCATCGCCTCTTGCCAAGATTCTAGAGCAAGGAATAATGCATGAAAGAGTTATCCACCATAAACAGACAGAAAGAAAGAAAATACACAGATGAAAAGCAGGAAAATCAAATGCACAAGTTAGACCCATTTACCTGCTCCCTTCATAAACTTAAAATTATGTTTCTCCCAGGAGCTGTGTGGAGGCGTGCAGCGGATGGCTAAATTGTTGCCTTTATCTTTTTTGCGGAGGTTAAATGGGGGCCAAAAGCACATGCCCTCGCTGAGCCACACTTGCGGAACCACTGCAAATGGAAGATCCTCCTCATCAATAAACTGGACAATGGCAAACAGCATCTAAAATAGAAGAAATATCTGAATAAATATGAATAAAGTATACATTGATTACCATCCAGGCAAAAGCAATACAATTTCAATTCTCACCCCTTCAAAAAAGCAGTCATTTTTACAAGTGGATCAATGGGAAAGCAGCCTTTCCATCTGGGCAAGGAAGAAGATAATATTTCTTCTGCACATTTGCTATGTTCGTAAAGCGGAGTGTGTCTGATAGCCCAGATAAATGAAAAATGCCTATCTTGGAAGATTCCACAGGGTAAGTAAAGAAATCGACCATGTTCCGGAACCTCTTGTAGATGACAAAAGTGTTGTCCATTTCATCAATGATGACATTCTGTATAACAACTATGTCCTTATTTTTCAACATGACACAGTTGTCTCCCTCTGAACGTTTCAAAACAAAGTCTTGAAAGTAACACTCCTCATACTGTTTTTTCACAGAAAGACCGTTGAGGAGTGGCCCATGGTTGTGCTCTCTCAAGGACCTTGTTTTGGAGATGTTTGTTCTGTGCTGACTTCTCTCGGACAATCGGCGAACAACCTGCTCCAGTGGTTGTGTAGGCTTGCGCAACAGTTTCTTCAGATGCCCAAGGAAGTTCTCAAATGGGAAGCATGAGATGTTGTCAAGGACACCATACTTCTTGGCATCTTGGCTGAGGTGCACCAATCCATGCATGTTGTATGTAACATGTTCTTTTCCATAAAGCTTGCTGCAGTGATCAACAAAGAGAACCAATATTCCGTGTGCAAAGTCTGCAAGGTCAGCACACAGGGAAACATTCAGTAGGATGGTGATGCCAACTGAAAGCAGCATGAAGTTGTTGTACACTTGAATTGGTACAAGGCCCTTTAAGCTGACTGGTCCAGTGTACAAGAGGAACTGCCTGAATTCAGTAGCTTTCCAACGATCAACATCTTCCATGGATCGTTGCTTCCTGTTGAACTCGCATGGAACATGAGGTGTGAAGGTCAGGAGTACTCTGGAGAGCTCTTTTACCATGCTGGGCGAAAATCTTGTCAGTCATCGTCCCTTTAGCCAAAGATGCAACAACTTTCTTGTCACTCCAAGGCATACCAGATGCATATAATCCAGTGGGAACTGGGTGACCAAACCAACAGACAATAATGCCAATGGCGTTTCTCCACAATGATGACTATCATCAGAAAGTTCATCACAGACTGCATGGTCTAATCTTAGAGTAGCATCTGTTTGAGGAAAGGTCATCCTGTTCTCGTAGTGGACCCCCTTTTGAACACACTTGTCACACCCATAATATCCACTGTGACCTTTCACATTTCTAACAAGTGCACGAGCAGGGGCGTCACAGATGAATGATGATATTTTGAAAGGAAGTGCTCTCCTTTCAAACAGAACTCCTTCCGTTTCAAGTCGCTGTGCCTCTTCTACAAAAGGATTCAAAAAGTGAAGGCTGCTTGGCTTCTTTTTCCCATAATAGAGACCAATGACAAATGGAAGTTTGTTTTGCTGGACATTACCCACGTATTGCTCAATTAAACCAAGAACTGGCCAGAACTGGGCATTTGAGCTTTTGAAAAGTGGAAGTCCATCAACATTAACTTGCATTGAAACTGACGTTAACTTCTGCAATTGAGGAGACACTACTGTGATAGTATTCCACTTTCAATTCCAGAGTGATGGTATACACCACCTGAGAGTTCTGTTGTTTTAACACAAGTCACTGTTTTAAGAAGGGTTCTTGGGTCTTTAGGAAGGGTTGGGTGATCCTTGGACAAAATGGTTAAAAGCTTACCAAGTGCCACATGTGGAATCATGTTGTCAATAGCCCACCCTGCCAACTGTGTCCTTAGGCAATCCTCTTCCTCTTCACTATCTTCTGTGCTTGAGGAAAACATTTCACCAGGTTCATGTACCTCATTGGTCGTTTTGTCGCTAAGGTTACACACACACACACACACACACACACACCGTTGGCGGTGCGCTCAAAGTCATCTGTCAGTTGTGCAGTTACCCAAAATCTCCTGAATGAAGTTAAAACCCATCGTGTCACTGATATGTGTTTTAATAAATATTAATACATCAAAAACTGTAGCCTACATGATATGTGTTTTTTAAATCAAGTGATCAAAGATCTCGTTGCCGCTGCGATCAGTGGCGCGGATATGGTGTTTTCTCCTGTGGCTCGCGCACACTGTCTTCACTCGGACGCGCGCTTCAATCCGTTGCGGATATCGTCGTGGATATTGTAGTATTGTATTGCTAAATCCCCCGAGCACTATGTCGGTCTGAGACAGCGAGACCTAGACGAGACCGAGAGGTCCGAGACCAAGACAAGACCAAAGACAGTCAAGTCCGTGACAAGACCGAGACCACGTAAAAGTGACCGGTCTCGAGACATACATCACTACCCTTCACTACTAAAGACATCCTCTGTTTAAAGCTACTGAAAGGCATCTAGTTTCGTCGTTACTCATGACTGTTCTGTGCATTTTGTATAGTTACAGATTCATATTTGATGTTTTTTACAACAGCATGTTTATGCTTGTCAATACTATGCATATTTTACTTAACTCTCATTATGTCATGTTATTTTATGTTATTTTATGAAGTTAATATCCCATTTTTTATTTGTAATAAGTGGTAAGTTGAATTGATTAAATTAATAAGCATTGGTTATGCTCACATGTAACATGGTGAACAGCCATAGAATATGAAACTTGTGAGTGTTTGAATTTCTATTTTCAGTTCCACATAGGGTGACCACCTGCTAATAAGCCCAAGGAGGGACAAGGGGTATGGTTCTGGGGGACAATGTGGGACACTACCTGGCGCGGCGGTGCCTCCACCCCACGGGCAGACTCGCCGATAGTGGTTTACCCATTTCTAGCACATACCACCTTACATGGTATATTAATAATGCCCTATTCCCCTAAACATGTGTAATTGCTGATGTATGCTCATGAATAGGCCAACCAATGTGTATTTTTTCTAAATAAAGATTCATAATATTTTGAACATTCAATGAATTGACAGATGCACTTCCACTTACGATTTACTTTAGCTATTTAATTTTATTTATTTTTCATTACAATTTATTAACTTTAAATAAATTATAATATAAAATTATAGGATTAACAGGAATTGTAGCTGCTCAACACCCCAGGAACAGAAAAAAAAAGTCTTAGCTCACAACTCATATTTAATTAATCATTCTGATTACTTGCAGAACTGTTTTGTGATTTACACTACCAAAACAGTGTTCATGCAGTGATTTATTACATAGAAAATACTTAATTATTGTAATTATTTACCTTAACCTTTACAGAGAATGTGTGACTCATACATTATGAAGAGCTGAAAATTACAATATACTGGTAACTATTATGATTAAAGCGAAGATTGACACTAATAAACATTGATTGTAGATTATATGTAAGTATCTCCTTTAATTAACAATACACACTTAAGGCTGAAGACAAATGTAGTTTTGTCACTGAAATCTTGTGTAGTCAGGCATAGAGCAGTGATAATGGTGATTCGTCATGATTAAATCTCCAGCAAAAGAAAGCAAAGCAGCAAGATGATCAGAGAGGAAGCAGTCTTGGCACTGGAGTTGCAAAATATGTCCACACATTTACTAAAAGAGGAGAGGAACACATGGGAAGATAAACATTATTAATGAAATAGAAAAATACAGATTTAGTTGTATAAATATTAGGCCTGTCAAACGATTAAAATATTTAATCGCGATTAATCGCATTAATGTCATAGTTAACTCGCAATTAATCGCAATTATTTTTTATCTATTCTAAATATCTCTTGATTTTCTTTTTGTCCCATTATTTTTTCTCATTTTAATGCTCTTATCAACATGGAAAAGTGGATCGGCTTGCTTTATGCAAATGTTTTTTATTGAAAACAACGTTGACATACACTGTGTTCAATTTCACACTATTCTCACTTGGAGCAAATAATCTCTCAATGTAACACTGTCCATTAATAAAAGGGTGAAAGAAATACTGACGAGGTCCTGATATTGACGAGGGGGCGGAGAATTCGCATCAGCTGTGTGTGTGTGTGTGTGTGTGTGTGTGTGCTTGGCCATCAAGTGGTATTTCAGACTGGACGCGCTGCGATGATGATAGCTCAGTTCACAACAACAAAACACACAGATCACTTAGGTCTTGTCAATGGAACCATTTGGCAACTTCTTAAAAGTAAACTTTCCATTCAGAATCTTATTGGCATCCATTTCAGCGTCTCGCGCACGTCATCCACTCAAAGCGTAACGTTAACCAACTATTTGGCCGGCTCGCAAGCCCAAACAAGTGTGTGCGGCGCGCCTGTTGTTTTGTTTCCGCTCTAGCTAGATCCGCTTGCGCTTTGGTCGACGAAGCAACAAAACGTCCTCGCGCGGCGCAAGCCATTGAAATGAATGGGTTTCATAGCGCAGCGCATGCAGCGTCCTGTTGTAACAGCATGTGAAAAAAACTACAAAGTTTGCTAGGCCAAAAAAAAACGTTAATCGCGCGATAAAAAAATTGACGCCGTTAAAATGGGTTTGCGTTAACGCCGTTAATAACGCGTTTAACTGACAGCCCTAATAAATATATATATATATTTGTAATGTGCATGCAATAAATCACTTCACAAACAAATGACTCTTTTGAGGCAGTTCTGTTAGGGAATAATTCAGACAGACACAAATCCTTCACTAATTCAACTCACTGAATCTGTCGGAAACATTGTTGTCATTATAATTTTTTAACATTCTCTTTATTAAATTTTCTATATTGGCACAAAGAAAAAAAACTCCAACAAAATTCACTTTGCAGATACAGTGTGCAGTAATATTCTTATATATGTAAACAATTTGTATTTTAACATAAGTTATGATATAGGAAAGGAAGAAAAGAGAAGAGGGAAAAAAAGAGAAAAGAAAAAAAAAGGTGGGGGGAGGAAGTAGTAGAAGTAGTAATGGGGTTAAGGTTCAATTGTTGCTGTCTTATTAAATTAATTAATAAAGGGTTTCCATACTGTATAAGACTGTATCAGTCTTGTTCTTTAAGGAAAATCTAATCTTTTCGAGTTGAAGGTGGTGCATAACATCTCTAATCAGAGTAGTGAGGTGGATTTTTTGTTTCCAGTTGAGCAAAATCAATCTACATGCTAAGAGTGTGACAACTCCAAGCACAATACACTGTTTTTTAGAGAGCTCCACATTGTCTCTACTGACACCAAAAATAGCCATAACTCGGTCTGGGTCTAGTGGTTTTCCCAACACCTTTGACAGTAATTGAAAAACTGAAATCCAATCTACGAATTTTAGGACACTTCCAAAACATATGTCCTAGTATGTGATGTGATGCTGGCGTTTGACTACATCTATCGCATAATGGGTCCACAGAAGAGAACATCCTAGAGAGCTTTAGTTTAGACAGATGAGGTCTATGTACGATCTTGAATTGTATTAAACCATGTCTAATACACAAACAAGAAGAGTGAACCCATTCTTGTGGTTCTTCCCATTGCCAGTCTGCAATATCTATTCCAAGCTCTTCCTGCCATGCTGCTCTAAAGCCTGAAACACACCAAGCCGACGGTCGTGCGTCGGTTTTTGTGCGTCGGCCGACTAAGTTTTCTCAGTGTGTTCCGCACCGTCGGCTGAAATTGATCCTCGTCGGCTTTTTTCCGGCTGATTCGACATGTTGAATCGGCGTCGGGCCGTCGGTGAGAGAGAGAACTCTGATTGGCTGTTCAGCTTAGTGAACGAGTCAGTGCACGAGAATAAAGCAAAACAGAGAGCAAAGAAGTAAAAACGCTACAGATAGAAGGCTGTTCTTATGTTACATCATCTTACCTGAGTGTCCCTTGGCGAATATTTAAATAATAACATGAGCGGAGTGAAATAAAGAAAGTGTTTAGCAGGACCCATATGGAAAAGATATAGATACATTTTACTAAATTTGTATATCTTTTATCTGAAACTTGTAAGTAATATATATAACAAGACAAGACACAAAATCCTTAGTAAAATTGTGTAATATGAGATTTAAGATAATTTGGGAACTTATAATTACTATATATGACAGTAAATCCACATACAATATTCTTAGTAGATACACGTAAAATCAAAGTTAAATGAGTCGTGGAATTATTAGTGAAACCAAAATCTTGGTATATTGTATAAAAACCTTACAAGACAATAGACATATGTAAGATGCCACATATATGAGACATTAAAGTACATGGAAAAGCACATGATGAGATGACCAAAAATAATTTATGGCATTTCTAAGATTTTATGACACTAGCATTGTCTCCGGTTTTTAGATCACACTTTTTTCAATCTCAATTAGTGAATTTTTCCAAAAATGATTACATGGGTTATATTTGTTGTTATTTAAGATTTTATGAGTAATTTTATCCAATAAAATAGTCAAAAATAAATTTTTATTTACAGTTAGATTTTCAAGTTCTTGTGTATGCAGCAAATATTCAAAATTGCCATGTAAAAATAAAAAACACCCAGTCTTTCTTTCAAATCTTTCTATTGCCGTAGAAAGATTTAATTTTGCACTTAATTAGGACATTAAACAAGTTGGATATTTACATTTTAAATTTAACTTTTTAAATTAGCTAAGTTTATTAAGATGCTACTTTAATAATCGATTGTCGATCGCGCGCGCGCGCACTCGACAATCGACTACTGTGGACTTCGACCGAAAACAGGAAGTAAATACAGGTATGTGAGCTGGCTGAATTAACATCACTTTTATTCATATCTTTCACATTTACTGCAGTCAGATTCACCGTGTTCACTCTGAATAAAATCACTCACATGGCTGTGCACTTGTAATGACACATTAAGGTTGTTAAGAGGCTAAAAGCAGGTTTAAAACTTGCCCCATTTAAGCCAACAGGGTGCAAATTTAAAAAAAAGGATAACACGATGTAGGCAACACCGATTTTTGTCGTTGTTCTCTGTACTGACACCACTCCAAATTTACAAAAAAATGAGCTCAATCTTAAAATTGACCGGAGTTCTCATTTAACCAGAAGTTACGAGCTGGATTAGGAAACAGGTGTAATTTAGCAAACCTTTTCTTCCATCTTGTCAAAGTACGTATAGGAACATTTTCTCTCAACCAAACCTTTTCTTTCGTGTTAGCAGTAACGTTGTGCTTTCTTTTCGACATAGTTACCACTATTAATGTCTACTAGGGTTGCTGATGAAGCTAGCTAATGTTCTTGTCAACACGATGTGACCATTTTACCGCTAGAAAGCTACCGGAAACTTCAGCTAGCTAACGTTCCCGTTCCTCGAAAATAATTGCTGCGTCCCAATTCGCATACTATCCGTCCTAAATAGTATTCGAAAATAGAATTAGTACGTCCCAAATCGTAGTATGTTGAAATGAGTGTCCCAAAGAGACCCGGATGGTCTACTATATCCGGTCAGAATCCGAAGTGCAGATCGATGCGCACTCTAACGGCAGTTATTGCCCACAACTCATCGCGCGTTGGACGAGGATTCGGTTAGAACTACAAACACGACTGAAAAGTGTTCAAAAACTACAGACATGGAGGACGCGCGAGTCCGACGGTTATGTAGAGAGGTTTAGATAAAGGGGTTTGAGTGATTAATTATCAGTATCTGACCTCACGAAAATGTATTTATTCAATGTTGTCCACATTATATTGCATCTGTAGCAGCATTGTGAACTTTTGCAAAGATACGTTTAGCCATTAACTTTTAAATGCATTATTCAAATTCCAAACACGAGGAGAGTCTCGGCATGAAAGACCCATGACTGGCAGATGAACGTGCGACAACAATTCTCTCCGAAATGGTAAGAAGTTATATTAGATTGAATGGAGGATTTTAACTGTGACGAGATGATTGACAGGGCAGTTTACGGTGACAGGATGCACGCGACAGATCTGTCCTAAAGATGACGAAGTAGTATGTCCCAAAGCTTGCCTACTCTTTTGCTACACACTCAAAAGTATGTACTTTTTCTTCACAAAAAGAGTACATACTTTTAGGGCGTAGTATAAGTAGGCGAATTGGGACGCAGACAATGACTAGTACTACAGAGCAGTGCGAGGTTGGGGGTAATGCGCATGCGCAGGGCCGCTAGTTAGAGAGAGAGCGAGTACACTGCAGAACAGTGTTTTGGAGGGAAAAAAGTAGAAGGTTGAAAAAGAAGGCATCTTTTGAATCACGACCGACGAACGGCCAACATACGACATAGTTTGGTGAATCTGGAGGTAACATTACGATTTAAAGGGGAAATGAAGCAGTCAGTCAAGTTTACATGATTTACAAGATGGATTTCCACTAGGACAGGCCTTAATTGTCTTAGATTATAACAGATCCAGTAACGTTAGCATTGGCAGAAGGCAAAAATAACATGGCAAAGTTAACATTTTTTCAATGTCTGCATACATATGGTCTCCACCATTTTATTTCCATGTAAATATTACAGAACCTTTGTTTTTGATTCTAAGGTTTTTAAACCAGTAAATAGAATGATTATTTATATGTTTACTACATTTGGTTGCATAGCCTTTGGCCAATTCATGTTCAAGAACATCTTGTAGTCAGTAAGTTAACGTTAATGTGCTTTCTGTATTTCTCTAACGTTCCTGTCTGTTAATAGGAAACACCGGACCCACCGGACCCTTTCTGGTTGGTTGTAGGCTATAGAGGCACCTGTCAGGTAGGACTGGGCTAACGTTATATGAAAGAAATTAATATCACAATAATCATAAAGACATATCACATTATCTGCTCACCTCTATTAAATCACTTAACCTATCAATAACCTAATCTGCAATTTTCAGATTATATTCCTTTGGATATTTCAGATCAAATTTAGAAATAAATGTGTTTAATATGTGCTTGATATTTGAGCTTTGCTTTTAATATTACAGATGTATTCGGACTGCATTTATGTCATTGTGTGGTAGTTGATCTGGGTGTTGACCAAACCATGCCTTGCCAGCTTCATCAAATGTTTTTGACTGTAGAAACTCATATGAAATTATATAATTTCATACACAAAAATAATGTTTTTATTGATGCTATGTTCATTGGCTGACGTAAGAATTTTGTTTAAAAAACATAAAGAAAGCATACTTTACATGAAAATATTAATAGACATTACATACAAAAAACCTATATAGAATTTTATGTATTCATATATAAAAAGTATATGCTGTTATAGATACATAGACATTTTACTTGGCTGACATATAACAAAACATATAAAGAAAGCATAGTTTACGTTTAAATTAGATATACTTTACGCACAAGAAAGATATATGTAATTGTAAATATTAA
Organism: Tiaroga cobitis; assembly: GCA_030578255.1. Classification (NCBI taxonomy): domain Eukaryota; kingdom Metazoa; phylum Chordata; class Actinopteri; order Cypriniformes; family Leuciscidae; genus Tiaroga; species Tiaroga cobitis. Next base: position 5,735,599 of record CM060594.1, on the reverse strand, counting down.
TATATAAAATTTATGTCTTAGACATTTTACTTGGCTGACATATAACAAAACATATAAAGAAAGCATAGTTTACGTTTAAATTAGATATACTTTACGCACAAGAAAGATATATGTAATTGTAAATATTAATATATAAAATTTATGTCTTTATAACTAATACATGTTTTACATAGTAATTAAAAATGCAAAAATGATATGGAACATATACGAAAAACATACTTTGCCATGTACTTTCCTTATAAACAGCATATATACTGTTTGTTTGATTCATACTTAATTCATATAATTACGTTTTATGAGAAAAATGCGAAAGTGGCCACTTTCATGAGTAAATCATAATATGAGACATATAACTCTCATAAGACATATAATGCATATAAAACATAAACATTTACTATTGTAGGCAATAGGAAATTCTTACAAGTTTTTTCTGTTTCTTTTCCATTCTGCCGTGCAAAGGCAAAAGACCGTAACTTCGTTTTTGGTCGAAAATGAGTTTATTTAATTTATTTTTATTTAATATTTTCGGCACAATCAAGACCTCCTTTATCATGTGGACAAGTATCTTGAGTCAATTCCGTTGTTTTTTCGAGAAAATAATGGGTTGTCTTAAACGTAACTTCCAAAAGCCCATGAGAAACCAAGGCAGAACACTGTAACACCAGTTACCGCTCTTTGGGTTTGTTTTGGAACGCTCATATTGAGTTACGTCACTCTGCCTTTGTTCTGTTATACAAAACACCGCGTCCGGAATAAATCCGCGGGACGAGCGAAGTGCACGCACAAGGGCAGACAGCTGAAACCACCGCATACTGAAAAGAAGCAGAACACAGAAAGTTGTGCTATAATGCATTAGTCGTCTAGGTAGTCCAGAACGCGCTCCCTACTGAGTCCCAAGGGGTAAAGCCCTGTGTAGGCTACTTTTCATGAATGGAGCGTGACACCTTCGAACACAAATCTCGGTAAGCGCCTGTGAAAGTATGCGTCTTTCAAGTACACCGCTATAAACCAGTCTCCGGGTCGAATGTGCGCGAGGATCTGTTTTATTGTGATCATTTTGAACACGTGTTTAGCAAGTCTTATGCCACTCGGTACCACTTGAAGATACTCTTTAAGGCTGATTTATACTTCTGCGTCGGACCTACGCCGGAGCCTCTACGCTATCGACTACGCGTTGGTTTTCATTTATACTTCTGCGTTGTCCGCCTTGACGCGCAATTACGCATGCAAAGGGAGCATGTGAAACCCGGGGAGCGGTTCTAGCGGACCAATCACAGCGCTTGCGTTACGCGTAGAATTGACGTGCTGTTACAGTTTTGGAGAGGTGCACGTCAGGGTACGCGCGCTACACACAGCCTACGACGTAGCTACGGCGGGAGGTCGACGCAGAAGTATAAATTGGGCTTTAGTCTTTACCGCTATGGAGGTATTTTGTCATGTTTAATGTAGGCTATTAATAGGGCCACCAGAATGCAACCAAAGCACAATAAAGGCTATAGGTAATTGTAGATCATGCAAAATAAATGCCATGATCACTGCATTTTATACAGGTGTTACTATAATGATTTTGTTAATAGTGATCAGCAACCAAATATTGATAATGTGGAAGTTACTGCCTTTTGCCTTGGCATGACTTCTCACTTTTTGCTGACAATACAAAGGCAGAGTACAGTAACTTTAAAATAGTGGTCAAAAGTTAAGTTTGAGCTCAAAATTTTGTTATGTAGATAATTTTCATTACTTAAACATCTAATTGCCGGATTTTCAGTGTCCTACCTATAATTAATTTGGCGGGACAACTAAAAATCTTTAAAGTAATTTTTCTCAGTTTCACACTCTAGCGAGTTAAGGTCTTTTGCATTTGTAGGGCAGAATGGATTCTGTAAAAACAGTGTGTCCATCTGAGAGGTTGACGGTTCATTAGGGAATGATAAAAAATTATTTTGAACAAAGCTGCGAGCTTGTAGATATTTAAAAAAATGTGAGCTAGGCAGATCAAATATCTGCTGTAACTGCTGAAATGTTGGAAAGCATTTATTAACAAATTAATTTTGGAAGGAACGTACTCCTTTTTCGAACCAAGTCTGAAATATTGGATCAATTTGCGAAGGGAGAAAAGAATGATTAGCGTTTAATGGGGTTAAAATAGAGCATGCCTGCCATTTAAAATGCCTTCTATATATAAATTCTTTTAAGGGATCCTTGTCACCGTGTAATTATATATTTAAGTACTGAGTAATATTAAGCAACTACATGTACTTACTATAGGGTTAGGGTAGGATTAGGATTTGGCTAAGGGTTAGTTGCATGTAAGTATGCATAACTTACTGTTATTACTATGGTAAGTACATGTAACATTGTAACAAGGACGCTGTAAAATAAAGTGTTACCCAAATTGAGATTGTAACTGAAACCAAATTAGAGATGCGCGGTTGGCGGTTACAGACGCGAACTCTGCGGATAAAGTCACGAAAAATAATATTTGAATTAAATTCGGGCGGGTGGCGGTTGAACCAATCAAATGAAAAAAATATGTACATTGTTAAATATTGTTACCTACATCCGAAAAGTACATCTGTATCCTTTCTAGAACAGACAAGAGCTTTCATTGTTCACTGTTCTTGTCGTAAAGCAATGCTCTGTTATGTTAGGATACAACCTCATGAATTAGTTTAAACTAATGTTGTGGTCTTACCCCTCAGTCTGCCCTGGTGTAGATGTAGTGCTAGTTTTTGTTGTTGTAGTTATTGAGATCGGCTGAGGTGTGGAAGGTGCTCTAAGAAACAAACAAAAATACTGTTAGATTTTTATCATCAGATGCATCAGTTTCTCTCTGAAAACAAATTACGCGAGTCATCCTTCACCTGCTTTTTTGTTACGATCATTATTAGTTCAAAATAGCAGCGTAAGCTTCCAGCCTTGCAGATGTGACTATATTCACACAGTAGAGCATGTTCTCTCCTACATTATTTCCTAAATATAGTGATTATTTTTAAAGTACTTTTACATTTTCTTTGATTTGTGTATTTTGAATAAGAGAACATAGGTTTAAAGGATATTCACCTTGTAGGACACAGTCCCAGCTTCAGTGCACTTGTGTCAGGACAAACGTTGAAGTTCTTCACTGTTGCTTTAGGGCAGGGTAGAAAGTCATTCTGAAGAAGCCCTGAGATATCTGGATTGGTACACAACATTTATAAAGATGCTCTCAGAAAGTGTGACACAATGGAAATATCATTCCTACCCAATTATCATTCTAATAACGCCCAGTTTGCTGTTAATATAGCTGTTGAACTTGTTCTGTTACTTCACAAATCCTACCTTGCATGGTCAAGAGAAGTATGAGGTCGCCACCCTTGATAAACTCTCTTATAGCGAGATCATCTAATGTTGGGAGTACAAAAGAGGCATATCCACGCAGAAAAACAGACTCATCTCCGATGATGGTTTGAAATCCACTGTTTCGAGGATTGCCCCAGTAATACTTGCCTGTTAGAACAAAACATTGATTCTAAAATACCCCTAAAAACTACAGATAATAACTTTTGATTGTCATCCAAGTAAAATGTTGCACACCCATGAAAAATGACAGAAATAATCAGATTGCATTAAAGATCTAACCATCATGAGTCAAGTTAGGGTGAGTGGTGATGCTTTGCTCAAAAGACATGCGCTTCTGTATGTGTGGATTCTGGTCAAGGATCTGGACGGTTATTTGTCTCCATGGACAAGGCCACTGCAACTGCTCATCATATGCACCAGATGCCAACTGAACATATATTGCAAGTTGATTCTCCGAAAAACGCAACTGAGCCCTAAAGCGATAACCATCACTGGAGTAATACAGTGGACTCTTAAAATCGCCAACCCCACTGTCAAGTTTCTTCTTAAAGTCCCTTATCTGCCATGTGAGGGGACACTCTGTCTCTGAAATATTGATATCATCCAGTGAGAATCCTCCTCTGGAGTTTCCAGCTCCTTTACGGCTTTCAAACACAACTTGGAAAGATGTATTTGCGTTCAGTGGCACGTGATGCAGCTTCCAGTAATTACCAGGGGTTTCTGCAAGAAATGAAGTGGTCAGTGACACTGAAATAAAGACCTATTTGACTTGTGTTCTGCAGGAAGAGACGGACCTGTGATCTGATCCATAAGTCTGAGAGTTCCTCTGCTGTCTGCTTCATTCTGGTACTCTCGGATCCAGATGTTGAGCTGGTCAGACTCATTCCCGCTGTGATAGTAGTAGAACTGCAGGCACTGGACTTTGCAGTCTCTTGTAGGGGTCAGTGTCTTGCTCTCCAATCTGGCCGAGTCGCCCTGGTTTCTGGCCTCAGTGCTGAAGTGCATGAAGAAAGACGTCCCTGCAGGCATGAAAACAGGTGTGTGGTTTGGGGAACTGGGTGGTACACTGACTGCAACTGTGGATGGAAGTGAAGTGCATTTCTTTTAATAGATCTCACCGTTCTTCTCTTTGCCCAAGTAGGTGTGGTCAGTCACATTGATGCCACTCACTGACTTCACTCTCTGCCAGCCATAATCAATAGCAGAATAGACACTTATCTGACACAGAGATTCATCATCAAAACTACAGTGGTCAAGGAAAGAGATGGAGGAATCTGCAATGCAAACAAACAAACAAACACTGAAATTAAATCAACTCATTACAAATTCAATTCATCACAATGGTCCTTGGTCCCCTTACAAAAAATAAGTATAATTGAAGTTCATTTGATTAAGTATACTTTATGTAAAATTACGTGTCTAGTATCTGTAAAGCTGCATTCTTTCATCTTAAAAATATATCTAAATTACGACATATGCTCTCAATGACAAATACTTTCAAGTCAAGTGGCGTGTTATCTATACGCATTTTGAGCTATCCGCGTGTATGTCCACGCCGAAACGAACCGTCATCTTTTGCGTGTATGTGTACGCCGTTAAATGTCCGAGCGAAACGAAGCAAAATGTAGATCTACATCTGGGGAGCGATATTTTTTTTCCTAGGATGGTAGGGGAAGACTCATAAATGGTATTAACCCCAGTGACGGGTAGGTTTAGGGACGGGGTTGGGGTAGGTCATATATTTATATATACAGTAATGTACGTTAAGTCAACGGCGTTGACGCCGCCAAAAATGGAAATACGAATTGGCGTGTCATACATACGCCATTTCATGAGATCAGTCTGCATGTTTTGATACTGAGATTCTGTACTAGAAGAAGTGTAATAGCGCCACCATCATATAATACTGAAAATGATTTAGATCCAAATTGCCTGTGTGCTGCTTTGGAGCAAAAAGGAGAAAAAGAAAGATAGATTATGGTGGAGTAAATACTTACTGCATTTATAGAGTTTGTTGAGCTCAATCGCATCATATTCACTCATTTCCATTAGTTGTCCGATCACATTTTGAAACTCAGGACGCTTGGTAATGATCGTGGATGCATTACCAGTCCTGAAGGCATTTTTATCAAAATGCATCACAGAGTAATAATCATATGGGGTGCCGGACACGTTCTCACGGGATTTATTGAAATAACTCTCATACCCTGAAAATAAAGAATATTGCAGTTATTAAGGTGATTGTTCAAAAGGAATGGCTTATTTTCAGTAAATTGTCTCTTTAGTAATAATGACAATCAGTATGTAAAGAACATTAATACACTGACTATTTTACAATGTAAATAATAAAAATGATATGGCAACCTTTGATGATGTTTTCATATCTGATTGTCACATAATCATCTCTGTCATATCTCGTCTGCTCATGGTAGAGTCCCAGTGCATGGAGAAACTCATGTTCAACAATGGCTTTTATTCCACAGCCATTCCCAATGGAAAGAGTCTGGCCTCCAGGAGATGTGCGTCCGATATATGACCAACACCTGCAAAATAAGTCATTCACACAACACACAGTTGGATAAAGCTACCAGTCTAATTATATTTCCCACATGGTATGACAACAAATATAATAAAAACTGCATTTCATTTCCATATACAATATGTGTTTAAAAACCTTATTTGACTATAGCCTTTACAAGGAAAAGTGAAGTGTCCAAACTTTTGACTGGTAAATAATTAACTCAAATATTTGACTCTACACATTCAGTATAGCATCGGCTACATATATGACTAACCCTTCACGACTCTCCACAGAGATGTAAAACTCTTCTGCTGCTCTGGGCTTAAAGTCAATGCATGATTTCAGTCTGAACTGCTCAAAGGCTCTCAAAATGACTCCTCTGTAGTTCATACCTATAAACACAAACAAAACGGAGCGGAAAACAATATAAAAGTTACATTAAATATTTCAAAGTTGATTGAAGCATAAGTGAGGAAACATAAATCTTACTGAGATTTTCTCTCAGCTCATAGGGGACGGGAATATCCCACCAGGACTGATTCCTTGGAACGGCTTGCCTAGGCTTTAAAGCAGATCAAGTATCCTGATTGAATTTATATATATATATATATATATATACACATATATATATATATTAAAGACTTACCTTTATGATGTCTCCTTCTGTGATATTTAAACCTAATACCACAAGAGTGTTCAGTTCACAGTAAATATGCTTAAATAAAACATGAGTAAAAGTAATAACTCGGCAAAAAAAATAGATAAAAGTGATCTCACTGCTTATATAAATTTATTTGGGTTCTTGAAATAGAAAAATAGTTTTACCTTTGTTTATATCCGGAATGCTCTTCCATTTCTCAAAAATGCCTTGGAGAAAATTATATTGAAGTCAACAAAAGACACAGAGAGGGAATGAGCATTATGTGCATTGAGTGCTTGACAAAATATTACTTTAGTGAAACCGTATGAAAGTGAGGTGATAAATGAGCAATTACATCATCAGGCGGTAATGAACAGTTAAACCAGGATATTTCATCCTGGAAACATATTACAATAACTTTACAACAGATTAATGTGACTGTACTGTACTTACTAGGTGGGTCCTGAGAACATGAGGTATAAAAACAAGACAAAGAAATATATTTAGCATTAAAAATCAACAGCTGTATAATGCTCTATAAATGACAATGACTGTCCACTATCTAACTTACAATTGATGCATGACCAAGAGCCACAGCCAAGCTCAGCAGAAGAAAAGCACATAAATGCATTGTCACTGGAAATCATAATGAGCACATTTGATTGATAACGTTTCATTTTAACACTTATTAACCTGCAAGCAATATAAGTTACATGTTACTATACATCTATTTAATATTAATTAATGATTCGAAGACCAGTAACTCAGGAAACTAAAAGAGGGATACATACCAGTTTGCAGTCACCAATGAGGCTTTATGTGTTCAAGTGTGAAGCGAGAGTCTTTTAAACAGCAATGCCTAAAACCCACCCTGAAAATTACTGGAAAAACCAGCGAGATTGCAAAGTTGACATAACTAAACTGGCTGTTCGTTTGTTCATTTTAGTCTTTACTTAAATATGTTGGACTCCAGCATTGATATTTAATAATGTGATATTTAGCTGTTGTAAAATCACTGTAAACCACAGCTTCACAGGACTGATGATTTGTTTGTTTGTGATTTGAAACATTCGCTGGTGTCTGAAAGTGTATCCATTTTCTCAGCTTAAAACCCAAGGTTCCCTTTCAAGGGAACTTCGAGCTGCGTTTGAGACGCGGTGGGAACGCTCTGCGTGATTGCGTCATGAAGCACGTGTAAAATCAGTCCAATGGAAGCCCGATACGTCATGGGTGACGTCATAGACCAGGAAACTATAAAGCACCCTTGAAAACAGACCGCGACAGCTTCTGTAGTCTTCAGCAAGCGCTCTCTGTGATTCTGTCCTTGTCTATTTATTGTTGTTTGTCAAGCCCAATATATATATCACTATCTATCATTATGGCGAGCAAAGCAATATTATAGACGTTGTGTTGTTCCCTGCCCTCGTTACATCACGGGTGGGGACACACATCAGCTTTTTGTTGCTGTTTGGGAGTGGAGTATGCAACAGTCATTTCTCGAGGGATCTGACTGTGCATTGCGAGAAGCTGTCCGTGAGGACGCTCCGCTCCCGCCGGGCGTTCTTCGAGGAGGACGGTTCGGTTCGCGTTCCCCGAGCGGGTCTCTCTGTTGCCGAGGCTCGGAGACGGCTCGTATTTCGGGGTTCGTAAACGGATCTGACAGCGGGGGTTGGGACGGGCTCCGCCCTTTCTCAGCTTTCACATGCCAGATCTAGTGTGCTGCGATTTCCAGTTCCGAGGAATTGGTATCGTTAGTGTTTTGTTTTAAAAGAAGGAGAACAAAACAAATACAAATCTTTATAAAAAGGCAGATGTTTGAGTTTTCAATGAATACATTTTCCAGCTCATAACTCTGTTGAATAAAGAGGAGCTTTTTTAAAGAAAAAAGGAGGTTTTATCTAGTGCTGTTGCCAGTTAAATATTTACTGGCCAGCTGAACATTATGAGATTGAAAATAAAGAAGAGTTTGTTAAAGATGAACTGTATCTTAAACAGAGAAAACTCTGTATCTCAGCCTCCTCGTCGGGGACTGTGGTTTTTCCCTATCTCCACACTGAGGTGTCGAGATCGTGGAATAAACCGGTTTGTATTTTATGTGTTTAATCCCCAGATGTCTGACTATAGTAATGTTTGGGTATTAAGTATCATAGTATGACATTGCCTCGGGTTAAAGAGACGCTTACGAGCTTTCTCTCTCCCGAGTCGGCGTCATCGTTATTAACCCCGACGTTACCCACCAGCCATCTTAAATAATGAATACATTTTTTATTAGGCAGCGCTGGTGGGTAAAGTATGTAAGGACATGGATGAATGTGAGGGGCGACTCTCTGAGGAGGGTCGCAGCGCTGCCAGTTCGGTTGTTTCCTGCTGGTGGCCACAGAGTGATATATGTATGTATATATATATATATATATAAGTTTTTCTGATATAAAGATAAAGGAAAATAAAGATATAATTATGTCTGTTCTTCTGGACGCTCCGCTTTCAAGAAAACTGAGATATAAACCTTTCATCATTCTTCCTCACCAATCTAATGTTCCTGAGATATTAAGCTCCTCTCAGCACAAAGTGCAAAACAGAGCGTCGCCATTCGGGCTCCTCCGCAATTGAGGGGTACCTGGGTGGCGGTCGCAGTCTAGCCAGTTAGAGACATGCAAGATCTGAGGACTGTTTTATCTCTAAAATAGCTTTGACAAAGAAGAAGCCCTGACGCCGAGGCGATCAGGCTTCTAAGGGTGGTCCCCTCTGGGGTAGGGACGGTTTTGAGAAATCGTTTCTCCTCAGCGCCCTTTGGGGTGCGACTCTCTGAGGAGGGTCGCAGTACTGCCAGTTCGGTTTCCCTGCCGGTTCGCCGTTTCAGGGCACCAAGGTGTCAGTGTCCCCAAACGAGCCTTCAAATAAGAAAAAAAGAAGAGCAGTCAGTTCGGTTTCCCTGCCGGTTCGCCGTTTCAGGGCGCCGAAGTGCCTGCTTTTTTCAACGATCCTCCGAGGAGGGTCGTAGGAACTAAGCTAGTTAGAGGTAGGCAAGATCTGAAGACTGTCATCATCTCTAATAAAGCTTAGACAAGAAGTCCTGTCGCATGAAAACGAGGCTATCAGGCTTCTGAGGGCTCCTCCGGGGCAGGGACGGTTTAGAGAAATCGTTTCTCCTCGGCGACCTCTGGGGTGCGACTCTCTGAGGAGGGTCGCAGCGCTGCCAGTTCGGTTGTTCCCTGCCGGTTCGCCGTTCAGGGCACCGAGGTGTCAGCGTCCCCATACGATCCTCCGAGGAGGATCGTAGAGCGGTCAGTTCGGTTGTTCCCTGCCGGTTCGCCGCTTCAGGGCACCGTAGTGACTGTTCAACCAAGGGACGGTTTTGAGAAATCGTTTTTCCTCTGGGGTGCAACTCTCTGAGGAGGGTTGCAGCGCTGGCAGTTCGGTTGTTCCCTGCCGGTTCGCCGTTCAGGGCACCGAGGTGTCAGCATCCCCATACGGGTCGTAGAATGGTCAGTTCGGTTGTTCCCTGCCGGTTCGCCGCTTCAGGGCGCCGTAGTGACTGTTCAAATAAATCCAGAGGCCAGTCTTGAGAGACTGGTTCCCCTAGTAAATTTCTGGCAGCGTGGAAACTACTGCCACATATTTCTCAGTGGGTCCTGCACACTATAGAAAAGGGTTTCAGAATTCAGTTCGGTTCTCGTTCGCCCAGATTTCTAGGGGTCCTCCTTTCATTGGTGGACCCCGAGCAGGCTTTGGTTATGGAGCAGGAAGTACTATCACTTCTGCAAAAGGAGCTGTAGAAGGGGTTCCTCCTCCCAGCAGACAGCCATTACTTCATTGTTTCCGAAAGAGGATGAGGTGGTTCCCGAGGTTTGCTTTCGGGGGCGAAGCATACCATTATTGGGTTCTTCCATTCGGCCTAGGTTTATTACCCCACACCTTTACAGTATGCGTGGATGCAGCTCTGGCTCTTCTGAGACTCCAGGGCATTCGCGTATTATACTACATCAATGATTGGTTGTTCCTAGCTCAATCTGAGTTTATGGCAGTTCGGCATCGAGATGTCGTTCTGTCTCATTAAGGATGTTGGGGTTGCCTCTCAACGCCAAGAAGAGTGTGCTCTGAGGACCACTTTTCTAGGTGTAGCAATTCTACAGCAAACGTAATGGGGTATATCTAGGCCAGTCACTCACTGTGAAACAGTTTCAGACGGGTGGGCCTCATGGCAGTTGCGTCCAACGTTTTACTTTTGGCCTTCTGTTCATGAGACCCCTGCAGTGGTGGCTCAGGACCAAGGGGTTTTCTCCGAGGGGAAATACATTTTCGCATGATCAAGGTCACGCGGCTATGCCTTCGTGCTTCGGTCATGTGGAAGAACCTTGGTTCCTCGCCCAGGCCCAGTGTTGGGGGCTTCTTGTCGACGCATATTGCTATCGACGGATGCTTCCCTCACAAGTGGGGGCGATCATGAGTGGTTGCTCGGCGAATGGCGGACAACACACTGATGGTCTCGTATATCAGAGCAGATATCCTGTTGAGGCAGGGGCTGAGGCCCAGGGGATTGGAGACTTCACCCCGAGGTGGTGGAGCTTCTTAGGGAGAACTTTGGTCTAACTAAAGTCAAGTCGACCTTTCACATCGTTTGTACAACGCATTGCTCTATATGGTTCCCCCTCACGCAGCCAGCTCTTCGCGGACTGGATGCGATGATGCAGGTGTGGCCGAGGCTGCACCTGTACGCATTTCCCCCGATATCTATGCTCCCGGAGGTTCTGGAAAGGGTTCGCCGGGAAGGGGCCCGTCTGTTACTAGTAGCCCCTTTCTGGCCGACTCGAGTTTGGTTCTCGGACTTGGTGTCTCTTCTGAGCGGCTCTCCTATGGAGATTCCAATCAGGAGGGACCTGCTGTCCCAGGTAGAGGGCACGATATTTCACCCTCGACCGGAGTTGTGGAAACTGTGGGCCTGGCCTCTGAGGGGGCCAGGCTCATAGAATCCGGTCTCTCGACTGAGGTCGTTGAGACCATTCTCCATTCCAGAGCCCCTTCCACGAGAAAACTGTATGCGCTGAAATGGAAATTATTCTCCACCTGGTGTGGTGAGCGTCAGTTAGATCCTGTTAACTGCCCTGTTGGTTCAGTTCTCGATTTTCTGCAAGACCGTTTCTCTGCTGGATTATCTCCTACCCCTCTGGGGGGTACTTCTATTGGGAGAGATCCTCTGATTACTCGTTTTCTCCGTGGTACATTGAGGTTGAGACCTGCACTGCACTCCAGAGCACCGGCTTGGGATTTAGCCATTGTACTTGAGGGTCTGGCTCTGGCTCCGTTCGAGCCCATTGAAGAGGTTTCAGAAAAATTCCTCACTTTGAAAGCTTTATTTCTCCTTGCTATTTCATCTATCAAGAGAATTGGAGATTTACACGCCCTGTCGGTTGCTCCGTCATGTTTGGAATTTGCACCTGGTATGGTGAAAGCATTTCTATACCCTAGACCAGGTTATATTCCTAAGGTCCCATTCAATGTTGGGGGCCCAATAGTGCTGCAGGCCTTCTATCCTCCACCTTTTAATACCCCAGATCAGGAACAATTAAACCTGTTATGTCCAGTTCGGGCATTGGATGCCTACGTTCACAGAGCTGCCCTGTGGCGTAAGTCAGAGCAATTATTTGTATGTTTTGGGTCACTCAGAAGAGGGTGCCCTGCATCTAAACAGGTTATGAGCAAGTGGATAGTCGAGGCTATTTCACTAGCTTATGAAGCGGCCGGTCAGCCTTCACCTATGGCTGTACGGGCCCATTCTACTAGGAGTATGGCGGCCTCTACGGCCTTAATTTCGGGTGTTTCCCTTCTTGACATTTGTAATGCGGCAGGTTGGTCCTCTCCACATACATTTGTCAGGTTTTATGACCTTGACCTCTCCACTCCTGGGGCGAGGTTGCTTGCTTCTAGTGTGCGCAAGGACTTCACACAGAACGGGCATTTGTCACTATGGCGTAGTGGGTATGGGGTTCCCACCGCGTCTCAAACGCAGCTCGAAGTTCCCTTGAAAGGGAACGTCTCAGGTTACGTATGTAACCCTGGTTCCCTGAGAGGGAACGAGACGCTGCGTTTGCCTGCCATACTTCCTGCATGCCCTGATCGACTTGCTTCAGACTTTTTCAGAAGCTGTCGCGGTCTGTTTTCAAGGGTGCTTTATAGTTTCCTGGTCTATGACGTCACCCATGACGTATCGGGCTTCCATTGGACTGATTTTACACGTGCTTCATGACGCAATCACGCAGAGCGTTCCCACCGCGTCTCAAACGCAGCGTCTCGTTCCCTCTCAGGGAACCAGGGTTACATACGTAACCTGAGACGTTTTGTCATGAAACTGATGGGACAGGCTCTGAAATCAATCTTAAGATGAGTAAATGTTTTTTTTTTTTACTCCTTATTACTGTGTATTATTGTGTGGTCTGGCCTGCCTTTTAATCTTTAAATGAGCAACAGTGCGTATGTTTTAAAAGCAAGCGTCATGCAGGAGTAAAGCATGAGCCGCAGCAAGCATTTGTAGATGCTGTGAGAATACAGCGACTTATATCACGGATATGAGATGGTAAAGTGAAAACGGCATTCAAGTATTTTTAAATGTTGGATATAACTGTTGAATATAACTGTTCTGAATCCCATCAGAATGTAGTCTTTGACAAAAATTTGATTCTCCGTTTTTTGCTCAAAATGTTTATTTTTTTATGAAACTTACCCACACTCAAGTGTTTATAAAAAGGAATGCCTGTAGCTTGAATAAAACATGTTTTTATTTTATTTTATTACACGTTCATATTATTTATACAACAAAATATTCTGGGAACCATAAAAAATTTGTGTAAATTGTCAATAATGCTGGCAACTTTTTAAAAAACATTGAGAAATAACGTTTTCATAACTTAATGAAAATGTTAACAAAACATTCTGAGAACAGTTTTGTTAGATGAGGTCATAACTATTAAGATACCCACTCCAAGAGTTATGACAGAAATCTTAAAGCTAACTAAAAGTTTTATTTGTAAAATAAGTATTTTTAAGTTTCTTGAACTTTATTTTACGTTTCGTTTGCCCGTGTTTTTGACCCTGTGCCTGTTCATCGATTACGACTGTGGATTACTCTAAATAAAAGCATTTGGATCTTCAACCTGCAGTTTAGTAACACATGTAATACAACATTTTGAAACAAAAGATGCTTTTTCCACAGTCCCTGCGTAACTCCAGGAAATTACATTTACATTCAATCATTTAGCAGATGCCTATATCCAAAGCGACTAACCAGATAAACTAGACAAACAACACAACGAGATAAAAAAGTCAATTGCCAAGAATGTGTGCATTCCTGTACAATGGGGTTTTCAAAGATGTTTTTATTCTCTTGCAGTACAGATGAAAGAAAACATAATAGAGAGAATTCAGACCTGTTGAGCAGCATATTTGGTTACGCCAAAGGCCACTAATGGGACAAAATATCTCACAAAAAAAAATCATACCTTTAAAGTGTGCACCATTAGCTATTAAGAAGATTGAAGATTTTTTTTAGTTCAGTTTAGTTTATTTGCACAGTTATAAAATATAAACAATAAAAAACAAGAAAGTACAATCCATATACTGTGCAGGGAGAGGCAGAAAACCCAAAAGGGCTTATTTAAAGCCTCCATCTAAACAACAAAGAAAAAAAACGAATTATGAAATTAAATAAAGAGCTAAATTACAATAACAAATATACACATTTATATGACTGCAACAAATTAACAACATATCAAAAACTCAAAAATAATTTGAACAAATCCTATAGTGTACATAAAATACATTTAAAAAAAAAAAACAATTACAAGGCAGCAATACATTTATTCTTTATACATCTCCTTTAAAGAAGTTGTTTTTCTGTGCTAAATGGGATAAACCACTCCATAATTTAATACCCCAAAATCTTACCAACTATTTACCACAACAAGTGAGAAATTTAGAAAGATGAAAATATAAAAATGTACTAGTTAAGTGACAGTGAGCCTGTGAATTTACTTAAAAATGTCTCAGGTTACGTATGTAACCCTGGTTCCCTGAGAGGGAACGAGACGCTGCGTTGAGACGCAGGGAGGGAACGCTCTGCGTGATTGCGTATTGAAGCATGTGTATAATCAGTCCAATGGAAGAGCGAGACGTCATAGGCAGGTGACGTCATAGAGCAGGAAGCTATAAAGCACACCCGAATACAGACCGCGACAGCTTCTGAAAAAGCCTGAAGCAAGTCGATCAGGGCATGCAGGAAGTAAGGCAGGAGAAAGCAGCGTCTCGTTCCCTCTCAGGGAAGCAGGGTTACATACGTAACCTGAGACGTTCCCTTTCAAGGGAACTCGAGCTGCGTTGAGACGCGGTGGGAACCCCATATTCACTACGCCATAATGAGAAATGCCCGTTCTGTGTGAAGTCCTTGCGCACACTAATGGTGCTTTTCCACTGCATGGTATGGTTCGGTACGGCACGCTTTGGTGCGTTTCCACTGCATGGTACGGTACGGCTCGGCTCGGCTCTGTACGGCTCGCTTGTGGCGCTTTTCCAATGCATGGTACGGTACGGTACGGCTCGCTTTAAATGGTACCACCTCTGTTGAGGATCCAAGCGTACCGTACCGATACTAAAATGTGACGTGAAAACACTTCAGATCACTGATTGGTCAGACAGAATCGTCACTACCAGAATCACTACAGAATCGTCACACATTGTATTTGTGAGACATCAAACCCGCTAGATTTAAATAGCCAGTAACAGTCACCGCTGTAGCACCTGTTTTAAAACTACTTGCTTGAAGAAAAAAGAAAGAAAATAAACTTCCAAAAAAGAAATGGCTGAATCGCGTTCTTCTTCTGTCTGTGTCAGGTCCTTTGCAAGAGCCGGGGTCAGGAGAGATCACAAACTTTGGCTTGTACCATAGACTGTAAAAAAGATGGACGACACCCCTTCGCTGTCTTTCATTGGTCAGAACTGAAGCCGCCAGTGTCCCGATATGGCGCTGACATCTTGGAACTTGAGTCTGCGCGCTTGCGTTTTCGGGACCAGACCTGCGCAGTCGTGAGCAGGAAGTAAAGCCGCGAAATCAAGGCCCCGCCCTCACTCTCGCAGAATCAATCGCAAGCACACGCTCCTGCACTTTTCTTAAGTGGCCTCTGTCTGCTCCGTTCCTCTCCAATGATGTCTGCTGATTGCAGTACCTCGTTAAAATAAGGTAAATACAACTACTAACCACATAGTCAACATTATGAAAAAAAGTCCGTTGGTGCTTCAGTGACTACTTTGCACAGAGAACCTGTCAATCACAGCTGTCAATCATGATGTCACAGCACCGTTTTTATAGCATCAAATAACTAACTAAAAACAAACTTATTTTAAAAACAAACACTTGAAATTACATCAACGTGATAGAAACTACAGTAAATGACAGAAACTATCTTTGGAAAAAGGATATGTGGAGTGTAATTTAATTGGGTAACACTTTATTTTAAGGTGCTTGTAATAAGCAGTAATTAACAGTTCATAAGACACTTATAATACCATATAAGATGCATATAAGCATTAACTAATGATAATAAATAAATTTAATTAAATAATACATTTCTCAAGTATCAATACATTGCACTTTTAAAACAGCCGAACAAACATAAATGGTAACACAAACTCCCAGTCACTTAAAAATTGACCTTCCCAAGAGGGAGTAGTTTCCCTGATCTCTTCAGGGCCTGGACCTTTAATTAACCCTTATATGAAGTAGTTAATGCTTATATGCATCTTATATGCATCTTATAAGGTCTTATAAGTGTCTTATTAACTGTTTATTACTGCTTATTGCAAGCACCTTAAAATAACCTTTAAATAACAATTAAATTACCTTTAATTGTTTAGTTGGTCTCACGTCCCGTTGAATAACATGGGGAGGCGGGGTTTATGACCTATACTAGGACCGGCCTCTGGGGGGCGATCGAGACGTTTTGGCTTCACTTTTGAGGGCTTGTGCGGCAACCTTGGCTTGTACACACATTACTATGATATTCGTGAATGGATTATTATGGCTTTGTCAAAAATTAGAAAAGTGGACTCTGAAAACCGCATCTTTCGAGATGAGTGGACTGAAGCGTACGCGTTCATTTTGCCGTCATCGAGCTCTACGAGGCCCGTGTGTCTTATTTGTTCGGAGTCTGTTGCTGTTGTTAAAAGTGGAAACATCAAGCGGCATTTCGAGACAAGACACAAAACTTTCAATGAAAATTACCCGCCAGGATCACCCGCGAGGACGAGGAAAATTTGTGAACTGAAAGGACAGTATGAGCGTGCAACACGGGTGATAACACAGTCCCTTACAGCACAGCAACGAGCCTACGAGTGCTCACTTCGAGTACAGTGGATTTTGGGCAAACATAAAAAGCCTTTTACTGACTCCGGAATGGTGAAAGAATGTATGGAGGCGTTGGCAGACACGCTGTTTGAGGGTAAAGAAGGACAGCAGCTAAAACAAAAGGTTCTTCAGATTCCTTTATCATCCACAACAACAACAAGAAGAGCTGAGCTACTGTCGGAAGATGTGCAGTCCCAGCTTGACAGCGCCATCCAATGTGCCCCGTGCATTGCGTTAGCAACGCTCAGCTCTTGGTGTATGTCCGATTCTATCATGAGGAGACTAAAACATTTGTAGAGGACATTTTAGGCGTCACAGCTTTAAAAACGCACACCAGGGGAGAGGACATATATTTGGCCATAAAGGAAATGCTGACACAGAGGAGAATCGATGTAAAAAATCTTGTCTCCATCACCACTGACGGGGCACCGTCTATGATGGGAAGAGAAAAAGGTGCATTCAGTCGACTGAAAGAGGACAACCCAGAGCTCTTGTCATATCACTGCATTATCCACATGTCTGTTCTCTGCTCCACACTTTCAGAGCACCACACAGAAGTGATGAACACCATCACCAAACTAGTTAACTTTCTCAGGGCTTCATCAGCTCACCAGCATCATCTGCTCAGTGAGTTTTTAGCAGAAGTAGATGCTCCTGCCAATGACCTGCTCTTGCACTCCAATGTCAGATGGTTGAGTAAAGGAAAAGTGCTGGCACTCACTCTCAGGGCCATACACTCGATCTTGTCATCACAAAGGGTGTAACTGTTTCTACATCTGTTGTGGATCTAGCTTTATCTGATCACTGTTGTATTTTCTTTGAAGTCTGCTTGCTCCCCTATTGTCAGAATAACTCTATTATGATCAGAAAGAGAGCTATAAATGACAAAACTTGTGCTCTTTTTGAGCAAACACTCTTTGAGTCCAAAAATTCATCTCCTAAGACTGCTGATAACTTGCTGGAAGATTTTAATTTAAGAATGACAAATATAATGGATGATATTGCCCCTTTTAAACTGAAAAAATCCATTGGAAAACAGAAAGCTCCATGGATGAATGATCCGTTAGTTAAATTGAAAAAGAAAGAATGTAGGAGAACAGAAAGGAAATGGCGTAAATCCAAACTTAATTTAGACTATCTGATCCATAAAGGGACACTTTACGAATACAATTCTGTAATTTGTAAAGCAAGACAATCTCATTTCTCCACTATTATTAATAGTAAAGCTAATAACACCCGTGCGCTATTTTCCACCTTTGAGAAGTTAACAAACCCTTCACCTTATCTGGCTCCTGAACTACTCTCAGTTGAAAAGTGCAATGAATTTGCTTCTTTTTTTAAGAGCAAAGTAGAGAACATAAGACATCATATCTCATATACGTCGCATAGCATCTCTCACTTTGAATCACCAATTAGTCTGAGGGATGAGCTTAACATTCTTTCAAATTTCAGCCCTGTTGACCTCGACACTCTTGAAAAGACTGTACAAAGTCTAAGTTCCTCCACATCTGAGCTGGACATTTTACCAACTAGCTTTTTTAAATCTGTGTTTCATCTAATAGCAACTGATGTGCTTTTAATAACTAATACCTCTCTACTGAGTGGCGTATTCCCTAAGTCCCTTAAAATAGCCGTTGTAAAACCTTTACTTAAAAAGAACAACCTGGATGAGTCTGTCCTCAATAACTACAGACCCATATCAAATTTGTCTTTTATCGGTAAAATAATTGAAAAAATTGTTTTTAATCAAGTGTCTGCGTTTCTAACCTCAACTTCCTGTTTTGATCTCAACCAGTCAGGTTTTAGAAAATACCATAGCACTGAAACAGCCTTGGTTAAAGTAGTCAACGACATTCGGCTAAATAATGATGCTGGAAAAACCACTGTTCTTATGCTGTTGGACCTCAGTGCAGCGTTCGACACTGTTGACCACAGCATACTAGTAGAAAGCCTTAAATGCTGTGTTGGCCTCTCTGGCTCGGTCATCTGCTGGCTAAAGTCTTATCTAGAACACAGGAGTTTTTACGTTTCTATTGGTCATTATGCTTCAACTCCTGTGTCCTTAGCATGTGGTGTCCCTCAAGGCTCAATCCTTGGCCCTCTTTTGTTTAATCTGTATATGCTCCCTCTTGGCCAAATTATGAAAAAACATTCTATTAGTTACCATAGCTACGCAGATGATACACAGTTATATCTATCCTTGTCTCCCAACGAGTTTGCTCCCCTTGAATCTCTTTATCATTGTCTTAATCAAGTTCAAGAATGGATGTCTAAACATCTCCTTAAATTAAACACAGACAAAACTGAAGTAATTATCTTTGGGAAAAAGGATCAAAGACTAAAGACTGCCACATTATTGGGAATGAAAGGTTTTGAGGTAGTGGAAACCGTGAAGAACCTCGGGGTCGTTATTGACAGCGACCTAAGTTTCAATAGCCACATGAAGGCAGTCACAAAATCAGCTTTTTATCATTTAAAAAACATTGCAAAGGTTAAAAACTTTATATTACCTGTAGATTTAGAAAAGCTTATTCATGCTTTCATCACCAGTAGGGTAGATTATTGTAATGGTCTTTTCACTGGTCTCCCTAAAAAAACAATAAAACCTCTCCAAATTATTCAAAATGCAGCAGCAAGACTATTGACCAGAACTAAAAGAAAAGATCATATCACACCAATTTTAAAATCTTTACACTGGTTACCAGTGATCTATAGAATTGATTTTAAAGTTCTTTTTCTTGTTTTTAAATCATTAAATGGTCAAGGACCTCTTTATATAGCAGAGATGCTTGAAACATATAGCCCCTCTAGATCTCTTAGATCTGCTGGAAAACTCCAACTGGTACAACCCAGCGCTCGTACCAAGCAGGGAGAGGCAGCCTTTAGTTGTTATGCGGTCCGTCTTTGGAACCGTCTTCCTGTAGACATTAAGACCTCTCCTACTGTCTCTATTTTTAAATCCAGACTAAAAACAAAACTTTTCTATGATGCTTTCTATTAACCCTCTCTTGTACCTGTGGTCTGTACGGTTTTTATTTTAAGCTCTCAATTTTGTGTATTATGTTCCCTGTGAACTATTAAGTTTTTATTTTAAGCTTTTAATTTTGTGTATTATGTGCCCTGTGATTTAACATGTTTTTATTGCTAATGTTATTGTGTAATTGCTATTATGTAAAGCACATTGGGTTACCGTTCTGTGTATGAAATGGGCTATATCAATAAACCTGAACCTGAACCTGGCTCGCTTTTGGAAGATAAGAAAAGAAATGAAAGATTTCCTTGCACAACAAAAAAATCACAAGGCTCATGTGTTTTTGCACTTTTTAGAAGAGGAAAGTAACATGGACACACTGGCCTTTCTGGTTGACATCACAGGGCATTTAAATGACCTCAATCTGAAGCTTCAAGGGAAAGACTGTTCTGTGTGTGACTTGGTGGCTCCAGTCCAGTCTTTTCAGAGGAAACTGGACATTCTGAAAATGGATCTTGAGCAGGACTGTACATATTTTCCTTCAATGAAGGAGATACAGGAGATCAATGTCACTGCTCATTCTGACTTTATCCAAAAGTTGATTGAAAACTTTAAGGCTCGCTTTGATGGCTTTGCATTGGGAGATCAGCTGATGCTCTTTGTTAGGAGTCCATTTTTTGTTAAGAATGTTATTTCTTTCTCAAAGGAGGCAGTACATATGTACAAACGGGCTAATGCACAGGCCCTTCAAATGGAGCTATTAGATTTACAGGCTGATGTAGTGTTAAGAGAGCAATGTGAATCCTCTGACCCTGTCACATTTTGGCTGCAGACTGTGCCAAAGGCAAAGTTTCCTGTACTTAACAAAGTGGCAGTGTACACATTGACAATGTTTGGCTCTACCTATAGCTGCGAGTCAGCCTTCTCTACGCTAAACATCATTAAGAATAAGTACCGCTCACAACTGACCAATGACCATGTGCATGGATGTCTGAGAATTGCTTTGACTCCATTCCTACCCAGATTTAAGAGATTGGCTGCCAGTGCCAATGCAAATTTCTCACACTGAGCTAAGTTTAAAAACTTGATGTTTACAAAAATGTTTACTTAATTTTTGTTGCACTAATAGAAGTATTGTTTAAAAAATTTTATATAATGCATTGAGGTGCATTATTTGTTCCCTTTTGCACCTTTGAAGTGCAATGTTTGCACGTTTATGTGCAATAGCAGCTGTTCACAACACTGAATGCATTTTTCTTTGAGTAGTTATGAAGGTAAATCATTTGCACCTAATATATTAAGATTGTGACTTTCAGTCTTTATTTTTATGCTTCCTGTTGCTGTTATTGATGTTGAAAGGTTTGACATTTGAATATTTGCACTAAAATGAAATAATACTTGAATGAATTTCAACAAAATCACTTGAATACATTTTAAGATAAAGATTTTATTGTCATTTTGTTGCACTAATAGAAGTATTGTGTAATTTTTTTTTATATAATGCATTAAGAGGTGCATTATTTGTTCCCTTTTTGCACTTTTGAAGTGCAATGTTTGCAAGTTTATGTGCAATAGCAGCAGTTCACAACACTGAATGCATTTTTCTTTGAGTTGTTATGAAGGTAAATCATTTGCACCTAATATATTAAGATTGTGACTTTCAGTCTTTATTTTTATGCTTCCTGTTGCTGTTATTGATGTTGAAAGGTTTGACATTTGAATATTTGCACTAAAATGAAATAATACTTCAGTTGAATACATTTAAAGATAAAGATTTTATTGTCAAAGATTTTCTCAATTTGTTGACATGGTTATAATTGAATAAAATGAAAGAAAACTTATTTTGCCGGGTGTTTTTGCATTTCCGGACCCTCGTTTACTGGTCTGATTGGGTTAGTGGACCTCTTGCCAATTTAGTTGGGGACCCCTGCTATAGGGGAACGCCTCAGCGTGACTGATGTGTGAAGCACGTTTAATCACGGCAATCGTATTGGCCGGCGACAGCCTATGACGTCACTACTAGCGTGACCAGGAAGTATAAAAGGGGCGCCTTGAGAACATGTCATCCACTTCTTCGTCTAAAGGGACTGTTCAGCAGGATTCCCAGAGGCATGGCAAGGAGACGCAGTGTCTCGTTTCCTGTTCTCAGGGAACCAGGTTTATAGTCACTACGTAGACGTTCCCTTTCGAAAGGGAACTCGCACTGTGTCCTGAGACACTATTGGGGAATGAAGATCCCACGCTGCCATGCTGAGGGGAGTGCATGCCAAGAAAAATGGCAGTGACAAAGCACCAGTAATGGTAGTTTCAACTGAGGTGTCCGAGCCACTCCCGCTTCTGGTCACACACTAGGCTGTCTGGGATTGCTCCAGTTTGTTTGCTTCGAGGCTATAAACTCCATCTAAGCCTTGTATTCGCTTCATATTTCTTTCTGTTTTGAACCATCATTTACTATTATTTCTAGTTGTTTATACTACTAAATACAGCTTACCCAACATCTCAGATCAACCTGACATCGCTAGCTTCCGTTATTGTTAGCACAACACGCTAGTAACTCGCTAGCCTGTTAACACGCCACCCGTGCGCTCAGTTATTTATTTATTTTTCTCTTGCGCGCCCGCGACTGTGAGTTCATAAAAAGCACAGGTGAGTAAGAATCAGTCAACAAACACGGTGAGTAATGTCTTGTCCTGTTATTGTCACCTGCACTTCATGCCACATGTTTAGCATAGCCTTCCCCGTCGGCAATAAAGGGTTTATATGTGATAAATGCAAGGAGACAGTCAGGCTGACGGAGAAGATTTCAGAATTAGAGACACGCATCCAAACTTTAATTGAGGATAGTAAGTGTGCTAGAGCTTTAGATACTATTTTGGATGTGCCTTGTATAGTGAACTCTTTACATGATTCGGTTCCGGCTGAATCATTGCTTGTGCAGCAAGGAAAATGGGTGACAGTGAGAGATCGCTCTAGTCGCGGATCAAAAAACCACTCTTCCGTTCCGATTACCATAACAAATCGATTTGCCCTGCTCAGTGAGACACCCACTGAGAATTCTGTTGATTGTGCCCTGGTAATTGGTGATTCGATCACACGGAACATAGAAATAGAGACACCAGCCACCATAGTCACATGTTTGCCGGGAGCCAGAGCACCTGACATCAAAGCAAATTTAAAAGTGCTGGCTAATGCTAATCGTAAATTCTCTAAGATTGTTATTCACGTTGGCACTAATGATGTTCGACTTCGCCAGTCGGAGATCACCAAAATTAATATTAAAGAGGTGTGTGAACTCGCAAGTACGATGTCAGGCACTGTAACTTCCTCTGGCCCCCTTCCTGTTCGCAGGAGTGATGAGATAGTTAGCAGATTGTCATCACTCAATGGCTGGTTGTCTAAGTGGTGTCCGCAAAATAATATAGAATTCATAGACAATTGAAACAGTTTTTGGGGCAAATCTGACCTGTTGAAAAGAGATGGTATTCATCCCTCCTGGGCTGGTGCTGCTCTTCTCTCTAGTAATATGGCACATAGTCCTAGAGATAAAACATGACAATCTGGGGCTCAGGTCAGGAAGCAGACAAACTGGCTAAACCGACCGTCTGCTAGCAGCCTCGCGTCACCAAGGTCAGATAAAACCCATCACATAGAGGCTCTTTCACCTAGATATCAGCATATAGAGACTGTGTCTGTTCCCCGAATTTGGAAATCCAAAAAAACGTTCAAACCCATCTAATTGATGTTCAACAAATAAAAAACAGATATAATACAGATGAGCAAACGATAAAGCTTGGGTTGCTGAATATTTGATCCCTTACTTCAAAAGCACTTATTATTAATGATATGATTACAGACTATAACCTAGATGTGGTGTGTTTGACAGAAACCTGGCTAAAACCAAACAATTACATTACTTTAAATGAGTCCATCCCCCAAGATTACGGTTATAAACACGAACCTCGTCTGAAAGGCAAAGGGGGAGGTGTTGCTGTAATTTATAGTAATATTTTCAAAACCACTAAGAAATCTAGTTTTAAATATACTTCTTCTGAAGTGTTGGTGCTTAATGTAACAATATATAGTGCAAATGATAAATCACATTTAAGATTTGTGATTTTTAGGTCGGGAAGTTCGGTCTGGACTCGATTCGTTGAGGGGCTATTATGCCTGAACAAAAAATAGTTCGGACCAGTCAAATTGTCTGGGTGGGCTTTATACGATGATGGACAGATGGACAGGTGAGCAACGGTAACGTAACCATCCACGTCACCAAAGAGCGCTTGGGTTGAATTCGTTTACAACAAAGAATGGCTGCCGCTGGAGAATTTATGTGTAGATTCAGCCATCGCGTCTGTTATAGAAGATGTAGACAGCGCATTCATTTTAAAAGAGGAACAGAGAACCGCGATCAAGGCATTTGTCGATCGGAAAGATGCTTTTTCCGTCCTTCCTACGGGATTCGGTCTATCCAATTGGCATTGCAGAGGCAGTATCAGACTCACATTCTGACTAGAATCTGAGTATGATGACGTCAGGCTAGGAGCACATCTGATCTCTTCTGGAAGCTGGTTCCAGCATAGTAGCTAAAAGCAGACTCCCCATGCTTAAGCCTGGAACACACCAAGCCGACGAACTAGCGCTGATGAAAGCCGACTGTCTTGTCGCCTCGCGTCGGGGTAAGAAGCTTTAATTGAACACACCGAGAGAACTACTGCCGACTGTTAGCTAGAATGTGCGTTCTGCGCCTGCGTGTAAATGAGACAACTGTCTATTTCTGCAGATATATTCGTCTATATTTGACATTCAAAAAGAGAAACCGACGCTGCAGGCTGCAGATACACAAACCATAAACAAAGCAGTGCGTGCTTACCGTTTTGAATATCAATCCTGCTAAAGACTTTCTTTATTTCATTCCACTCATGTTAATATTTAAATATTTGCCAAGGGACACTCATGTAAGATGACGTAACTTAAGAACAGCCTTCTATCTGTACCGTTTTGACTTCTTTGCTCTCTGTTTTGCTATTATTCTCGTGCACTGACTCGTTTACTAAGCTGAACAGCAAATCAGAGTTGCCTCTTTCAACGACGGCCCGACGCCGATTCAACATGTCGAATCAGCTGTTACAAAGCAGATGAGGACCAATTTCAGAACACACTGAGAAAACGTAGTCGCCCGACGCACAAAAACTGCCTGATGGACGACGTTGGCCTGGTGTGTTCCTGGCTTTAGAGTGAACCCTTGGTATTTCTAGCTGATGTGATATGTTGGGTTTATATTCAGTGAGCATATCTGTAATGTATTGAGTTCCTAGGCCATTGAATGATTTATATACCAATAATAATACTTAAAAATCAATCCTATATGTAACTGGCAGTCAGTGTTAAGACCTGAGGACTGGTGTGATATGTTCATATTTTCTGGTTCTGCTCAGAATCCTGGCAGCAGCGTTCTGTATGAGCTGCAACTGTCTTATGGTCTTTTTAGGAAGGCCAGTGAGGAGTCCATTACAGCAATCCACCCTGCTGGTGATGAAAGCATGCACAAGTCTTGACTGGAAACAAAACATCTACTTCTTGCAATATTTTACAGGTGATGGTATGCTGATTTAGTAATTGCTTTGACATGACTACTGAAACTAAGGTCTGACTCTAGAGACACACCAAGATTCCTGACTTGATTTTTAGTTGTTTGACCCCTAGAGCGAAGGTATGCATTCACCTTGAGTAGTAATTATGGGCTAGCTTGTGTCAGAAAGACAGCATACTATAGCGCTGATACTATGCTGATTTATTGTTTTTTGACATTTTTATGACCAGATATGAGCATGGGGGTTTTATGGTAGCCGGTGGTATGTGACCTTTTGGCCCTCAAAATGTGGTTCCGGCATTTATGGCTGTGTGTTTATGACAACAATTTGCTTGCTGTGACTGAAAAGCATGTGTTTTTTTCAGGGGATATCTTTTATCATAGCAGGATAATGTTCACAGAATGATGAAAAATATGAGCGGAGAATCGTTGGTTTTCAGATCGGCATCGTCCATTATGTCTGTGGGAGAGGATGAAAAAAGAGTTTAAGAAGTGAGAAGCACTGTGGTTGAATAAAGCATATAAATATATGAAATAAGCTGTTAATTTTATTAAACATTTAAAAGTAAGTTTTAAACGTGTTGAACTTAATGAGGTGGTCTTTATGCGTCTACTTTCTGTCACAGAGACTTTTCCTCTATGAGTTTAAGAAAATATGAGTGTTATAGGAACATCGTGTGGATTGTTATGCTATTTACTCTGTAGTAACTTATATTTATAGGCAAAAACAATGGGATTTTTCTTTCAATCACCAAAACATTTTGAGGTTTCAGGTTTTTTAAGCAAAATTTGTATAAAGATGATTCTCAACTACGTTATGAAAGATATAACGAGATTAATTGATACACCGTTTTACTAAATGCAATTTTGGGTAAAATGGCCATAAATTAATATTCCCATTCAATGCAATGTATCTGTACACTGTATCTAATGTACACATTAATGTATTCTTGGAGTAACATTAAATGGAAATCAATGTCCTGTTCTGTAACAGAAAGTCATTTTTTATTTTGAAACCCTACACCGTCTCTGTGACATTTTCTCTGCACAGAAAGTAGACGCATAAAGACCACCTCATTAAGTTCAACACGTTTAAAACTTACTTTTAAATGTTTAATAAAATTAACAGCTTATTTCATATATTTATATGCTTTATTCAACCACAGTGCTTCACACTTCTTAAACTCTTTTTTCATCCTCTCCCACAGACATAATGGACGATGCCGATCTGAAAACCAACGATTTTCTGCTCATATTTTTCATCGTTCTGTGAACATTATCCTGCTATGATAAAAGATATCCCCTGAAAAAAAACACATGCTTTTCAGTCACAGCAAGCAAATTGTTGTCATAAACACACAGCCATAAATGCCGGAACCACATAGTGAGGGCCAAAAGGTCACATACCACTAGCTACCATAAAACCCCCATGCTCATATCCGGTCATAAAAATGTCAAAAAACAATAAATCAGCATAGTATCAATGCTATGGTATGCTGTCTTTTTACACCCTACATTCCTACACCATAAATTTCCTGAGCTGAAGCATTCCCCTGTCTGAGGTGACGTGTATCTAAGGTTCTGCTAAAATCATTTGGAGATTATATTAAAGCGTAACATTTTGGTGCTTAATAAATATCTATACGATGCAAAATATAGACTATATTTTTTTTTTTTACTATAATACTTTTGTAAACATTATAACGGGGGAGATGTTAAATTCTAGAGCCCGACCGATATATCGGTCTGCCGATATTATTGGCCGATATGAGCCTGTCGCAGATATATCGGTATCATTGTTTGCTACTGGCGACCCAGGTCACTGTGGTGACACCAGCCAACACTTCAGTAATGAGGTCTCTTCAGACACGGTGTAAGATGCGCGCACACATTAGCTTCCACTCCACTGACAAGTATGAAACATGGCTCACTAGCTAATGTTGCAAACGAGTATGTTAAGCTCGTTGTAAGAGTAAAAGCCGGGGATATCGTTTATTTACTTTATAGTGTCTCACTTGGTGACAACGTAGCGTTAAATCACCATTCAACAGACTCAAGCCAACACTGCACTGCTAACTAGTTAGCAACCGCTTGTCTGCTGCTGCTTGAACAAGACAACGGACGCGAGCGGCACGATGCTACAAAAGACAGTTGAACCCATTATAATCAGTGAAGTTGTTCACACTGGGTGCAGCGCGACACAAGCGACAAATCTCCAATAGTAAACTGATGCCTCGTTCTGCTTTGTAACGGGCGTTTTCCCGCGCACAGGGTAAACAGCTGTTGCGGCGCGAACAACAATGGCCATGTCCGGTGTAGACACAGTGTTAAAGCCTATTCTGCTTATAACGCTATACGTTACAACAGCAAGCAATATTCCAATAATTTATATAATTATAACACTCAGGGCCATTTTGCACAATGAGTAGTTTTATGTTTAGTAGGCCTACATTTTGCTGACAACGTATTTAAAATATGATTTAAGTAAAAGTACGTCTCGGTTACGTATGTCGACTGATTGGGATCACGCTTAGAGAGCCTGTCATCTTCGAGTACTATTAAAACGAGCCAATGTAATTGCGTGAAATGCATTACACACTCCGCCCCCGCGGCGCGGGTATAAATACGGAAGTGGATGCTGGCACTAGTTGTTTTTCGCTGAGGAGCCGAGCGTAACTTGGAGTCAGCGGTGGTCCAGCAATAGTGGCGACGGGACTACATCTCCGTTCCCTCCTTCAGGGCACGAGGGTTACATACGTAACCGAGATGTTCCCTTTCAGTCGCTCACGTTCGACGTAGTCGACTGATTGGGATCCCAATTAAAACGCCATCTAGAGCTGCCACCTTCCAGTGCCTAGACAAAAGCGTCCAGATCCCCCCGCAATTAAGGCGGGGAAGGGACAGGGCTTAGGCCAGGGAAGTCACTGCTGTTCCAACAGGACCATTGGGAAAGCGTTCCCTGAACATGGAAGGAAGGGACGCTGCGGAAGCCACATCCTGCCCGAAGGGAGGTAACATGTGGAGAATACACATATGAACTGGGCGAATGACCGGACAGTACAACATATGGAATGTCACTGGGGTGGCTCCAGCCTAAACAGGGGGGAGACTCAACCGAGCAGGCTCTGACAAGGGAAGACACGGGCTCGCCGCAGGGAGCCGTACCGTGGAAGAATACACATATGGGATCGCCGTAGGGATCACAGCATATGGACCCAGCCTAACACAGGTTCCACCAGTGCATACGAGTGTTAGGCCTGGCTTCGGACATTCCGCCATATCCGTTGCCGAAGGGTATGGAGGAACTCGACAGGGTTCGGCTAAAAAGGGAAACTCAGCTGGAGCAAGAATTGCGCACGTATCCAGTCCATAGGAGGGGAATGGCGCAGCAAGCCGACGCAACGAACTGGGCTTACAGTGAAACTGGCTTCATGTGAAGGGAGCCCACGGGAAGCAGCGGTTCGACTAAAGTGTCACCCAGCGCTCAACTCTAGAATATCTGTCAGCGAAGCACTCTGTGTCAACGCCTAAGTGGGGGCACACACTCATTTAAGAGGAGCTCACCACCTAAGTGGATATGTGCATCTCGGGAATTTCCCCAAGATGAAGACAGCCACTTCAGTGGGCCAACCTCGCTTGGAAACAGCCTTCCCTCTCTGCTGATTTCCTTAACAGATAAGAGCTGTTCTGAGGTCCTAAGGCTAGGGCTGGGTACCGAGTTCGGTACTTTTTAGGTACCGACCGAATTGCCTCGGTACTACCGAGTATCGAAACATGTCTTGTTTTTCGGTACCAAATTTCGGTACCTAAGTGGTTAATCTCGTCAACGTCAGTGAAACATGCATGCAGCATGATTGGCTGTGGAGGAAAAACACTAGTTTACGCGGCTGCCCAGAGACTTGGCTTGTCGCATGTGAGGCTGTAGTGTGTGTGTGTTTGCCAGAAGCACGCGATGCAATATTGTCGACAAGATAATTGCTGCCAAGACCGGTAACACGGTAAATCTGATAAGGCAAAGCGGTGTGTCATACAAAGCACACCGAACGCGAATAGAGCGTCAAATAGGCGTCTATCGCGTCTAGTTAGACGCTTCAATCTTCCGCTCGAGTTCAAAACGCGTCGCCCAATTCGCATCATTCGCGACGCCCGGCGCGAATGATGCGTCTATCCCCGTCTTTGACTTTGTATCTAATCTACTAGCGCAAATAATTAAATTCGCGTTCGGTGTGAACAGTGAACACACCATTAGTAAACACTTGTTCATTAATAAACAATTAAAATATCTCCTTGCTGTTGTTTCCCGACACATCCATAATCATTAGGCTACTTTTGCCAGTGCTTTGCGGCAAGCTTGATGTGTGCGGAGCGCGAGGCATATATCCCGCCCCCCAGTAGCCTATATTTTATTTAATTCACATTTATTTGTATAGCATTTTTCACAATACATATCGTTTCAAAGCAGCTTTACAGAAAATGAATGTGTCTAAATTACAATTTAGAGTGATCTGTTATCAGAGGTGACAGTGTAATGCATTTCTATTAATTTTCATTCAATTTCATTGTTAAACAATGCATTAAGTTAAGGAAGAAACAATGAGCTCATTGAAGTAAAGAATACATGTTAAATGATTAGGAAACATAGAAAACTTCAGCATTGGTGCTTTTTTATATACTCAAAATATGAGTGTAAAAAAGTCAACAAACTGAACAAAAAAAATTAAAATTAGGTAATGTTATATTGTTAAACAAAATTGGTATCGAAAAAAGTATCGTTCAGGAACCGGTATCGAAGTCAAGGTATCGGTATCGGTATCGGTATCGGTATCGAACATTTTGTTACGATACCCAGCCCTACCTAAGGCTTGCATTCTGTGCACGTAAACCCGCAATGAAGCGGACGGACAGAGAAAGCCAGGGCTGGGTCTGCCTCCTCCAGGCAGCACTTGCAGGCTCACCACCTGGTCCCTTTAAGGGAGAGGTAGGAACCTTGGGCACATATCCAGGCCGGGGTCTCAGCTAGTGAGAGGTAATATCATTGGTTTAACCCATTTGAGAAATTGAGAGGCGGCCAAAATCAGATTTTAAAATGGACTGAATAAAGATCTTTACGAACTTGACGTGCGATGCCCTGCTGACTGACATGCATGCGCACGAATCACTTTCACACGCCCAAGCTTGTAAGTTACTGCATGATAATACATTTTTATAGCAGAGTAATAATACATCACGATACATAGGCTGTGTCCGAAATCTCCCACTACTCACTATATAGTGGACTATATAGTGAGCTCGCCATTTTGTAGTGCTGTCTGAATGTATAGTGATGATTATTATACCCTATATAGTCCACTCAATGTATCCCAGAATGCATTTTGAAAAGTAGTGTACAACCGATGGTCACTAACCCAAGCCCTACATACCATCATGCATTGCGCTGATCGTAAAAATGGCGGATGGACGTCAAGGAGAGCAGCGCGACAATCGGTCTTTGTCAGACACGTGGGTTTGTTGTGTGTGAGGTCACCGCGGCGCCATTTTTGAGGTATCGCTACTGACTGTGAACATTGAAGAGATTACGAGAGTAGAGATAACAAGTAAATAACTCACAAAACTGGAGAAGCACAAGAAAACTGAGAAAATGCCGTACCGCAATAAACTCGATAAATATGGCAGGTACCGTTATTTGAAGAAATTGTCTTCCATTCAGAACGTAGATCCATATATGAGCTGACTGCAGTAAGTTGGAGTGCTGATCCCGCATTGCTTTCTCATCCTCATACTTGTTTATGGTATAAGCGCATATAACGTTACCAGTGAACAATTTAAAATCTATAAATCTCTTAAAGCCCGCGGACATTTCACCAAGTTACTGTATCCTTCGGTAGGAATGTAAATAAATCCTGTAAAGTTAGTAACAGCAAAGATAGGTTTGCTGTATTGATGATGATGATAGTGTCATGTTAAGGATGGTTTAGTTTGAAAAAAGAATGAAAAAAAAACAATTCTCCAACAATACCCCACAAATGGCGCATAATGCACTTCGTGTATCACGAGTGTGACGAATTGCTATTGGATTGCTCCTGTCTGCCTCGCTGCCTGCTGTGTGTTTGTTTGCTTCGAGGCTGTAAGCTTCGCCTGAGCCTCGTATATCTTTATGTTTTGAGCCATCATTTACTATCTAGCTGTTTATACTACTAAATACAGCTTACCCAACATCTCAGATTAACCTTACATCTCTAGCTTCCGTTATTGTTAACACAGCACGCTAGTAACTCGCTAACGTTAGCCTGCTAACGCTCCACCCGTGCGCTCATTTATTTATTTATTTTCTCTCGCGCGCCCGCGCCTTTGAGTTCATAAAGTCCAGGTAAGTAAGAAATCAGTCAACAAACACGGTGAGTAATGTCTTCTTGTCCTGTTATTGTCACCTGTGTCACATGTCATATGTTTAGTATAGCCTTCTCCGATGGCAATATAGGATTTATATGTGATAAATGCAAGGAGACAGTCAGGCTGACGGAGAAGATTTCAGAACTAGAGACACGCATCCAAACTTTAATTGAGGATGGTAAGAATGCTAGATCTTTAGATACTGTTTTGGATGCGCCTAGCATAGTGAACTCTTTACATGATTCGGTTCCGGCTGAAGTAGAGCCCGTGCAGCAGGGCAGATGGGTGACCGTGAGAGATCGTTCTAGTCGCGGATCAAAGAACCACTCTTCCGTTCCGATTCCCATAACAAACCGATTTGCCCCACTCAGTGAAACACCCACTGAGAATTCTGTTGATTGTGCCCTGGTAATTGGTGATTCGATCACACGGAACATAGAAATAGAGACACCAGCCACCATAGTCACATGTTTGCCGGGAGCCAGAGCACCTGACATCAAAGCAAATTTAAAAGTGCTGGCTAATGCTAATCGTAAATTCTCTAAGATCATTATTCATGTCGGCACTAATGATGTTCAACTCCGCCAGTCGGAGATCACCAAAATTAATATTAAAGAGGTGTGTGAACTCGCAAGTACGATGTCAGGCACTGTAATTTACTCTGGCCCCCTTCCTGTACGCAGGAGTGATGAGATAGTTAGCCGATTGGCCTCACTGAACAGTTGGCTGTCGAAGTGGTGTCCGCAGAATAATATAAAATTCATAGACAATTGGAAAAATTTTTGGGGCAAGCCTGATCTGTTGAAAAGAGATGGTATCCATCCCTCCTGGGCTGGTGGTGCTCTTCTCTCTAGTAATTTGGCTCATAGTCTTAGAGATAAAACATGACAATCTGGGGCTCAGGTCAGGAAGCAGACAGACTGGCTAAACCGACCGTCTGCTAGCGGCCTCACGTCACCAAGGTCAGATAAATCCCATCACATAGAGTCTCTTTCACCTAGATGTCATCATATAGAGACTGTGTCTGTTCCCCGAATTTGGAAATCCAAAAAACGTCAGGTTTTAATTGATTGACTAATTTTAATTGGTCAAATTTAATTGATGTTCAACAAATAAAAAACAGATATAATACAGATGAGCAAATGATAAAGCTTGGGTTGCTGAATATTCGATCCCTTACTTCAAAATCTCTCATAGTTAATGATATGATTTCAGATTATAATCTTGATATGCTGTGTTTGACAGAAACCTGGCTAAAACCAAACGATTACATTATTTTGAATGAGTCAACCCCACAAGATTACAGTTATAAACATGAACCTCGTCTGAAAGGCAAAGGGGGAGGTGTTGCTGTAATTTATAGTAATATTTTCAAAACCACTAAGAAATCTAGCTTTAAATATACTTCTTTTGAAGTATTGGTGCTTAATGTAAAAATATATAGTGTAAACGATAAATCACATTTGAGAATTATGCTGGCTACTGTATACAGGCCACCAGGGCACCATAAAGATTTTATCAAAGAATTTGCGGACTTTCTATCAGAATTAGTATTGGCTGCAGATAAAGTACTAATTGTTGGTGATTTTAATATACATGTAGATTATGAAAAAGATGCATTGGGATTGGCATTTAAAGACATTGTAAACTCAATTGGAGTTAGACAACACGTGTCAGGACCTACTCATCGTCGTAATCATACTCTAGATCTAATATTATCACATGGAATAGATGTTGATGCCGTTGAAATTCTGCAGCAGAGCGATGACATCTCAGATCATTATCTAGTCTCATGTAAATTACATTTAGCCAAGGCTGCAAAGCCGACTCCGTGTTATAAATACGTTAGACCTATAACTTCTGCCACTAAAGATTGCTTTATCAATAATCTTCCTAATCAGTTTCATCATCTCAGCATCCCAGATAGCTTAGAAGAACTTGATATTGCAACAGAAACATTTAACTCTCTCTTTTCCAGCACTTTAGACGCAGTTGCTCCGTTGCGCTTAAAGAAGATTAAAGAAAATAGCCCAACGCCGTGGTACAGCGAGCACACCCGGGCCCTTAAGAGAGCAGCCAGAAAAATGGAGCGCAACTGGAAGAAAACTAAACTAGAGGTATTTCGGATTTCGTGGAAAGAGAGCTCGATTGCTTACAGAGAGGCTGCTAGATCTGCTTATTTTTCAAACCTATTAGAAGAAAATAAACATAATCCAAGGTATTTATTTGAAACAGTGGCTAAACTAACGAAAAAGAAAGCTTCAAGCTCAGAAGTTTCCAAGCAACACAGCAGTGATGACTTTATGAACTTCTTCACTTATAAGATTGATAATATCAGGGACAAAATTATAGCTATGCAACCGTCTACCACAGTATCGCATCAGGAAGTGCATTGTAGTCTCCCTGAGGAAAAATTTGATTCATTTGTTGCTATAGGGGAGGAAGAATTCTGCAAACTCGTTAATTCATCTAAATCGACAACTTGTATGTTAGATCCTATACCGACTAAGCTACTGAAAGAGATGTTTCCAGAGGTCATATATCCTCTTCTTAATATCATTAATTCATCTTTGTCTCTAGGATACGTACCAAAAACCTTTAAACTGGCTATGATAAAACCGCTTGTTAAAAAACCACAACTTGATCCTACAGAATTAGTCAATTACAGGCCGATCTCGAATCTGCCTTTTCTGTCAAAGATATTAGAAAAAGCAGTATCTTCACAACTGTGTTCCTTTCTAGAAAGAAATGATATCTGCAAGGATTTTCAGTCCGGATTTAGACCGTACCATAGTACTGAGACTGCTCTCATTAGAGTCACAAATGATTTGCTCTTATCATCCGATCGTGGTTGTATCTCTCTATTAGTGTTACTCGATCTTAGAGCTGCATTTGACACAATTGACCACAACATTCTTTTAAATAGACTAGAAAACTATGTGGGCATTAGTGGAATTGCACTAGCATGGTTTAAATCATACTTATCTGACCGTTATCAGTTTGTAGCAGTAAATGAAGAGATGTCTTATCGATCACAAGTTCAGTATGGCGTACCACAAGGCTCAGTACTAGGACCGCTGCTGTTCACTCTGTACATGCTACCATTAGGAGATATCATTAGGAAACATGGAGTTAGCTTTCACTGTTATGCCGATGATACTCAGCTGTATATTTCTTCAAAACCCAACGAAACTTACCAATTCACAAAATTAACGGAATGCATAGCTGATATAAAAAATTGGATGACTAGTAATTTCCTACTACTAAATTCTGAAAATACAGAGATTCTAATTATTGGACAAAAAACTTCCACACGTAATAACCCAGAATACTGTCTAACACTTGATGGCTGCTCTGTCAAGTCTTCGTCGTCGGTTAGGAACCTGGGTGTGCTCTTTGATACCAACCTTTCTTTTGAAAGCCACGTGTCTAGTATCTGTAAAACTGCATTTTTCCATCTTAAAAATATATCTAAAATACGCCATATGCTCTCATTGGGAAATGCGGAACAATTAGTCCATGCGTTCATGACCTCAAGGCTAGATTATTGTAATGCTCTACTGGGTGGTTGCCCTGCACGCTTAATAAATAAACTACAGCTAGTTCAAAACGCCGCAGCTCGAGTTCTTACCAGAACCAGGAAATATGACCATATTAGCCCGGTTCTGTCAACACTGCATTGGCTCCCTATTAAACATCGTATAAATTTTAAAATATTGTTGATTACCTACAAAGCACTAAATGGTTTAGCTCCGCAGTACTTGAGCGAGCTCTTAACGTATTATAGTCCTTCACGTCTATTGCGATCTCAAAATTCCGGTCAGTTGATAATACCTAGAATATCTAAATCGACTGCAGGCGGTAGATCCTTTTCCTATTTAGCACCAAAACTTTGGAACAGTCTTCCTACCATTGTCCGGGAAGCAGACACACTCTGTCAGTTCAAAGCTAGACTAAAAACACATCTCTTTGACCTAGCATACACATAACACACTATAGACTTCTATAAATTCAATGTTAGGCTGCATAGATTAGGTCAGCCGGAACTGGGAACACTTCCCTTAAATCTTGATGTACTCGCTACATCATAAGAAGAATGGCATCTACGCTAATATTAGTGTCTTTGTTTATCCCAAGGTTTTCCCGCAGCCTGCCGGATCCAGGCCGTGTCCAGATCTGACAAAGGAGATCCGCCTGGACCCGATGACAATGCAGTGCTGAAGTATCCACTATCCTCTCCCTATGGAGGATCCCTTTCCCACTCTACAGATAAAGCGTTGTGAATTCCGGCTCGCGTACCCCGAAGTGATAAAATAAAACAAAATTCTGTATCAAAATTTATAGGCAAGAAAAGTAGTTTGTTTAGGCTGGGTTGTATGAATTCTAAACCTGCGCACATATTTTAAAAAGCACATAACTATAGAATCAATTCTGAATGAGCATGTGAACGCCGTCAGCGTTAATCACAGGTTCGCGTTTAAAAGTCTGATCATTTCGACGGAGGTGAATCAATCAAAGTTAACTTTAGCTGGAAATAACATTATTCAAGAACCGCTATAATGCCAAAACAATCTGTTACCTTAAATTATATGTTTATCTCTGTAAAGCTGCTTTGAAACAATCCATTGTTAAAAGCGCTATATAAATGAAGATGACTTGACTTGACGTCACCTGACAAAGACCGATACGAATTTTTCATACAAATGTAAGTTATGTTCTTTTATTTATGTTTATAAGTTATAATCATGTGTGGAGTAACGCATTATAACAGAAACGGCCAGAAATTACTTTTAATTTGACAATTTTGGAGAAATAAGCTCAATATAATGTAATGTATTTATAAAAAAAAAAAATCTATTTATCCCAGAGCTGGCTCGGCACCAGCTGACAGATAATGGCGCGTTTAAATAGTGCGACAGTAATGACGTAATCAACGGCGCCGAGAGACGATCGAGTAGTGTCCGAAAGTGGTGTTTCTATTATGCTGGTGAGCTCACTATATAGTGCTCTACTCCCTACCCCCTACATAGGGGTTAGGGAGTAGTGGTTTGAGTGGAGATTTCGGACACAGCCAAAGTCTCACTTTTAGTTACGTCTTTTAATTATTATAATATTTCGACGGGCAAAAACATGAACTTTAACTATTGGCTTTACTTCTTCAAACAGCTGTCACTTAAGCGCGAGGCCAGTAGCATATAGCATTAGCACCTCAGCTCCACCCACGTCCTGCCTCTTTGCACATTTTATTTTATCCGGTAGTTACGAGAGGTGACGCGCTGCCAAGATGGTGACGACCGGCCCCGCCCACTTTAGGCTTCAAAAACGCTCTTCAGAAACCTACGGGTGACGTCACGGACACTACGTCCATATTTTTTACAGTCTATGATTTCCACTCAATTATCTGTACTTTCCACTCCTTAGGCCTTACATTTTAAAAATAGCCTCGTTACTCCCATTTCATTTCGGCTTGTTTTCATTCCGGCTTGTCAGTGTAAAAAAAAAAAAAAAAATAAAATAAACCCTATCCAGATAAATCACACCATCCGGAGAGAGTGAATTTGATTGTGGTTGGATGAGAAGTATAAAAATATACCATTCCGACACCCTATTGGTTTGTACGTGATCCATCGGTATGTATTACACATATATGGTTCTTTAATGTATTTGCATTGTACTAAAATGCATTCATTTTCAATGGGCATATATGCGGCTGAAACAGGAGCCTAGTGCATCCCAAATTTTTATCAACATTAACATTTTAATATAACATTATAGTCACTATGGCCATTAGAAAGATGTTGTTTTGAGGTGGGGTAGTGCACTATAGGCCCCTGTGGCAAAGCCTAAGCTTTTGTCCTTAATGGCATTTTTTTCCTTACATTACTTTTACTTTTATACTTTAAGTAGTTTTGAAACCAGCACTTTTACACTTTTACTTGAGTAAAAAGCTTGAGTTGATACTTCAACTTCTACAGAAGTCTTTTTAAACCCTAGTATCTATACTTCTACCTGAGTAATGAATGTGAATACTTTTGACACCTTTGGTTATTATAACCATCAGACTTAGCCTGGGAGAGTATTTTTAGGTTCATTTGTTTCATTTATTTATTTTTTTTTCATCTGAGCAATAGATCTAAAATACATCCTACACAAAATATAAGAAATCATCTCCCCATCTCATCACACTTTCACACTGACAACTTTCCCTAATTATTCATATTTAAGCAAACATGATTTTTTATATTTATTTGAAGTCTAAGCAATGTCTCTTAAATATTATAACAAATTTCTGTCTTTGTCATTTGTTGTTCTTATTCATATGTAACTTAGTATACTGTGCAGCAACAATTTCCATACCATGTGGACCAGCTCGACTGGAGATCGTTGGTGATGGCCCAGGCACTCTCCTTTCCCTTTCACTGTCTGAGCCCTGCACGTTATCTTGTCTCTCGCTTTCTCCCTCCTCATCTTGGTGATGCTCTCCCTCCATATCTTCACCGTTGTGGTGTTCTCCCACCTCCTCCTGTCCCTGGTCGCCTTGGCCTTGTATTCTATCTCTGTCACATTTCTGTTGCCCTTTTCTCTGCACCTCGTCTTCGTCCTCTCCTTCCACCTCTTTTCTCTCTCCTTCCACCTCAGCTTCTCCGTCTACCTTGCTCAGATGTTCATTTTCTATTTCTCTCGCCTTTCTCTTTGGTGAGAAAAAACTGCATAGGCTACCTTTCCTCTTCATTTCTGTGACATTCAAAATAACTTTAGGCTAAAATGTTTTCCTTGACAAACGTTGAATCAATATTAGCTTTTGTACGTTAGCCTACTTTACACAGAACAAACGTCAGACCTAACTAACATTATATGTATAGTATATAATGTTCTTCAACCTGATTTTTCTCATCTCAAAATCAGCATCACAACTATGCTAGCACTGTGCTTTCATTATAATTTCATTTCTTGATAGATAGTTAATCCATACCTGTCAAGTATCCCGTTTTGGCGGGGAAAGTGCCGTATTTTACCCTTCTTTCCCGCCGTCCTCCCGTATTAGGATTTTCCCGTAAATCTCCCGTATTTTAACCTGCGTTATTGAAAAATAATACCCCGAGCGGAGTAAAAAAGAAAAACATTCCCAATCTGAGCTCTGTCACTAGCCTCGCTATAACTACAGGCAGAGGCGCTGCAATAGGGCAGGCAAGGCAGGCAATTGCCTGGGGCCCCGCATTTTGAGGGGGCCCCCGAGGGCCGATCATTTAAACAATCAGAAATGTTCATATTAATATAACACGCAGTGACGCCGCCGCATCCCCCTTAGTGGGCCCCCCTCTCTCGCAAGGCTGCGTATGCTTTTGCTGCTTCTGGCGCCTTTTTTAAACCGTCGCAGCGCTTACTCGCGTTTCTGTCTTTCTTTTACTGTCTGTATCCGAAAATACATGAATTCGTGTATTAAAAATGAAGAAGACATATCCATCTGGCAGCCAGAAGCGGAAAAAAAAAACAAGATGATGGGGAAAAGAGAAAACATGACTGCGGTAAGTGATGGAGAATGAGATGATGATGATTAACTTAATTGACTTAACATTTACGTTAAGGATGATTAATGGCAAACAAATCGTTTCGTCGTTCAATTCACATTTATTTTTCACAGTAGTACATATCGTTTTAAAGCACCTTTACAGAAAATACATGCAAGTTATCTCGAGTGATCTGTTATCAGAGGTGACTGTTAAGTAATGGTAGCTAGCTATTTTAAGAAATGTACAAAACAAATCACACAATCCACGTTGTTAATTTCAGTTTAGTTTCACTTAAGATTAATTACTAGTAACGTTAATATGTTACTGAAAAACGGTTTAGCTAGGGGGTTGCACTTAGCAACAGCATGTAAAGTGTTAGACGGTATTAATGCAGGCTGAAATAGAATAACGTTACCGTTAAAGGATTAACGTTAGTTCACCTCAAAATGAAACTTTCCTACTAATTCACCCCAATGCCATCCAAGATATCCATGTCTTTTTTTCCTCAGTGGAAGAGATTTTTTTTTTTTTTTTGAGGAAAACATTTCTGGATTTTTCTTCGAATAATGGACTTCAATGACAACCAACGTTTTTAAGTCCAAATCAATGCAGTTTCAAAGGTCTTTGAAGTGCTTCAACGGGCTGTGTACGATCGCATCTGAGGAAGAGGGTGTTATCTAGCGAAACGATAGGTCATTTTCTTAAAAAAATAATATACTTTTTAACTACAACTGTTCGGATTGAGCTGATCTGCAACGCGCCGGGAACTACGTCATCACGTTGAAAGGTCACGCTCGATGTCGCCGGCGCCGCCCCACTGTTTACAAAAGGGACCGTGCGAAGGAGCATAGTTCAAATTGTATTGTATGTTGAATGACATATTTATGTCTGTGTCATATTATTGTTTAAAATGGTCCGTGGGGCGGTACTTCCGACGGCGCCGGCGACATCGAGCGAAAGTATATAATTTTTTTTAGAAAATGACCTATCGTTTCGCTAGATAAGACCCTCTTCCTCAGCTGCGATCGTGCACTAAACTTAATTCCAGTTATGTGCAACCTGTTGACATAAAAAAGTTAATTTAAGCCAACATATAATTTATTTGAGTGTGTTGAAGTTACATGAGCAAATTATGTTTGTTTAACGTAACCCAGTTATGTGCATCCTGTTGACATAAAAAAGTTAATTAAAGCCAACATATCATTTAAGTACTTTGATGTTGTAAACAATAAACAATTTATGTTCTGTTAGATGTGTTTTGACTACTTTTTGTTTGTTGTATAATTACATCTCTAGGTAACAAAGATATAATAATAATAATAATAATAATACATTTTATTTGAAAGCGCTTTTCTGAGTACTCAAAGACACTTTACATAGACAAAAAAGAAAAAGAAAAAAATCAGGAACAATATCAAATAAATGCACTAAAAAAACACACTGGACTAAGCTAAACATTAAAAGCAATTTTAAAAAGGTGAGTTTTTAATCAGTGATTTGAATGTTGAAAGGTCAGTGCAGTCACGGATATATTTACAAAAAAATATTTTAGAAGGGCCTCATTGATTAATTTTGCCTGGGGCCCCCACTCAATGTTGGTTCGCCTCTGACTACAGGTAGTGTAGGTGGCAGTTGTTGCGAGGTTACTGTGTGAGGTCAGATGATGAGTGACAACGCGGGGAAAACAAAAAACAAAGGGCAATTCCATGCAAAGGTCATCTTTACCATGAAAAAATAAAGTTTTAACCAAAAGAACAAAACCCCTTTTAAGTTGTCCATTTAGGTCTGTAATATACTGTATTAATGTGCTTTAACAAAAAATTTAAGAAAATTGCCTTGTTTATCCACCAGATATGAGGTGAGCAACAATGCTTAAATTACATTTTAAACCAGCCATATTTCATGCTTTCAAAAAAAGGTATCAAAGACCCATCTTTTTAAATTTTATTTTAACAGTAAGCATTTTGCAGAAAGATGGAGGCATGCCTGAGAAATAAATATACTAATTTGGTCATAACAGCACTGCCTGTTGAATTTATAAGGGCTGTAATAAAGAGGTCTTGACGCTTCAGTGCACTGTCACGTCCAGTGCCGATCCTGACCTCCGTGGGGCCCTAAGCAAAATTCTGCTAAGGGGCCCTCTACCTGACCCGTGACGTGAGCTATGTAAACCATTTGCCAATGCTACACAGTCACACTCACACCTGACACTTCAGTGCTCCAAATACAATCCTCCCTCCTTTAAACAAAACAGTCAAAGAACAGAATGAGGTTCAAACAAACAATATTTATTGAATAGAGTATTTTCCATAGAATATTAAGATAACAAGTGAATATTATTAAGTAAGTGAAAATTAACGTAAACATAAATAAGAATAATATAATAAATTATAACCCTGAGCTTTGGCTTTTGGAATTTACTTTTGTTCTCTCTACAGCCTTTTCGGCAGCAGTATGGGCAACACCAGTCTATTTGGACTGTCTAGAAGAAACTTAGAAGAATATCACATAGTTAGTTAAACAGTCATCGTTACATGTTACAAATGTGTAAACATTTGAATGTTTGAATTAAAATCTTACCATCAAAATATTCATTTTCTGCACTTTCTTGAGGCAAAATCATCAATGATGTCATCATAGGACAGGTGTTTCCCCACATCATGATTTATGCTCATGATGGCCAATCCACTCAAACGTTCCTGTGACATTGAAGACCTCAGGTAGCTTTTGATGAGCTTTAATTTTGAAAAGCTCCTCTCTGACGATGCTACTGTTACAGGCAGGGTGACTGCAATTCTTAGGGCTATCTTAGGGCTATCCAAAGATTAGGATAGAGTTCCTCCAGGTTTTTCTCACAGAGAAATGAAAGCAACTCAAATGCAGTCATCTTATCTGATGGCAGATCAGGTAAATTCTGAATCTCGTGTGCCAGATCCATTCCACTGATGTCATAGTCATCTCTGAAGGTTAGAGTATTTTGAACTTCCATGCAGTGAGCCTTTAAAGATTCACTAGACATCTGTGAGGCAGTGCTGAAGTTTAGCAACACTCCATATTTGGATTTCACCTCGTTGAGTGTTTCAAATCTCTCATCCATGGATGTCACAGCAGAGTCGACCACAATGTTAAAGAAGTTGACTTCAAGGTTTTTCAGTGCATCAGTCACTGGTTCATCAGGAGCCTCATAGCTGAAATGCCTCTTGCTGTTTCTCAATCTCTTCTCTTTCAGAACAGCCTCCACATTCATTACTTCGCAAATGCTTTTGGCTGTTGTCTGTGCCTCAGAGAATCCAGTTTCCCGGTATGTAGCGAGGGAAGCCTTTGCATTCGAGATTAAATTAACTGCTATATCCAACTGCATTGAGGCGGATTGGAGGAGCTTGTTCACTATGTTTGTAATAGTCAGTATCTCACACCATACGACACAGCAAATCAAGAAGCGGTAGGACCCAACTTACTCTGCAAGTGCTTGTGCCTCCACTTTGGCCACAGGATCATTGATTGTCTGTCTGGCTTCCAGTAATGCCTCCCGAACCTCAGATGCCTGGTGCCTTATTGCATGCACGCTTTTGAGCCTACTCTCCCATCTTGTGTCACTCCAT
Organism: Tiaroga cobitis; assembly: GCA_030578255.1. NCBI lineage: Eukaryota > Metazoa > Chordata > Actinopteri > Cypriniformes > Leuciscidae > Tiaroga > Tiaroga cobitis. The sequence goes on along the minus strand of CM060594.1, from coordinate 5,692,642 downwards.
GACTTCATGGTTATCTTCACGTGTTTCTTTAAAACACTCCATCTTTGTGTGCCAGCTGAAAAGAAGGTGAAGAGCTTTTGCACATGTCCAAAGAACCCTACTGCATCTTTTGAAGATTTGGCAGCATCTGCAATTACAAGGTTTAGAGTATGTGCTCCACATGGGACAAACACGGCTCTGGGATTTCTTCTGAGCAGTCTGGCTTGTACTCCTTGGTTCTTGCCTTTCATGTTGGCCCCATTATCAAAAGCTTGCCCTCTGCAATCTTCAAATGAAATCTTCAGCTCATTCAGCTTATTTAAGATGACAGTGGACAGATTTAAACCTGTTGTAGCCTCAACATTCACAAAGCCGAGGAAGTGCTCCTTGATCTCTGGCTTTCCCCTTAAAGCCACGCTTCTCAGAATAATGGACATTTGCTCTTGGTGACTAATGTCAGGTGTACAGTCCAAGATAATGGAGAAGTACTTTGAGTCTCTTATTTGAGTCACTATTGCTTCCAGAATTTTGCCACTCACAATCTGTATTATCTCATTCTGTGTGCGCTGCCCAAGGTAATGAGCATGTGTATCTCCATCTTTAATTTTGCTGAGATGGTTTTCCATAATGGGGTCAAATTTTGCCAGTAATTCAACCTCTTTTAGGAAGTTTCCATTATCTGGCTGGAAGAGTTTTTCTGACGAACCCCTGAATGCTAGGTTTCGTTCAGCCAGAGACTGGGTGATACTTATTAAACGTGTAAGGACATCCCGCCATCTCTTTCTTTCAGCCTCATAAATGGTCATTTGTATCTGGTCAAGAGTCTGTCCCCGACTTAGGCGCAGATCAAGTTCTCTCCACTTAATCATGTTTTGTGTGTGTTCAGGACTACTCTCATGGTGTTTCAGAATGGCAGTGATATTTGACCAGTCATTCACACCTTCCTTTATAATTTTGTTGTATTTTGTTGAAAAGAGCTTACAGCAAAAACAATAAACAGCATTGTTTTTGATTGAGTATGAAAGCCAGCTCCTGTGAATCTTTTCCCCATTTGACAGTTGTCTCTGTAATAAGCCTGAATGGAAAGCTCTTCTAGACTTGTCTTTAGGAAAAGAAAAATCCAGTCCTGGTTTGAATGGACCTCTGCGCACTAACTCAGTCCTCATTAAGTCTGTTAAGACTGGGGGCCAATCTGCTGGGTCATTTGGTGGAGCGGCAACTGTTCTATTTGGGTCTGAGCTGCTTGTATCTGCTGCTGGCTGTACACCTCTTGTTGTGCTAGTACTGACTGAGGCTGCCTGTACTTCACCTGGGTCTGTCACTGTGTTAGTACTTGCTGAAGACGGCTGTACTGTATTTGCTGAAGCTGGCTGTATTGGGTTTGTGCTAGTACTGGATGAGGCTTCCTGTACTTCACCTGGGTCTGTGTTAGTACTTGCTGAAGACGGCTGTGCTGTATTTGCTGAAGCTGACTGTACTGGGTCTGTGCTAGTACTGGCTGAGGCTAGATGTGTATCAACTGAGTCTGTGCTTGTACTGGCTGATGATCCAGCATCTCCTCTACTGACAAACTTAAGCATAGCACCTGCAAATTATAGATAACTCATTTTATAAGCTTCATCAGACCCATTCAAACTGGCTCCCAATTTCCTTTTATACATTTTCAAATATAAAATACTATTTATACTATGGCTTGGCTCTTGTAATATTTAACTAGTGAACTAGTGATGCAGATATCAATAATCCCTGTGAGTGATGACATCATTGATATCAAGAATTAACTTTTGTACAAGTGAACATGTAATTCCTGATATCAAAAATAGACATTGGTAGATAAAAATGTAACTAAGGGGCCTTACTAGTAAAACATAATCAAGAATTCACATTGCAAATAGTAAAAAAAAAAAATTGAATTCTTGATATCAAAAATACATAAACTGTGAATGAATAAAAGCTAAAATGGCTTGCCATGGCATGTTAAAGTTTTTTTTTATTATGCATGTTGAAGCAATTCTTGATTTATGGTTATTATTTACTGAGGGATGTGCATCCATATTGACCAGTATGTCCAGCTAATCAACATTTTAAAATTCAATATAGCCTATATATCAATAGTCAATCAATGTCAAATTGTCAATATTGCTTTCCATCTTGCATAATTAGTGCTGCTGCAGTTGTTTATAATGTTTAACTACACATTGACTGAGACTAGATAATCAGTGTCTTGTTTTAAAAGTATGTATGTATAATGTGTACTTTGATGAGGAGTGCCATCATTTCCCGCCCATATATTGTACAGTATGTCCACATATATTTCTGCTTGAAAAATGCGCGTTTAATTTCGTGCACGCGCATATGAACGCATGATAGCCTAACACACGCGACGCGGTTATCTTTTCCGAGCTGCAGTAAACAAACACCGTTGCACAACTTGTACTTTGTTGTTTATCAAAAACAAACGTAATAAATAATTGTATTTTACTCTCACTTTTGTCAGTCAGGCACAAAGAGAAGTGATGCAAGAGATGCACTGCCTGTCTGCCCAGCGAGGTTAGCAAGACCGAAAAAACACAATAGAAATGCACATAAACTTAACTTTACTTTGCTGACTGACATCAAACTTGGAGAGGAGAGAACACAAGTTTACCTGAATGTTGTTCCCGCAATTCACTCTCATGTTTTTTCTTCTTCCTCTTTTCGTGACCAGAGGGATAGTTTCGCTTCATTTTGTCAACATTAATTGACGCGCTATGACACGAGGAGGGGGAGGCGGGGCCTTGAGTAATTTGCGGGACCCTACGCAGCTTGCGTAGTGAGCGTATAGGGCGGATCGGCTCTGGTCACGTCCATAACGTTTTAAAGGTTTAGTTTATTTAATATGACAATTATAAATGAAAAATAACTTGAAACTTTATTTACAAAGCTAAATTATGTATATGCTTATTAGTATAGACAATTCATCTCGCTACTTTGCTCTTAACAACCATAATAATGCGTTATGGACGTGACCGTTACGGACGCTTCATATTAAATCATGCATATGACTGTGATCTGTTTCAAGACAGAAATGATTTTGGCCACTTCATTTCAAGTTTTGTTTTTTAGAAAGACTTTATTTAAAGTGAATTTCATTTTGTATAAATTGTATCTTAATTTTAAATCAAAGTTTCATCAACCATTTGCCTGGATTTAATAAGCAAATATAGCATGGAGGTGCGATCACTTGCAACACGTAAACTTGAGCGCGTCTCATAACTGAACAGAAACTCAACGCATGCCTCTCAGAAATATAGCCTATCTATAGAAAGATTGCAAAGATCAAAACGAAAAGAAATAGGCAACTCTCTGATTGTGTAATCTGTATGTGCTTTTTCCACCAACACGTCCCTTTAGAGGCTCGGTACGATCGCGCTGACAAAATAATAATAATAGGCTAATAATATTGCGTGTCAATTATTTTGTCAAATAATTTTTATAGGAAATAAAATGTGATGATTTTGACTCGCGACTGTGCATTAAAATCCATAAACTGGCCGAAAACCGTGCGATCATTTAGACACAAAAAAAACGTACGTTACATGATTAGTGACTCACATCTACGGACAATAATATCCATCGGTTCACCTGACTGTGGAGGAAACCTGTGATTTGAACTCCTATATGAGAAACATTAATTGTTTATGTATTTTAATTTTGACTGTCTTCCGTAATAGTCTCTGCTTTAATGTTCCGTCTGTGTTTATAGTAGCCTATTCACGTCCTAGTAGACAAATTATCCACCATCTCAATCCTTTCGTTGACAACAGAGGCCGTTATAATTTCAAAGAGGCTGTACTGGCAGAATGAATTAATGAAAAATATTCATTAGTTAAGAAGAATTTTCATGAATTACAATTATTAAGATGAAAGTGTTAAGCATGAACGAATGAAATACATAAATCAAATAAATACCTTCACCCTCATCTTCTCTTATTGTCAATTATTTTACATATTGAATTAAGATGTACAGTAAGATCCAAGCTAAAAAAATAACTAATTCAGAATTTGGGGGGGGGGGGGGGGGAGGATCTTCAGAATCATTTCAGACAGTCTTCTTAATGTGAAAACACAGCCATTATGCGTCAACAAAAGTGCCATGATGGTTTGATTGTTGATTTTCCAAACAGATTCTATGTATTTCAGACGCGTCACATCCATAACAGGGTTTTTGTCACATCCATAACGCTGGTTTTTCCTCATTATACCCTTCATAAAAATATATATATTTTAAACATGGATATTTTTATGTTCAGCTAAGACACCTTCATCATGTGGATAGCAATATGTATACATTGGATTTAAAAGTTCACAGACTTTAAAGGAAATCGAACAGTATACCAAAAACTCTGTCATTTCCCGTCACATCCATAACGCATGCATATTTTCCTTTTTTGGGGGTGCTTAAATATATTTTAGAAAAACATATTTTGCCTGTCAATTCCCCAGATTGGGTGCTTTGAGAATATGCATTTCCAATTTAAATATTGTAAGAAGTTTTTTTTTTCTGAGACATTTCACCTGTCATTATGAGTTCAAATGTCACATCCATAACGCTGGAATTACCCAAACAAAAACAGAGGCGGATGATGGACGCTATGACAGAGCAAGGCACTCCTGCCAAAAAAACAAAACCCTCGTGTACGGAATACCGCGATCAACGGGATAGCGAATTTACTTTTCTGAAGAGGAGCAGGGTGGGGGACAGTCACGCGTTTTGTAAGTTTTGTAACTGCGACTTTAGCATCTCACACGGGGAAGGAATGATGTATGTATGGCAAGCCATTTTAACATTTAACAGCTAGACTGGATATGTGTTGCAGATATCTGTTATTCAGTTTTGCCTAGTCAAAAAGAACATTTCAGATATCCGCAATTACATTCTTCCTATCCATAATTGTCATTTCAGATATCCACAAAGACATTCTTCCTAGGACAAATGACATCACTTTTGCCATTCATTTGTATGGGGTTTGTCATTACAGATATCTACAATTCAGTTGCAGATATCCACTCTGTGAATTACGGATATCTACAACTGAATTGTAGATATCTGTAATTCTAGTTTAAGATATCTACAATTTGATTATGACTAGTACTAACTCCAATTCAAGATATCTTTAATTCACCTCAATTCAAGATATCTACATGTTCCTTTTCAGATATCTTAAATAAAGTTTGGACTAGGCGAAATTACGTTATAGATATCTGTAACTGGAATTATGACTAGTCAAAATAACGTTGTAGATATCTCAAACTGGAGTTAGGGATAGTCATAATTTAATTGTAGATATCTATTATCAATTTATAGATATCTTGAAATTAATTTTGATTAGAGATATCTAAAATTTGAGATATCTCTAACTTTCATTCTGCCTAGTCAAAATGTAATTACAGATATCTTGAATTAGAGTTTTGACTAGGCGAAATGACGTTGCAGATATCTGTATGCAAATTAGACCCGCGTCACACTTTAGGCGGGAGCAGAGCGTGTTGTTGTTCAAATAATTAAAATCGCATAGCACCTGTTAACCGTTAACTTGTAATTAGCAGCACTGATTAGCACCATGTCAGAGCAGCCAGAAGGATTTTTTAATCGTCTTTTTAATGCTGCAGCCCGTGCAAGACAGGAGCTGGCAGTGAGAAATGATGGTGCAGTGTTACTTTCCACAACAAGACGACTATTTCGCCGACAAGTTAATCGAGTTCGGGGTAAGTTTTCTTTTTTAAACATCAGAATTGCTCTATGTGCTAACGTTAGCAGAAGTTCGTAGTAACGTTACAGGGTTTCCGCGGATCCTTAAAAAGTCTTAAATTAGATTTTTAAAATTTAAGGCCATGAAAAGTCTTGTTTTTACTTATGAACGGTCTTACATTTTCGATGGCAATGTTGCTGTCAACGGTCAACCAGCTGAGGCACAGGACCCACGACCGACCAGATAGAAATGAAGTGCCCAAGCAACAATCGCTCGGCAAGATTGTTCAAAAAGTTGCCTTGTTTATATCGTCACCTTGAGACATATCTAAATGTTTTCCGAATTAAAACGATCTAATTAGCATACTTTTTAATTTGTTCTTTCTTTGTGGATTTGGTTGTTCACGTAACAATTCGCACACATTCGCGGCCGCATTAGGTTACGTCTGTCTCCTGCACCACGCGGAACAGCAGGAGAGAAGAAAGTTGGTAAATGTCAGTTCAATTGTACGTTTATTCTTTATGTGCGTAGTGATGTGCGATGTGCATTGTCTATTATGATATTGTAATCATTGTTTTACTTTTAACTATGTACGAGGCACTGCGAGCTGACATCGCATTTGTCTCTCGTGCTTGCTTTCACTGCGTGATGTGTCAGTGCAGTTATAGGTTTGGTCCCTAAATTAGTTTTTGTCTTATATTTATACCATATTATGTTGTTATCATACAATATCACATCAGCTAGAGGGCCGTTTTCCCGTGCACAATAGTAAAATGTGATTTATTTTATATAACAGTAAAGTTAAACGAACAATAAACAGCGTGAGTTACATTTTATAAACTATATTGTCAATATTGTTTGTTTTCCCTGTAGTTCGCCGACGAGAATTTTAAAATGAAACCGTAGCAGAGTCTCAATGCAACAGACAGTGATTTTTTGTGTGTGTGTGTGCCTGAAATCTGTTTTGATCGAATCATTAACGATTCAATGAACAATCACTTGTTTTCCGGATTGAATCAGGAAGTCATTCATTCAACCGATTTGTTCATACGGCTAAGACAGTGACTTGCCGCCACCTACTGGCGGTTTTAGTTTCACATTTAAAGTAACAATGGTATTATTGTTGTTATTCTAATATAATTTAATTTGAATGTTAGAATTTGACATAAAATGTGATGCATACCAAAAAAAATCTTCATATATTATATAGGTGAAAATGACCCTGCGAATCAATTTAAGGTTGCAAATATTGCCTGTTAATTAAAAGTTTATTTCTGTCACTGCTGTGAACTGACCACTGCATAGAATATGAAAAATATGAATCCCTAAAACAACAGGCCTCAACCAGCCACCTACCAGTACACACACCCAATCAGTGAAATATCATAATTTTTATCAACAAAACGTTGAAAATATCAAGACATATTTTTGTCAATATTGCGCACCCCTAATGTAAGGTATTCATTTTTATTTCTTCGGATCTTTAAAGGTCTTAAAGCCTTAAATTTGACTTTAAAAAGTGTGCTGGAACCCTGGGAGTAACATTAGCTGTTTAAATGTATTCAAACTTAAAGCAAAACGGTTGCCAGAATGCATTAGTCAAAATGCATTCGGGTCATTTTGTGAATGTACTCTTAGGGTCAAATGGCTTTTTTAATGGGTTCGCTAGGGTCGCTATATTTGTGTCATGCTGGAAACATGGGAACATTTTAGCCAAGAATTACTGCTGACACAGTTATACATTTGTGTTTACAGGAGGATCTGGTGGCCGAAGGGAAAACCCTATTTGGCAAGCAAAACTTTTCCTCCTTCCAGGGCCAGATAATGGTTTTCTGCCCCCCACAATAGAACTTGAGGAACTGGCTAAACATGGATTAGGTAAATACGGTATGAGATTAAAGCACATAAGAATTGAGTGTTACTTACTTTTACACCTTATTATCTAACCTTCTTGCACAGAAAGCTATGAAATGAGCTGCTTTGAATTTGATGTTAGCTTGAGTCTGTATGGTACCATTTGTTCATTGCATCATTCCCTGATGCCCGCAAATGAGTTCAAATCTCCCGGAATCTAGAGCTCGGGAGCTCCAAACGGTGTAGCGCGCGCACGACAGAGAGGGAGAGAGAGACCTTGCGTATGTGTGTCTGTCTGTCGTTTGCATTTTGGTTATTTCGAGAGCCGTTCATCCAAACGACTTCACAAGGGAGTGCAGTGTCGTATTTGGTGCAATATAGATAGACAGGCGAGACGCGACACGTTCAGAATTAATAAACTACAGAACAGCGCGAGCGGGAAGCGGCGCACCTCACTGGAGCAGAGATTATATGCACAAGAACAGACACTGCACTAGTGATATAAAACACACACACACACAGATCTGTTAACTTAATCAATATTTTTAATAAGGTAGTCTATCATTTTTCTCACTAACAAATTACTGACAAAGTAGGGTAGATTTAAATAAAGCGGCGCGCATCACGCGAGCAGGGCTTATGCTCCGAGAATGGACACTGCACTTGTTATATTAAACGGGTCACACAGGTCTTTTAAAGGGGTCATATAATGCCATTTTTTAGTTAATGTTTATTAATATAAATTGTACTGGTGTGTTTTTTTTTTTTTTTTTTACACATTGAATCTTGAAAAAAAATATAGACCTACCTACCTTTTAACTAATGAATGCGTTACTTTGCCCCTAGGAACCAATTATACTGATGTTTACATTTCCATTTTTAGGAAAACCTGTGCATGAGTCAACGGAGGCCGGACGCACAAACTCAAAGATTGAATTAAACTGGAGTTTATCTGAATTGAACAACTTTGTTTGCCAAAGCTACCCTCTCATCAGTTTAAATTTGGTTGGCTTTGAATTGGCAAGGACAGGCAAAGGACGCAAGATCCAGAAATTACAAGTTAGTTCTGTGAAGGAACTAAAAGCAGTTGTTGGCAAAAGCAGACTTTACATCGTGCCACGAGCCACTGTCTTGCAGGTTTGAAATTATACACAGGGATTTATATCATACTGCAATCATATAAATGTGTTCTCTGTAATGTCTATGCCTATAACTGAAGTTACCCTCTCTACCATCAGGTAACATCACCACCCTCTGCCATGTCCCAGAATTCAGTAGATGAGACCTCACAAGTGGTTTTAGATCAGGTCCATAACAAAAATCATTAGATGTGCAATAATTTTAATGTCCATTATGCACTTTGTAGTGATGAGGCAAATACAAATATAAATTCTGTTTTTATTGTCTTTTTCTAATATGTATTATGATATGGGGTGATAATTGTTCCATTATTCCAAATGAATAGATTAAAGATCCACAAATAAATGTCAAGAATTTCACAAATTCTAAAACTCACAAATAAATAAAATGAGATTTGCAAATAAAAATATATATTTACAAATGTGTTTCATGCCACAAACACAACTCTGCCTGGCATTTATTTGTAAACTGCTTTCTGTGCATTTGTAAATCCCCTTACGCATTTGTGGATTTTGAAACACTTTGGACAAAGCAAATGTGCAAATGATGTGTCCTCCGTAGTTGCATGTAGTAGCCGCTACTTCAGAAGAAGAACAGGCATCCGTTTACTATCAGTGAATCATCGTGTCGCGCTGCATCCAGTAGACACTATCACGAATTATGAATTTTCATGTAGCCAGCCTAGTCAATAAAGAAGATTATACGTCATATATCTTCAGGGAAGAAAACAGAAGTCATGGGCAAAATTGTTAACATTGCAAACATGTTAGTTTTACATGATTTAAAACTGCTACGTCAGCAGGGAAGATAATTGACTATTTGCTTTTGACGCACCACTTAAGTCCAGTAGAAAGGGTGTTATGATGCTCGGGATCTGTGATCATAATTTGTGTGTAATCCTGAGTTACTAATAAAGAATAATAAATATAAAAAAGCCTTAAACTCCAACAGTCTTTTGGAAACGGGGTGTTTTAACCACACAAACAGCTAATTTGAATGAAGCTCCCATTACAGCTTTCAGGGGTTGCAAATATCTGCAAAATTAATCAGATCCAGTTCTCGCCCTGAGTGTAAAGCATAATGTGATTGGTTGTAGTGAGAACGTGCTACAATTGATCAGCTCAATGTGGCCGTTATCTGATTGGCTTAGGTAAACGGTGGGTGGAGACCACTTATTTGTGGATTTGTCTGCACGTAGACACTAGAAGTGTCAAAATCCACAAATGCGTAAGGGGATTTACAAATGCACAGAAAGCGGTTCACAAATAAATGCCAGGCAGAGTTGTGTTTGTGGCGTAAAACACATTTGTGTATATATATATATTTGCAAATCTTATTTTATTTATTTGTGAATTTGATATATTTTTGTGAATTTCTTTACATTTATTTGTGGATCATAATCTATTTATTTGGAATAATGGAACAATTCTCACCCCATATTAAGATGCATCTATTTATTCTGTGTGATGTCTGAGCAGTTACATTCCCTAGGATAACAGTTTTTGTCATTTTTCTAATGTATTATTTCCACTACGAGTGTGTTCACTTGCTGAAGGAGAAATCATTTGGATTTTCTGTGTACTACCAGGTGGCATCCATATCCTCTGCCATATCCATGAATTCATTCCCACCACTCTCAATTGCTCCAGTCCAAGATGAGACTGTGCCTGTGGCTGAAAGCACCCTAGCTCAAAGTGTGGATGCAAATCAGGTAACCAATTTTGACACTGTATAGGATCTATTTTTTTAAGCATTTATTCATTTTATATGTGTACTATTTTTATGGTGATTTGTGAGAAATGGCTTTTTTATTTATTTTTTATTAATGCTTTGCTTTAGGCTCTTCAAGAATGGCGAGCAATACGTGCCCAGCAAGACCATGAGTATAATACAAATTTGTTGGTGGATCAGGAGAAGGTAATACTTTCAAGTTCGATTTATGTACGATTTACATTCTTTTACAGAATGTATACATACTTTTAATGTGGTCTTTTAATAGGAGAGGAAGAAACGAGCCTATCAGGCCTGTGAGGAAAGACGTCAAAAGGTTTGTTTATGGTATATTAGTTTGATAAACTAGCTGAAGGATTTTCTTTCTTTTTTTTTTTAAATGAGAGATCACATTTCAGACTATTGAGGCAAGACGTCAGCGAATGTCTGCATGTGAGGAACCCTCAGATGGGGTGTTGATCAAATTTAAATACCCAAATGGACACATCAATATGAGGAAATTCAGCTTGTCGGAGCCAATCCAGGTGATGTGTGTTCAGCTTAAGAAAATATCAAGTGTCTTCTCAGTGGTTCAGTGAGTTGTAAAACTTGACTGGTGTAACACTGTTTCTCATCCTTTTTAGATCTTGTTTGACTTTGTGGGGCAAGATGATATTGCCAGTGAAATCTTTGTGGTGCAAGAAGCCATATCATCAAGATCAGTTGAGAGCAGTTCTTCCGGGTCAATGATGGATCATGGCATAAAAGCATCCTCAACTCTATATGTGCTTTGGTATTCAAATCAGCATGTACTGGTAAATGTGTTGCATTTATTTCCAGTCTCAAATGAAAACGGAATGCGTTTTGTTTGTGGAAGCTCATGTATTGTGCATGTTTGTCTTCAGGAAATTCTCTCAGATCAACAAAATGGAGCTTATGCCCTACACCATACATCTTATGGTCAGTCATCACTGTCCGAGACCTCCACCCAGCCAAGTCTCTCTGTGCCCTCTCTTCATCCAACGCTCTCCGAGACCTCCACCCAGCCAAGTCTCTCTGTGCCCTCTCTTCATCCAACGCTCTCCGAGACCTCCACCCAGCCAAGTCTCTTTGTGCACTCTCTCCAGCCACTGCTGTCCGAGCCCTCCACCCGCTCACTGCTGTCCGAGCCCTCCACCCGCTCACTGCTGTCTGAGCCCTCCACCCGCTCACTGCAGTCTGAGCCCTCCACCCGCTCACTGCTGTCTGAGCCCTCCACCCGCTCACTGCTGTCCGAGCCCTCCACCCGCTCACTGCTGTCTGAGCCCTCCACCCGCTCACTGCTGTCTGAGCCCTCCACCCGCTCACTGCAGTCTGAGCCCTCCACCCGCTCACTGCTGTCTGAGCCCTCCACCCGCTCACTGCTGTCTGAGCCCTCCACCCGCTCACTGCTGTCTGAGCCCTCCACCCGCTCACTGCTGTCCGAGCCCTCCACCCGCTCACTGCTGTCTGAGCCCTCCACCCGCTCACTGCTGTCTGAGCCCTCCACCCGCTCACTGCTGTCCGAGCCCTCCACCCGCTCACTGCTGTCTGAGCCCTCCACCCGCTCACTGCTGTCCGAGCCCTCCACCCGCTCACTGCTGTCTGAGCCCTCCACCCGCTCACTGCTGTCTGAGCCCTCCACCCGCTCACTGCTGTCCGAGCCCTCCACCCGCTCACTGCTGTCTGAGCCCTCCACCCGCTCACTGCTGTCTGAGCCCTCCACCCGCTCACTGCTGTCTGAGCCCTCCACCCAGCCAAGTCTCTTTGTGCCCTCCACCCGCTCACTGCTGTCTGAGCCCTCCACCCGCTCACTGCTGTCTGAGCCCTCCACCCGCTCACTGCTGTCTGAGCCCTCCACCCGCTCACTGCTGTCCGAGCCCTCCACCCGCTCACTGCTGTCTGAGCCCTCCACCCGCTCACTGCTGTCTGAGCCCTCCACCCGCTCACTGCTGTCTGAGCCCTCCACCCGCTCACTGCTGTCTGAGCCCTCCACCCGCTCACTGCTGTCTGAGCCCTCCACCCGCTCACTGCTGTCTGAGCCCTCCACCCGCTCACTGCTGTCTGAGCCCTCCACCCGCTCACTGCTGTCCGAGCCCTCCACCCGCTCACTGCTGTCTGAGCCCTCCACCCGCTCACTGCTGTCTGAGCCCTCCACCCAGCCAAGTCTCTTTGTGCCCTCCACCCGCTCACTGCTGTCCGAGCCCTCCACCCGCTCACTGCTGTCTGAGCCCTCCACCCGCTCACTGCTGTCTGAGCCCTCCACCCACTCACTGCTGTCCGAGCCCTCCACCCGCTCACTGCTGTCCGAGCCCTCCACCCGCTCACTGCTGTCTGAGCCCTCCACCCGCTCACTGCTGTCTGAGCCCTCCACCCGCTCACTGCTGTCTGAGCCCTCCACCCGCTCACTGCTGTCTGAGCCCTCCACCCACTCACTGCTGTCCGAGCCCTCCACCCGCTCACTGCTGTCCGAGCCCTCCACCCGCTCACTGCTGTCCGAGCCCTCCACCCGCTCACTGCTGTCTGAGCCCTCCACCCGCTCACTGCTGTCTGAGCCCTCCACCCGCTCACTGCTGTCTGAGCCCTCCACCCGCTCACTGCTGTCCGAGCCCTCCACCCGCTCACTGCTGTCCGAGCCCTCCACCCGCTCACTGCTGTCTGAGCCCTCCACCCAGCCAAGTCTCTTTGTGCCCTCCACCCGCTCACTGCTGTCCGAGCCCTCCACCCGCTCACTGCTGTCTGAGCCCTCCACCCAGCCAAGTCTCTTTGTGCCCTCCACCCGCTCACTGCTGTCCGAGCCCTCCACCCGCTCACTGCTGTCCGAGCCCTCCACCCGCTCACTGCTGTCTGAGCCCTCCACCCGCTCACTGCTGTCTGAGCCCTCCACCCGCTCACTGCTGTCTGAGCCCTCCACCCGCTCACTGCTGTCCGAGCCCTCCACCCGCTCACTGCTGTCCGAGCCCTCCACCCGCTCACTGCTGTCTGAGCCCTCCACCCAGCCAAGTCTCTTTGTGCCCTCCACCCGCTCACTGCTGTCCGAGCCCTCCACCCGCTCACTGCTGTCTGAGCCCTCCACCCAGCCAAGTCTCTTTGTGCCCTCCACCCGCTCACTGCTGTCCGAGCCCTCCACCCGCTCACTGCTGTCCGAGCCCTCCACCCGCTCACTGCTCAATCTGTTCTCACAACCACAAGAAATCCTGACTCTTCATGATGAACCTTCACTCCCTCCTTCATCTGCCCAGGAACCCATCATTATTCTTGATGAACAAGATGAGACTGTTTCACAAAATCAGTCTCCTGTATCAACACATCATCTCGGAGGACCTGTGGATGAGTATGTTTTTCTCATTAACTTGATTTTTTTTTTTTGTTGATTTTTTTGTGCATGTAGATTTTTCTATTTCTTTATCCTGTTACATTAATTCAGGTGGTTAAAATAAAATGCATGAACTTCTTTGGTTGCAGGATTGATCTACAGACCATATTGAAAAAAATGGTCAGCAGAGTTGATGGAAGCTTCTGTCCAACAAGCAACCAAATAAATGTGTGCAGGGATAATGTTTTACTGTGTAGCCTGCGGGCGTTCAAGCGTAGGTTCTTCAACCCAGAAGCAAAATTGGATGTTGTGTTTGTGGATGAAGATGACAACGGTGAAGGGGCAGTTGACGAAGGCGGCCCGACAAGAGAATACCTAAGGCTGTTGATGAGGGCTGTCCACCAGTCAATTATCTTTGAGGGACATGAGAAAGACCGGCAGTTGTCTCTTGATACTCAAGGTAGGCAAGCCCAAATTCTTAGGACTGTCGTCATTCTACTGGCAGATTTCTAGAAATGTATAACCCGTTTAAAAATGCTTGCCCCCTTATTTCTCCTGTCTGATTTATTGTTTATTCTGTTTGGTTTTTATATGTTGGCAGGTGTCATCCTGTGTTATTGTCTGTCTATCGTCTTTTATTTGTTTAATAATTTTGCCTTGATTTGTTAATTCTTGGTTGGGATTCCTCCATGATTCTTTGTCTTTTAATGTACTGAAACAACTTTTTACATGTTTTGAAAGGTGCAATAAAGTTATTATTTGTAGTAGCACTAATATTAAAATATTGCTCTGCTGTAATGCTTCTTAATACCTTACTGTTACGTTTTTAATTTTAGCTTTGCAGACTAAACTTTACACGTGGGTGGCAAAAATGATTGCTGTGTGTGTAGTCCATGGAGGAGTTGGTCCACACTTCTTTTCTGGAAGGCTTTTCAATCAAATCTGTGGGATACCAACACCCCCGGCCACGGTAGATGAAGTTGGTGACCATGCTTTCAGGGAACAGTTAATAAAAGTAAGCAGGTGAAAGGCATTATACTTTGAATGTACAGCACTGTGACACAGCCCTATTTTCTATTAACTTTCTATTTATGAGTCGCTTCAAACGTGTTCAGATGCAAGTGGAACTGCTGTATAAAAGCAGGTTACCTGCATCACTCGGCCTTCTTTCTGCCTTGTGGCTGCGGGCGAACCACAGCTGTGAGGATATCCACGAAGATCCTCATAAACACGAGCGCTATATTGATTAAACATCTAATTTATATAGGGAAGGTATCCTTACAAGCCAATTTTGCACTCACTCACTATCTTTGTCTTTCTTTCTTTCTTTCCTTTTAGATACAGGAAGCAGCAACAGTCCGAGAGGCGAACAGTGTAATTGCAGAGGCAGCAGATAGTCTCAGCATCATAGGTGCCTTGAGACATGTGTCCAGTCTTGAGGAGAAGGACTCCCTTGTCCAGTCAGCTGCAGACTTCTTCGTCAATGGAAGATTGGCGACTGCCTTGGACCAGTAAGTGCCTCACCTGTCTTATTAGTCCAAAAAATGAAACCGTCATTGGACAGGACGATTCACACATTGTCACATGTTTTTATAGGTTTGCTGAGGGGTTAAAAACCCTTGGTTTACTAGAGGAGCTGAGGAAGAATCCGGCAGTGTTCTACGACATGTTTGTCAGTGAGGAGATTCCACTACAGGCGAAGGACCTAAGCACCCTATTTGACGTGGACTTCTCTGTGCAGGGTAGCAACAGGAGAGAACGTGAAAACATGACAATATGCTTTTGGCGTGACTGGTTAATTGATATTGAAGGTATACTATTAATTGTACAAGTTATGTAGCACAATTATTAGTGGTCATTTTGTTGTCCTGGTTGGCAGAAAAATAAATGCTAATAATGCCATAGTTGAAGTCTGGTTGTGTGAACATTGGTAGCTCCCTTAAACTTGATCATATTGTTGTAATAGTCAGTCCCTCCAGAAAAACGCGATTATGCGATCGCTGAATTCAATGCAAAATCAGCCAAAGTCCGCATATTTATGCGGGGGTCGCATTTTTTTCAAATACTCCGCAATTTCGCCGCATAAATTGCTGATTTCCGCACAAAATATGCGGGGCTTGCATGATTTGATAATCCCCGCATTTTCGTCGCAAAAAAGTCACATATATCTTAGCAGAAAGTTGGAAAATGTTGCGTTTGCTTCACACAAGAGCAGCCGTTTCCCCCTGTTGCCATGGGAACGTTATGAAGTGACGTAATTACGCGACGTGAACATCATTGAAAAGCTGTAAAACAGGAGCACACTTTATTTTTAAATATTTCATTTATTCATTTTTACTGAAGTTGTAGCATATTCCTCTAGTAAAGCTACAGAACTTGTTTGACTCAGCAATGTTTTGTAAGTTTGATGTGTTTATTAAGGTCTTGTAACGCGTTGTGTCGGGAAGAAAAATAGGGATAGCTCACAGCTGAAGTTATTGCAGAGGCCAGACAGACTCACGGAGGCGATTGGCATCTCACAACTAGCACTTTATTCCCAAATCGAACTCGTAACTGTCTGTCACACGTTCTACCGTCCACATCGTTACTTGATAAACAAAATAAGATAAAAGAGGTAGCACCAAACAGAAATTACCCGCACACATGGGGTGTTCGAGGCGCATGGCACATACAATATAATACTGCAGACAGTTCAACAGGGAGCGCGCAGCTCTTAAAGGGGCCACACCTTATTTCCACTCGTTACAGTCTGAAATAAAACAAGATGAGAAATGAAATATTCCAGCACTTTCTGTGATGTAGTATGCTTGCTTATCATAGGAAGTAATAAGAAAGGACTCTTTACATTAAGGTAGTAGCCTAGTGAGAACAGGGTGTTGGGGGAATCCCTTTTTTTTTTTTTTTTTTTTTTTTTTTCCATCAAATCGCAGTTTTTGCGAGTTGCCGCAATTTTTGCAAGTTCCCTCAATTTTATCGCAAAAAATTGCATAAATATCACGCATATTCCATCGCATTTTTAAAGAAAACGGGCCGCGTAATCAAGGATTTTTGCCCGCAACAATCACAAAAAAACTCGTTTTTCTGGAAGGACTGAATAGTTTACCAAAATAGTGCTTGACTGAGGCTTTTGTGGTTGATATTTACTAGGGCTGGGTAAAAATATCGATTCATCAATGTATTGCAATTATTTGTTTCTCAATTCAATATCGATTCATCAAATCCTATGAAACATGCTGGAGTTAATTTGTTCTTTAACATAGGTAAGACTGCACACATTATTTAAAAATATACTCAGGTAGCCTTAATTACTTGTGTATTTTCTAATTTTTGAATCGATATCGAAGCTAATAAATCAATATCGAATCGAATCGAATTATGAAATTCCTAACATTACCCAGCCCTAATATTTACCACAAAAAGTCCTTGGATGTCAGTATGCAACTTCCAAATTGCTCCAAGTATACCTACAATAGATTAGGGCTGGGCGACATGGCCTAAAAATAAAATGAGTGTGTTTTAAGGGGTCCAAATTACTATTTCTCAACACTTTCTTGTGTTACAGAAGGAGAATGCAGTCCAGTCACCCTAGAGAAAGTACTGGAGTTTACATCTGGAGCCTCAACCGTGCCTCCACTGGGATTTCCACACCGTCCACAAATTCAGTTCCTTCATGAGGGCGACAGGATCTTCCCAGAAGCAAATACCTGTGTTCTTGTACTCCGCCTGCCGCTGCACTCTTCCTATGAAGTTTTTAAAAAATTTATGATGGAGGGAATTTTGCAAGCTCCAACCTTTGGCCTCGCATGATGTCACTGTGTGTAAAACTGAATTTCCATTAAGTTTTCACTTGAGCTATATTTGTGTTTAATTTGTGTTTAGATGCAGTAATTCTGTTCATTTTTCAGGATTAACAGTTCACTTCAGTTGATATGTTATTCAATATTAAATTTTGTTTAGTTAAATTTATTGGGGGTTTTTTAATTGTTTTTTTTATTTTTTATTATGTTCATTATATCACATTCAGTCATACTGACTTCTGTCCCTCCAGCATCTGTCAGACGCTAAGGTGTTTTTGGCAGTTAAACTTCTCTCCTTCTGTCCTCCACTGTTAATATAAAATTCTCATTCAAGCCATTAAACATGCCATGTTTTTTCATACATTACCAGTTTATTCATCTTTTCAATCCAATTCAAAAGAGTTAGATCCTTCACTTTTCAAAGTATTCATAGTGAATTTATTTTTCATGCATTTTCAAATCTTGTCTATTGATTCATATTCCATTTAAACCTTAATATGTTTAATATTTTTCATACATTAAGAATTTTATTCAAAATGTAAATATCATTCATACTAATTAGATGCTTTTCCACTTTTTCAACGAATTATAACGCCATAGGAGTAGAAGGGAACAAAAATATTGTCAGCCAACAATACTACAATTAAAAAAGACAATAAAACAACACCAACAGTGCTGTTAGCTACTGCCATTGTCTGGACTGGCACCCACAACTCTAGCATACCTGGCATATTTTAACAGAAAATATTAAAACTGTTGAAACTAATATATTATTCAGGACAGAAATACATGCAGCCAATAAACTTTTGTCTCTGGGCTTGGAATTGGACTATACCGGAGTTTCCAAAATACTGACAATTTCAGTACAGCAAGCCTGAAATTGTATCTTTAGATCAGAAATGTGTTGGATTGCATTGTGTACAGATGTCTGTTGTTGCTGAGTGAGGATGAGTTGAGGTGGCTCTACATTAACAGCTGGGAACTCTTCCTCATCAAGTGTAGGCAGTGTTTGAATTCCATACTGCGCTAGGATGGCATCAATGTTTTGGTCGCTGTAGGGATTTTCCCCAAACACATTGTTGACAGCTGTGCTGTCTGTTGCAATGTTTTTGAGCATCCCCTCTGTCCAGAGTTGAGTTGGTGTACGATTATGTTCTGTTCGCAATGGATGGAGGTTCCAGGCCTGTCTAAACTGCTCCAGTCTTTTTTGAATCTCAGGAAGATAAACAATATGCAGTGAAAGTCTGTGGACATCATCATCTGGGTTTAGAACCTCTGAATCCTCTAAGGAGTAGAACATAAGGTAAAAGTGCTGCAACACATGCAAAAACACATCACGCCAAAGGCGTTCAATTCTCTGATTGTGAACGGATTGTCCGGTTATGAAACCTCTGTGTTCAAGTCCTTGAACTAGATGCATGAATAAAGCCACAAGGATGTTTTCACCGCCATGGTCAGATCTGACTCTTGATGGTAAGGCATAGAGGCATGTTGCTTTCAAAAACTGAGAAAGCACTGTTGTGGCACGATTGTCTGTGCTGCAGTTGAGGTAAGTAATCAGACGGGAGTATCCATCAATTGCACCATGAATCACAAAGCCCCATCTAGAAAGGTTAAAAATACAAATATTACTTGAAAATGATAATACTATTGACAGTAGTCTGGAAACAATATAGCTGTAAACTCCAGTTTTTCAAGTAATTTTCAAAATATAAAAAAAGTAATGACAAATCTGGTAATAATAACCTTATGAGACGCATGTTCCCATCAATGTGCCACAAACTATTGGGGTAAGGTACATGATAAACACGTCTTGCAACTGTCCGGCTCCATCTCCTTGCAGCAGCAGTAGGATTCACCCGTGTCAACATCTCACGCACCCTGGACCGTGTAACAAGCACACCCTGTGCGCGCAATAGGGCTCTTATCATCTGAAAGAGATTTTTGAAAAGATCTAAATTGACATGATATTCACAAAACAATGGCACACAAATTTTAATTAAATACAGCCTAAAGATAAAGACCACCAATTACCTCATTTCCAGAATTAGGATATTGGCTCTGAAGTTGCCTTACATGTTGTTCAAGTTCACCATCATCTATTGCAGACAGCATACTTCTAACAGGTATACCCAGCAACTTTGACTTCTTGTACAGAAATGATGAGGAGCATCCCAGTATTTCAGCAGTTTTTGCTATTGTATGGCCTTGCTTCAGCAGAAATTCAATGTGTTCTCTGCTAACATCAATGGCTGGTCTTCCTCTTCTCCCTACAAAAAGAAAAAGTCAACTAAATGTTTAAGCAGCATTGGACTGTTTATTTATAGTATATCAGCATACCAATTCTCATACATGCATTGTTGAAATTGCATTATTAGATTAGATTATCAAATCTATTAAAGAGCAGTGAATGGCTTTCTCTTTTTATTTTGTTGTTTGATTACTATTAAGTGTACATTAGGTACATTACACTATTAAGACGGCATTAGGTTTATTACGCACTGTCACTTTAAGACCGATTGTGCAGATCCAATATTGCACTGATGTACATCCGATATTCTCACAACTGTACGTTCTGGAAAGACATAACCGACTGTGTTAATGTGAATACTCTCCAAAACGGACATTTAGACATAATGTTGTGTGTATTTGTCCATTCAGACGCGAAAGAGAGCTCAATTCAGTCCTCGCGCGCTGTATGTCTGTGTAGGTCTGCACGCTTCGATCGGGTCAGGTGTGTGTGTGTGTGTGTGTGTGTGTGTTTGAACATTTTTGAACGATTTATGAGACATGCATGATGCATCAAGCGCCAACTCATGTTCCGCCGAGCACGTTACGATTCAAAAATGCGTTTTCGTCTGTAAACATATCGTTGACGAAATTACAGCTCCTGGTGAACCCTTAACTGCCTATGTGAACCTCTGGAAACCAATATATAGGCTAGTACCTATGTTAAAAATGGCCGGATTTCCCCTTTAACGTTAATGCATGATAATAGCCTGAATCCAGTGATAAACAGACTCACCTGAACTAATGCGCCTGACAGAGAAACGTCGGTCTTCCCCAGGATGGAAATTTGCGTCTATTAGAGTTTTCAGTTGAGCCAAACTGCTTTTGAGTTCATTGTTTGTGTCTGGTGATAGCAAATGTTCAATTCTTCCGAGATTTCTTTCACAGTTTTCAATAGAACGACGTTCTCTCTCTCCACAAAACCCCTGTGTGAGGGCTCGTTCAATTTCATGACATTTTCTGGTGGTTTTTTCTATTACAGCCAACGCCATGACAGCTTCTTTCTTCTTAGAAATAAGGAAATGAACCCACTTTTTTATTATTATGGCGGGGAGGGGAAATTACATCATGTACAATAATTTGCAATAGTTATAATGACGTTTGAGATATCTTTAACTTTCATTCTGCCTAGGCAAAACTGAATTACAGATATCTGCAATTGTCATTTAAGATGTGTGACGAGTTGAATGTCGTTTTCAATGACGTCATTGCAGATATCTGTAATTCAGTTTTGCCTAGTCAAAACTGAATTACAGATATCTCTATCTGTCGTTTCGACTAGTCACAATTACTTTACAGATATCTTGAATGACAATTCCAACTATCCAAAATGTAATTACGACTAGTCAGAAAGACGTTGTTGATATCTACAATGTTAATTCCGGATAGTCAAACTTAGCTTTTAAATGCTAAAATGGCTTGCCATATGTATGTCGATCAGCACGAGAAAGGGTGTTTAGCATGCTACGAAAGATTGTTACAGAGAATAGGATGACAGACAACAGAACTGTTTGCTCTACTCTCATGTAAAATTAACCACTCTGGCCCAGCCCACAAATACACTCCTTCCAAAACAGTTAATAAAAGTCTGCAGCAAATTTGTTCAATAACTCACTAAAAGAGTAAAGAAAATTTATGTGAAATGAAAATAAAAACTGCAAATGTAAATAAAAACTGTAAAAGAAAAGCAATATGAAATGAAAATAATGTGTGGAATGAAAATAAAATGTAAATGTAAAGACAAGCAATGTTAAATGAACAGAAAATATGCAAATAAGCCTTTAAATAAGTTATCTTGATATATACCCTATATATAAATGTATCTTAAATATATCTTAAAATGTAAGGGATGGAGCTTGGTTGGGGTGGTGGGACTGCTCGCGGTGGGCGCTGGAAAATTTCCCTTATTTTCAAATCCAAAACTTGACAGGTATGAGTTAATCCGTTTTTACCTTTTTCCTCCTGTGTCTCCCTTCCTCGCGACTCCTGGCTCATCGCTTCGCGCCACTCAGTTTTCCAAACAAATCAGTTACTCTGACGTCATCTCGTGCTGCGTTCACTGCAGTCGGGTATGAGGCGCCGGACTGGACAAAAACGAAGCGAACTGCGCGAGAGAGACCGGCGCCTCATAGTTGGACTTTGGAGATTCGCGCTCGTAAATTGTCAAATTGGCCATAACTTTTAATTTGTTGCTGCCAACAGAGGTGGCAGCAGGGGTGGCAAGGCTTTCTTTTAGGGTGGCATTTGTCATTCTTGACGAGGAGGAAGATGCTCTGGCAAGCCCAGCTCTGAAAGGTCACTGACTACATATATATATCATATTATATACAGTATATGATGGTATTTCTTTTTATGACTGGACCTATTATATAGGTTTATAGTTGCATACTTTTCTGTCAGGAGTCTGGCAAAGAGAACGCACTGCTCTTGACTTAACTTTATTACTTTTAATAAGAGTCCAATTAACTGAAAACGCTTAAAAGTTTGTTTTTGAATTGCTTATAAAAAAAACTTTATAATTGTAATTACATACAGTGTGGAGCTATATTATCCGGTATAATAATATAGTTAACAATATGTTACAATTAAAATGAAATAAAAACATTACTTCAGTCATACTGTGCTATTGTGGCTGTGACGCGTCACCATGGAAATAATAATACATAATGTGAGGTGAT
Organism: Tiaroga cobitis; assembly: GCA_030578255.1. Taxonomy (NCBI): domain Eukaryota; kingdom Metazoa; phylum Chordata; class Actinopteri; order Cypriniformes; family Leuciscidae; genus Tiaroga; species Tiaroga cobitis. The sequence continues at coordinate 5,670,129 of CM060594.1, read as the reverse complement.
CCCTGGCTATGCCTTCCCCTATAACTGGTGCCCTCTCAAAAACACTAACGGCATGACTCCTATCTCCTGAGCCATTCTATAGCTATTATTATTAAGTTGGCTTGGAGAGCCAACTTACTGAAATCCTATTTAAACTTATTATTATTAAGTTGGCTTGTGAGAGCCAACTTACTGATATTGTACTTAAACTTATTATTATTATTATTAAGTTGGCTTGTGAGAGCCAACTTACTGAAATCCTATTTAAACTTATTATTATTATTATTATTATTATTATTATTCTTCTTCTGCCCCCTAAAATTTCTGACTCTAACTCCTCCTAGAGCTTTAACTCCACATACTCCAAACTCGGCACGGACACTCAAACTGTTCTCACTTAGTGTGCTATATCTTTTCTAACTGATCGGACTTACGGTTTTCCTAAAAATGGCGATCGAAACTCGAAAAAAACCATTTGAAAATCCCATTGACTTAACATTGCGGAATGTTCAGACTGTCAAACTCCCCAACTGTCAAAATTTCAAATCTAAATCCCTTGAAGCCCTGGACTCAAACTGCCATTCTATACACTATATGAGCCATTGAGACTCATTTAAACTAATGAACTCATCAATGACACTTCTAACTATCTAATCTTAAACTCTTAAACTCATAATAAATTAATAAACTCTAAACTTGAACTCTTAGACTCATTTAAACTTATAAACTCTAAACTCATAAACTCTAAATTCATAAACCCATACTCTTATAAACTCTCATAAACTATTAAACTCATAAGTTAATAAACTCTGGACACTTACTCATTTAAACTTATAAACTCTAAACTCATAAATTAATCAACTCTGAACTCTTACTCATTTAAACTTAAAATCTCATGAATTTATACACTTATAAACTCATAAACATAGAAACTCATGAATTCATACACTAATGAACTCTCATGAATTCATACACTAATGAACTCTCATGAATTCATACACTAATGAACTCTCATGAATTCATACACTAATGAACTCTCATGGATTCATACACTAATGAACTCTCATGAATTCATACACTAATGAACTCTCATGAATTCATACACTAATGAACTCTCATGAATTCATACACTAATGAACTCTCATGAATTCATACACTAATGAACTCTCATGGATTCATACACTAATGAACTCTCATGAATTCATACACTAATGAACTCTCATGAATTCATACACTAATGAACTCTCATGGATTCATACACTAATGAACTCTCATGAATTCATACACTAATGAACTCTCATGAATTCATACACTAATGAACTCTCATGAATTCATACACTAATGAACTCTCATGAATTCATACACTAATGAACTCTCATGAATTCATACACTAATGAACTCTCATGGATTCATACACTAATGAACTCTCATGAATTCATACACTAATGAACTCTCATGAATTCATACACTAATGAACTCTCATGAATTCATACACTAATGAACTCTCATGAATTCATACACTAATGAACTCTCATGAATTCATACACTAATGAACTCTCATGGATTCATACACTAATGAACTCTCATGAATTCATACACTAATGAACTCTCATGGATTCATACACTAATGAACTCTCATGGATTCATACACTAATGAACTCTCATGGATTCATACTTATGAACTTTAAACTCATAAACTGAGTGTGTGTCTGAGTGAATGTATGCGTGTATATGTGTGTGTGTCTGTGAGCGAGTTAGTGTGTGTGTGCATTTGTGAGTGTATGTGCATGAGTGTGTGTGTTAGTGAGCGTGTGTGTGTGTGTGAGTTAGTGAGCAAGTGTGTGTGTGTGTGTGAGTTAGTGAGCTTGTCTGTGTGTGTGTGTGTGTGTGTGTGTGTTAGAGGTAGTGAGCGTGTCTGTGTGTGTTTGTGTTAGTGAGCATGTCTGTCTGTGAGTGTTTGTGAGTGAATAACTCATGAATTCATACACTTATGAACTCTTAAACTAAAATGAATAAACTCTGAACTCTTACTCATCTAAACTTATTAACTCTAAACTTGTACACTTATAAACACATGAATTCATACACTTATGAACTTTTAAACTCATAAATAGTTCACCATAGCAACCACCCAAAATACCTTAGAATGTAGATCCTATAATTAAATCTTAAAACTTATTTAACATATATAAAGTGTATATAAGTGTATATTCATGAGTATAATAAAAAAAAAATTACACTTATAAACTCATAAACTCGTACACGTATAAACGCATGAAATCATACACTTATAAACTCATGAATTCAAAAACTCAGTGTTTGTGTGTGTGTGAGAGAGAGAGAGAGAGAGAGAGAGAGATAGAGAGAGAGAGAGAGAGAGTGTGTGTGTGTGTATCAAGAAAGACAAAGTCAAGTAATTATGCTTATAAATTATTTTATTTAGTTAATGCCCATTTGGATCGCGCTTAGTCTGGAACCTCACCCTTAAGCAAGTCAAACTGGAGTAAAAACTCTAGAATTACTCACTCTTGGGATCACTGGAACACACAAGCCTTTCCACCACGTCAAGGTGGCGATCCTTGGAAAGGACATTCACTCTCCATTCATTCCTTATCTAACACACACACACACACACACACACACACACACACACACACACACACACACACTATACCAAACACATTCACACACTCTCGCACACAAGTAGTAGACAAAATGTGAACAGTTTTGTGGTATACATTTATTTGTTTTAGCATAATTTTTTCTTAAAATAAGATGTTATATTACAGCACTGTTGAATGTGTGATGCATATTTTTATATATTTTGATGTATCTATTCCAAAACACAATACACAGGATCATGATAGCTGTAATACGTCTGTAGAACTCCTGCTCTGACGTTTGCACGTGCGCCGCTTATGAAGACAGGGTCCAGAAGAGTGTTTTTTTCTGTTGTGCCGGTGCTGATCAGCTGTGTGTATCCTTTATCTTCAAACAAATTGAGAATAGGTTTGTTGCAATGAGAAAGCTGATCTTCATTGAAGTCGCCACAAACGATTAGAGGTCTTAAATCGATGATCTCCAGAGATGTCAAGAGGGCGTTCAGATGTGCCAAAAACTCTCCCAAATTATAACTTGGTGGTCTGTAGACTACTGCAAGAAGTGCTTGTTTGGGGGCTTCTATCTTCAAAACCAAATATTCCAAGTCAGTAACATTCTGTATGTACATCAGAGGACAAACCTGAAAGTTGTTCTTCACATAAATGGCCACTCCACCACCATTCTTGTTTGCCAAATGTGCATAGTTTGTGTAGGATGCATGCCTGTTGCGTTTGTACATGGTGAAACCATCCAGATGTAGATGTGCAGGAACAGCTGACCCTGACAGGTGTGTTTCAGTGAGGCACAAAACATCAGCCAATAGAAGCTCATGGTGGCATTTTAAATCATCCATATGACACTCCAGTCCCTCTGTGTTATGATGAATGATTTTAAGAGCTGAATTAAGGTTTGAGTCCTGTACAATATGTAGGATGGGCTGGATACTGTGAAAATCTGCTTTTGGCATGTTCTCCAAGGAGGCACTTATTTCTTGATCACAGAATATTTTCTTTTCATCAAAGTCAGTAATGTGCAGTCCACGGAGTGATGTTGTTCTGCTGAGTGCAACGTATGCCATGCCTGATTCAAATATGTGCTTCAGAGATACAACAGCACGATCAGTCGTCATTCCTTGCACTTTATGGATGGTGCATGCGAAAGCAAGCTTCATGGGAAATTGTCTTCGAATTGTTCCTTTTCTTTTCAGTGGTTCCTCTGACCTCTCAATATAGACAATGTTGTCATCTCCATCCAGTGCTTTGTTGCGATGTTTTTGTCCAGCAGTCACGTTATCTAAATGAAGACCAATTAATTGAACCAATCCATCTCGGGTCTGAGTTGTTATTTTTGCCACGTTGGCAAAGGTCCCGTTAACCAATCCACCGTCCACATCAATATTTCTGGTTAGCATCACTCGTGCACCAATAGCAATCTGCAGTGTGTCAATAAGGTCACGACTGTCTCCTTTAAATGGTGCCGCTTGTCTTTTCATTTCTCCTGTTCGGGGATCTTTTTTGTAATCATGTGCATTTATAGTAATGATATTTGAAAAGCGGGAGGATATGGCTTCACTGTTGTGATTGTTGACCTCTTTATTGGTTGCATAGATGTGCAGTGCATCAGCTGGACACTCTTCAGGGGAGGATCTTATGACAGTTTCTAACATGCTCCTGTCTGCATCAGTCAGCTTCTTGTGCTTATTTTTTACTCTCATTCTGTTGAGCAGCTCAGCGTATGCAAGATCATCTCTCTGTCTCATGATCTGTGTCAGAGTTATCATTTGAAAATGATCGGTCCAGAAGTCCAGCACATGGTCCTCATACACACAGAGTGGTTTTGCTCTTCCCACAGGTGGTAATTGATAATAATCTCCTACAACTAATAAAGATAATCCACCAAAAGGTTTCTGGTTTCCTTTAATCTGTTGCAGTCTCCAGTTCACATAGGCAAACAACTGTTTTGACACCATTGATATTTCGTCGATAATTAAAATGTGTGCATTAGAAAAGTCTGCCCTGATTTCATCCAAGCTGTTTCCCAGGCCTTGGTATGGAGGCTTCAAGCTTCTTGGGAGTTTCAGTAGAGAATGTAGTGTTTTTCCTGAGATTCCAAAGGCTGCGGTTCCCGTAAAGGAGGATAAAAGAACTGTTGGCTTGGAAATGTCAGTATGCTCTCGTATGCATGGAAGCCTGCGCAAAATCTTAGTTGCTTCTGCATGAATAGATTTGATAACGTGTGATTTACCGACTCCTGCTCCTCCATTCAAAAAATACATAAATTGTTGTGGGTTTTCACCAGAGACACATCTTTTGCACCAGTCTCGGACTGCATAAAATATGGAAGCTTGTGTTTGATTCAAGCTCTGGTACATTTTGCGAATCTGTGCATGATTTTGTTGGGCAGCTTCCACGAGTGGCATAGCTGTGTTACTGACAGAGGTAGATGCTGTGTATTCAGGAACATCGTCCTGCTCGTTCACATCATTAGGATCAGTGGGTTCACGTTCTGATATGCTCTCCAAACGGATCAGTTCATTTGCTGGAGCCAATGTAGACCATGCATCTTCAACTGGACCATTCTGTTCAAAATCCTCAATTGCCTGTTCTATAGCCTCGTTATGTTTTTCGTATTTCTCACGGTTTTCATTTACAATATTGCACACACGCTGCACTTCATCAGTCCCTGGTAGTTTTACAGAAGCAAATGCAAAAAATGATTCATATGTCGGAAATCTTGTGGACTTCAGCTGCTCATCTGAGCGATATGGCAAGTAAAGCTTTAGAAAAGTTCCATAGAATTTTTCTGGGTTTTTCTGCTGTGAGAAACGGGCAAATCTGATGACAGCAGGTTTTCCCCTTGTTCTTTTCTGTATGTGTCCCATATTATTTTGAAGTGGCAAAGCATTTTTACCTTTTTTCTGTCGTGCATAAACAATGCGGTATTCACTTGCAAATTCAGCCATGCACATGTTCTCAAATTCAGGTCTGTTTGGTCTGGCCTTGTACTTGTCTGGCAATCCTGTCATCCACACATTCTCTATGTCATCATCCATGGTCTGCAAGCAGCTCATCGGTAAACTCATCTTTACAGCGTTGTCATCAGTAGGTATGAATACGACAGCTCGTGATGATGATTTTAATTTCAGACTGCACGTGCGAGCGACTGCCTCCTGAGCACTGACTTCTCTGTTCTTTGAATAGGCATTCATGACCTGCTTCATGCACTCACGTTCAGACAGGTTATCATGGCTTGAGTCTTTTATCACTTTCTTAAGGTAATCACTCATCTCATGTTCAGCTTTTGAAATGTACGAGACAATATACATGATACAGCTGTAGGGGTTGAGAATGAACTGTATGTCCATGTTTGCATCCCAGGCTCTTAATAGCATTGGATTATAGCCATTCACCCAGCAGTCCTGTGGTCGTCTCTCCATAAATATTGAACTTGATGTAGAAATAGTATCAATATGTTTCTCGTACTCTTCATAAGTCATGTTTACTGTATGAAGTAGCTGTGTAACGCTATCAAAACTCTGAGTTGAGTCATTAAGTAGATCCCACACCTTCTGTAGCTGTTCTTTTGCAAAACTGGCATAATCTCTTTCCTCCGATTCATTCCCTTCATCAGACTGATCTGCAGGAGGAGGCCTGGGCCGGGATATCATGGTTCTGTTAATGGGTGGCTTAGGAAATCCAAACCGGCAGTGCTTCTTGTTCTTTCTACAGGATTTGGAGTGGTTACGACTGTGCATCTGCACTTCACTTACAATTTTATGTAGTTCTGGGTCTTTGTTTGGGTCTGGTAATTTGCATGAGATATATTTATCAACGAAATCACACACATCCTGATCTTGATCTTTTTCAAACTCTGGAGCATCTTTCACCCAGAATAAGCAGTGAATGTGTGGAGAGCCACGTAGCTGGAACTCTACTCTGTAAAAAAAGTCAATTACTTCACCGATGGGTCGAGCAGGTGAATTGATCAAATCTCTCATCAAGGCTTCGACTCGTTTTTCAAACATCCGCATGGCTGTGACCGGGTTGCTTCTGAGGATTTCACATTTTTCGGACCAGTCTAATTCAGGAAAGTTCACAGTTTCACCTTGTTGTGCTTTAATAGCAGTAATCACATCAGGCCATCTCATCTCAGCAGCACTAAACGTACAGAAAAATGTTGGAGTGCCCAGTTGTCTCAGCATAGCAAACAGATCACGGAGAGATTTCTCCCAGTATGCTGGAGTCCCTCTTAATGGTTGCATGAATCGTGTAGCTTCCTTGTTTATTACAAGCTTTTCTAACTCATGCTTGTCCTGCAGCAGTGAACAGTTTATTCTGCGTCCATCACGGGTCATGGGTTTTGCTTTCCTCAGCTGGATAGACATACTAGATGTGGCCATGTTCATTTCAGTCACAAACTGCGCAAAGAAGATATAGTTGGTATCCTTCGCACAACGATTGTCGATAGAGAATAGTCTAGAGTTAAAGTATCTGCTGGGGGAAACATGTTTTGCTCTACCAGGCTCATCAAAGGTGTTCTTGCCATCGGGAAACTGCACTGGAAATGCCATAGACTCAAGTTTAGGAACTTTGAAAGTGTTTACAGGAGTGTTTTTCTCTGCTGGGGCAATGCAAAATATTCCATCATTATAAGACAACAGCTGCTGGCCGAGATCTGGGGGCTGAAGACATGTGTCCAAGGCAAGGCCTCTCGATTGCTCTTCTGCAGTAGTGTCTTCGTTTGCATCAATGTGTTCATTCTCATTGCTCTGCTCTTCAGTGTTCTCAATTTGTCTGCTTGCAATATCCATTTCCTCATCAGAAGCACTGATGTCATTTGCACACTGTTCATGCTCATTAAACATTTCTTCTTCAGAGAGTTCTGCATTAATTAAGATATCTTTATATTCTGAATGGATATCTTTTAGCTTTCTTAAAGCAGACAAAACCTTTTGCATGTTTAAAGTCTGAAACTGATAGTGACCTTGGTAACACATACGTCTCTTTAGTTTCACTGTGAGCAGTTGTGATTCACTTCTTGGTCTGGGTAAACAATTCACTGTTGTTTCTACTTCAGATGCAACAGAAATCACGGCACCTTTTATAGCTCTTTGCTGGCCTTTTGGTAGTGTAACAATCTTAGCAAATGGAATGTACTTTGCAATAACGTGTCTTTCAAGAACATTCAAATCGCAGAGTTCTGGAGGAATGGCAGCGAACTGAAGTTGATTGGCTAAGGCAATGTCTGGCATCAGACCTCTCAATAGTGTGTTATGGCAGCAGTGACAGATCCACTCTGTTTTCCTGTGATCCAGGGCACACTGATCAGGGCAGTCGGAGCAGACGTGAACATAGTTTCCAGTCAAGCAAACTGAAGCAACTGTCGGATGCTTCTGATAGCGTTCACGATCACATGATTTGACTTGGTTTGAGAAGAGCGCTCTGGCACAGCATGTGCACACATAAGTTGGCCCCTGTTTTATAACATCTCTGAAAACATTTAAGGCTCTTAACACAGTCGGATCTTGTACTGCGTCAGGCTGGGTATTTTCTAACGTGTCTCTCTGCTGGCGCATCAGATACATGTTTTTGTATTTGCGCTGTATGTCTTGTGCACAGTGTACTTTGTGAAGTACCTTGAGTGCAGATATTTTGTTTTTAGATTTGAACAAATTATATTCTTTCTGACGAGCCTTAAAATGTACATCACAGTGATAACGTTGTTTAAAAATGTTCTTCCTTTTTTCAAAGAAGTTAGGATCATTTTTGCATCGGTTTGTATAATGGTCTATTTGCCTTTGCCTGAAAATTGGATCCTTTAAATATCTATCAACAAGATATTGCCTATGCTGTTCCTTATATTTAACATTGTTCTTATAATTTCTCATTATGTAATTCTTTTGTCTCTCTCTGAATTGTTCATCATTCTTGTAATTTTGAATTATATAATTTTTTTGTCTCTCTCTGAATTGTTCATCATTCCTGTAATTTTGAATTATATAATTCTTTTGTCTCTCTCTGAATTGTTCATCATTCTTGTAATTCTGAATTATATAATTATTTTGTCTCTCTCTGAATTGTTCATCATTCTTGTAATTTTGAATTATATAATTCTTTTGTCTCTCTCTGAATTGTTCATCATTCCTGTAATTTTGAATTATATAATTCTTTTGTCTCTCTCTGAATTGTTCATCATTTCTGTAATTTTGCATTATATAATTCTTTTGTCTCTCTCTGAATTGTTCATCATTTCTGTAATTTTGCATTATATAATTCTTTTGTTTCTTTCTGAATTGTTCATCATTTCTGTAATTTAAGGTTATTTTACACTTTTTCCCCCCCCTGAAATGTTCATCATTTCTGTACTTGGCAAATACATAAGCCTTTTTTCTCTCTCTGTATTCATTAATATTTTTATATTTGTTTTTCATTGTTTGTTTGTGTTCTTCTCTGTAAACCATATTATTCCAATACTTTTTCTTCATGGCTTGTTTACGTCGTTGCCTGTATTTATTACTTTTTTTATAATCATAGACTTTACGTACAGCCTGTTTTTTGTCATAAACACCCTGCCTCTGAACCATTTCTTTCTGCCATTTCTTACAGTAAGCCTTTCGCTTTCGATTCTTGTTCAGTTTTTCTGTCTGCTTAATTGTCGATTGTAAATATTGGTGATTAGGAGATGACAATGGCAATTTATCCTGTGACAGCATGCCATGAGAAAGTTCACTAAATGACACATTTTTACTACAGTCTTGATTCTGAGTGACGGTAGTTAGAATGTCAATTTTATCATGACAATTCAAGTGGGCTTGATCACTAGTTGACGTGGCTCCATCAACGGTAGTCTCAGATGGTTGTTGAACTGGATCTTGGACACACTGTTGTGAGACGTCAGCAGACCTGCATTGTTCATTGTTTGGCAGAGCTTTGATCCCGAAAGAGACAGATGGTTGTACATCACGTTCAAGCTCACAGCAGTTCGGGGAGACTTCAGGACGTACACTGCTTTCAGTTATCCGGTTAAAGAACGATACAGGCAGCAGATTAAATTGTTGCTGGTCTGTCAAATCGAAACACCATTGAAACAATAGCATGAGCCTCTCGATCAGGTCTTCTAAACGAAAGAAGGTCAACATCACGGCCGTACCGGTGCTTTCATTTTCATCAGGCATTCCATATGCTGTTCTGGAGTGAGGATCAAAATAACCAAACCTCCCTGAGTGATCTCTGAATACAGCGATACACGTGCATCCACACAGCAGCAACGCGTCACTCACATCCGCTCTGAGGCACTGCAGAGTATTCTCAAGGTTTTCATACCCGCCTAGCGCAGGTAAATCTTTTAGAAATCCCACTCTCTGAGGATGTTTCAGGATGTTGTAGCAGGCTGAGTTGGTCTTAACTGTGCTTGGCAGCTCATCAAAGTTTAAATGATTAGCCACAAATTGTTCTTTGCTCCGCAGGGTTTTTTTGACACTAGTGTAAACTGCATCACCTTTCTGTAAAATGCGGTCTAAATCAAAACCGAGTAGCTCATTACGTTCATTATGGACAGCTAGGAACATTAAGGCATTGCACGTACACTGATGGCCTCTGGAGTAAATCTTGTACCTAGAATCGCTTTGACAGTGGGATGCTGTAACAGACAGAACATACGGGTTTGCATCAATCATACCTGATACAGAGTTGGTACCGCTACTGGTGCCACACGAAGCTTCTAGGTTTCTGCGCTGTTTCTGAGATTGACTCCTCTTTCCTTTTCTTGGCATGGTGATGATTCAGCACTGGCAAAAATATGTTTGAGGAATGGAGACAAAAAATGTATATTTAATGTTACTTGAAAAAAGAACACGAAGATAATGTCTTTTATGCAATCAGATATACAGAAAAGTTAAATATTTTACATATACCAAGAGTATATACAGTAATACAACAGATGATGTATAACAACAGTAAATTAATTGATTTGAAGTTAGGTTAATCAAAAAATTTATCTCTCTCTTACTATTTCTGAAGATGCAGCAGTTTTCTTACCGGAGATGGTGATTTTTCAGGGTGTGAGTATGGGTGTAAATCTTTGTGGTATAGAGTATGTAATTGAGTATCAAGGTGTATCAAGAAATATTATTGATGATCATAGATCAAAATCATGGGTACTGGCCTTTTTTAAAAAAAAGATGCGTTGGCAAGCTAAGCATCGGTGCATAAGGGTTAGAAGCAGATGTGAGTTTGCATCTTGCAGTTTATAGTGCGAGCAAGCAAGCAGCAAGCAGTGCGGCAGCATTTGCAGGCCAGTTATGAGTTTTGGAAGAGAAAGAATGGAAGAGGCATTTTTTTCAATTAGTAAGCAAGATAAAGGTTTGAGTGAATGATATAAAGTTATGGAGAGGAAAGTATAGGACAGGTCAGACAGACAAACACAGAAAGAAATCAAGTCAGTTACTAAACATAAACAGCTAAATCATTGTATCTAGCTGTGCATTAGCCCTTACAAACTGATAAATGTGACAATTTGTCTTAAAATAAGAAAGCCAATCTACTAGGGAGAATAAAACAATAAAAAAGTTACAATCTAGAATTATTCACAGCTCATACAATTCTAGCTATTCCTTCAAGCTCTGATGTGTCTGCTGTCCCTCAATACTGCATTAGTGCCAGTGTAATGTGTTTACTCACGAAACCTTGTTAAGAAAGACAAGACCCATGCAGACAGAATACTGATATTATAAAGAAATGACTAATGACTCTGATTACCATTAATCACTAAGTTTAAAGGGATACTTACCTTGACACTCAAAGCAGAAATGTCACCTAAAAAATGAAAAGAAATGACTAGTATTTTGTACACATTTGTTGACCATGATTATGAATATAAATTACCTTGAAATGAAGATGCTGTTGGCCACCCTTAACAGCAGGGAGACGACCGTGGAACACGACGAAATCTAATAAGTAAAATTAATAAATGATCCACTCACAAATGTTATGCAAATATTAAGTGCTTTAAAAAAGAGAATATCACATCCTGTATAATATGCGGATATAGATTGCTATTCTAAATCTATTGTAAATGTCAAACTAAAGTCAGTAAAAAAAAAAATTTTACTTACCACAAAGGACGCATCGACCTGGCAAGATTTTACAGACATAGATTTACGTAAAATAAACAGAGAGAAAATTAAGAAATTACATGATTCACTTTTATATGAGTCAAATGGCCTATCAAATAGGTCTATATTTATAAACATGTACAGAAGAACTTTAAAATATAAAAAATAATATTTGTGACTTAACAGAATCTTATGAATATGTAAATGTGAAATTGATATACAGGATGATAGCCAAATTGGTGTAACATTTATGTACCAGAAATGTTACTAGATGGCAACAAATTAAGGTGAATGTGAGAAGAAAAAAAACATTAGGCTACAATTAATGTCCATGTTCTTCGTTTCTGCAATGTGTAAATCATTCTGCTGTTATGCAAATTAGGTCTGATCTAGTGAAGGTATTGATACCCAATAGCAAATACTGAGAATCTGTCAGGCTGTCAATCAAATACTTACGCAGCAGCAATGACCTGTTACACTCAAGAAAAAGGAAGAAAAAGGTCAGATAATAAAAAGGTATGGATGGATGAACATGCGCTTCTATTATAGTATAAAGTATAAGTAGCATTCTTAACAAATCAAAGCTGTTCATTAAAGCTACAAAACCTAGTTTTTACACCTATGTCATGTTGTGTGTGTTACTTGCATTGACAGCCAAAGCAGCCTCAACCCTATGGATAGATAAAAAGAAAAACAGCTATTGATAGTGAATCAAATCTCAAAAACTAAAAGAAAACAAACCATGCAAGAGAGACACTGCTTATTTGTATCGGAGTATTAATGAGGTCGATCTGAATAAATTAATTACCTTGAAATGAAGGTGCTGATGCCAGTTGACACTGTACGAGGCAGTGGAGCAGATATACGAAACCTAATAGGTAAATTAAATAAGTAATATTGATCCCAAAAATGTTATTCAAATCTTAAGTGCTTAATAAAAGAGGTAATTTACATGTTCTGAAATATGCTTATGTAGCATATTCCATATTCCTATTCCATATCTATTGTAAATGCAAATACTGAGAATGTGACAGACAGTCAATTTAAAAGATCACTTACCGCAAAGGATGCAATGAACTGGAAAGATTTTTACAGACATGTTCACATAAAAGAAAGAGGGAGAAAAAAAAAGCACACATGATTCACTATTATATGAGTCAAACATTGCACAGGCCTGCATGGATGGACATGTACAGAAGAACTGTAAAATCTTTTGTTCTTCATCTCTGTAATCTGCAAATAATTCTGCTGTTATTAAATGTATGACTGAAAATTTATGTCAGGCTGTCAATCAAATTATTGGCGCGTTTTTTTTTTTTTTTTTTTTTTTTTTTTTTTGTGTTAACTTAACCACAGACCTTTTTTTTTTTTTTTTTTTTTTTTTTTTTTTTTTTTTTTTTATTGCACTTCAACCAAACAGTCAATGTACAGTCAGGAATGCAATATATACAAATCGGAAAAACAAAAAACAAAACAAGAAAAACCAGACAGCCAGGGGGGAGGCTAGATATTATATAAAAATATCAAAGGATTCACAAACAGAAATAGTTTTAATTGCTTTCTTATTATGGGAATGAAAGATAGTCTTGATATATAATTGCATTTCTTTTTCAAGAACCAAAAACAAAGGTTGGGTTTTATTGTACTTACATTTATGTATATGGAATTTAGCAAAAATTAAAATTAAATTTATAATATAGTACTCTTTCCTTTTATTTGAGGGAATATTATTAAAACCAAATATAACATTTTCTAAACACAAAGAAAAAGTGGGGTCAATGTTGTCAATTATAAATCTAGACAAATCTTTCCAAAATTTTCTAACATGAGCGCAATGCCAAAAAAAATGAAACAAGGTTTCAGCCAATGTATTGCAAAAAGAACAGTTCAGATCAATATCCTTTTTAAATTTAACAAGAAAATTATTTACTGGGTAGTACCTGTGTAAGATTTTGAAACTTATTTCCTTTATTTTATTTACCAATAAATATTTGTTTGGTAAAGTCCAGATGGCCTTCCAAAACAAACCTTGAACCAGTCTATTCCAATAACCAATACAGTTTGGCCTTGTGACAATGTCTTTTTGAAATAACGAACGTATAATTTTATTAACATTTACGACTCCGGGTGCAAAACAAATTTTTCCAATTACAGTATCAAATAAATCAAAGGAGGAAGGGGTTATTGGCGCGTTTCACCATCAGTGTGCAATGCGCGTGACGTCTGCGTTCGTCAATAAATAAACTGCACGTGTCTTGTGGAAGAACATTGTAGCCGGAGCTTCTTCTCTCCGTTAATGTCTATGGCGAGTCACGCAGGCACTGGGCTACTCCGCAGCCGAGTCCACCCCGGGATAAAATAGTCCGAATATAAACACTTATTATAGGCGTACCGTAGTGATTCAGAATAAGTCAAAAACACGGTTTGGAAAATGGATTCATGATGTAGCCTACTCGTTCATTTTGAACATAAGTTACGGACTGCAGCAGCGGATACAAAGGCGTTCTGTTGCTCAAGCGTCCACTCGCACAAATGCGACCACATAGCATTTTAACTCGCACATTCTCAAAAAATGGTCGCATTTGCGACCAATTTGGTCGCAGTCTGGAACCCTGATATATCACTAACCCTTACATGCAACTTTCCACTTTAATAACTTCATAAAGTGTCACATTAAATCAGAAAAACAGGTCCAGAAGACCACCATTCCATTAAGTGGATCTGGCAACACGGAGGCTGCACCCGCGCACTCACTCACAACGCGCTGTCAAGCCCCGTTCACTGCAACAACATGGATTGCAAACACTCTTATGAGGTGGTTTAAACGGCTAATTAATCATACAGAATGTAAAAAAAATGACCGAGGCCCGGACCTCGGTGACCTCATGGCTGGCTACGGCCATCATGACTGATTCATGTGTTGTATTACTAACGTAAAGTTAAGTTAGTCATAACTTCAAGCGCCCTCTGGCGTCGTATGAGTGAAAACGATATTATAAAAAGCGCAAGTTATCTGACGGTGGTCCATATTTCATATAAACAGGAACAAGAAGCCCAATTTCATATCAAAATAATGAATACTGGGGGGATAGGTTCTTAACACGAACAAATTAGACGGATGACAAAGACCGTTAACGTTACACAATCTCCTCACGATAAAGTTACACATTATTACTATCGTAATGCTTAATGGAAATTAACTAGTATTCGTGTTTCAGCAGTTATAAACATTTATAATCACATACGTTTAACTGCATGCCACTCGTTGACCCACACACATTTTAATTACCTCAGACAAACTCTCTCACCCGAACCGAAGCAGACAGCAGGAGCGGAAGAATCCAGAATGACAGCTCATTAGTTATTCAACATTCAACGATCTAATTGGCCAGCCGTTATATTCGTTAAAAATACCAAAACCATTATAATCAAATAATTAATAACAAAATGGAATAAATAATCACTGAATTATTCAATCACCAGCGAAAAAAAAAAATTTGTTGTAGCTGGTCACTCTTTCAGGCTTTCTGGCAAATACAAATTTTCCTGTTACATTACAATGTAGTGAACATTCTGCATTTAACCCACCCAAGTTAGTCCAAACACATTAAGACAACCGTGGATATCAAATTATTTCAGTCATTTAACCAAAAACCCATGGGACAATGGAACCAAAAGTGCTAAAATGCAACTCGTTTCTGAGTTTTGGATAAATAATAATAAAGACATCAATATGATCAAACATTATAACATAACTTTTATTTAAATGAACAGTGTAACAAATTAGAACATGTGTAAACATTTGATATCAGTGTTTTAACACACACACACACACACACACATTACTGAGGGTCACTGTGGTGGACACAGTGAGGCCAGACACACACATTAACCTGGTGTCTCTTCCACAAACTCTGGCTGCTGTCTGTCTCTCTCTCTCCTGATCATACACACAGAGAGAGAGAGAAAGAGAGAGAGGGGGCAAGAAAAGAGGGGGAGGGAGAAAAAAGAGAAAAAACAAAACCATTGGTCAAAGGTTATCTGTCTTGTCATCATGTGCCTTGGTGATTATATTTTGATTCGCTGATTGGACTGGTGCCAAGTTCAAGACCACTGTCCTCCTCTCCTTACTTGACCACTCTACAACAACTACACATCAGGTGAGACCCTTTTTACTTTTCAACAAACTAAATGAATTCTTCCAATAAAATGTAATTGATAAGGCCTATATGACAGTGACAAAACAAGATTTGGTCTCAGAGGAGGGGTTCTGATTGAAATAAGTGGATAAATTCAGAAAATCTAAAATATATTCTGACAGGATTTGTCTCAGAGAAGGGGTTCTGAATGAAAATTTTATTTTCTAAAGTAATTTTCCCACTTATTCTAATTAAATTCATGATTTTTATGAAGTTATGATGAAATGACAGTATAATAAAATATATTCTGACAGGATTTGGTCTCAGAGGATGGGTTCTGACTCAAATAAGTAGATGAATTACTTCAGAAAATACGTTTTTCAAATTAAATATATGTTTTTTATGAAGTTATGATGAAATGACAGTATAATAAAATATATTCTGACAGGATTTGGTCTCAGAGGATGGGTTCTGACTCAAATAAGTGGATAAATTACTTCAGAAAATACATTTTTCAAATTAAATTAATGTTTTTTATGAAGTTATGATGAAATGACAGTATAATAAAATATATTCTGACAGGATTTGGTCTCAGATACGCCTTTTCCACTTGGTGCTAGCTCAGAGCTATTGCCGGTTCGCCGTTCCACAGGCTAGAGTCATATCTTACGTCCCTGTATACATCTAATGTTGCCCAGCAACGCTAGCGCGCCAAACACAAACACACCAGGCTTGTTCGAGATGGTTCGGCCGGCGCATGACATCAACGCACTACGAGAGCGATCCAAAAGCACAGGGAGTCGTATGCTCTCCAAACATTCCCGCAGCTCCGATGCATCTCGAACAAGCCTTCCATCAACAATGGCGGTCGTTGCGTTACTATTGATGCTCATGGCTTTGCGAACCTAACGTTACATCGGCATCCAAACACGGCGAATCCAACGCGTTCGTGCAGCTCGCAATAACTTGCATAGACGGAGATTACAATTGAGCTGCTATTTGAAAAACGGCGGTCACGGTACCTCGCCCCCAGCCCCTGACGCAAACGGTTCTTACTTCTAGCCCTGTCGCCCAGCAATGTTTGGGTGCTACTTAACTCAACCCCTGGTCAGAGCCTGACTCCACCCGCTGGCAATATTTGATAAATGATGGAAAAGTGGGTGTGCACCTGAGACGTCTCACTGTATGGGCGTGGTGTGCTCGTGCCTGGCACCACAACTACCAATAGGAACATTCGACTGCAGTAGCCACCGTTCAACCTGAAGAGGGCAGCACTCAAACGTGTTTACAGCATATATTGTAGAATTAAAACACTTTATACCCCAAAATGTTAAAATATTCTAGAATCAATGAACAGCACTATTAAACCCCCAGTTTTACAGATCGTTAACTAACAAAAAAGTTGTTTTAGGGTTTAGTTACCCTTTAATAACTAAAAATTATTAGAGAAGGGGTAGTAATATTAATAATAAGTAATTTTTCCACTTATTTCTAATTAAATTCATGATTTTTATGAAGTTCAGTCAGAACCTCCTCAGAGAAGGGAGAAAAATATTGTTTTATTTTTGGGTGAACCATTCCTTCGAAACTTAACACAATTTCCTTCAAAATATTGCTTTGACTTTAATTTTATGAATAAAACAAACAACAAATTAAATAATATTTGCCAGAGTTTTTACATGTACCTTTCTCTGCCTTCAGCATGGCAACTCCTCCAACTCCAACTCCAACTCCTCCAATTCCAACTCCAACTCCTCCAACTCCTCCAACTCCAACTCCTCCAACTCCAACTCCTCCAACTCCAACTCCAACTCCTCCAACTCCTCCAACTCCAACTCCTCCAACTCCAACTCCTCCAACTCCAACTCCTCCAACTCCAACTCCTCCAACTCCAACTCCTCCAACTCCAACTCCAACTCCGTCTGCATTTTTGACTTGCAAGTGTGTTGCTACCAAGTTGAGCCAGCGAGCCCAGAGCTTCATCAAGGGCCGGAAAATTGAAATTGGAAGATTTAAAACGCAGTGTTCGAGTGCCCTTTCTGACGGGTCAAAAACCTATTTAAATAAAAAAGATGGCTTTACCCCAGAGTTCGAGGAGGGGGTGAGCTATGTACTCCAAAAACACACCATATCCAATACATATGGACAAATGCATTTGTTTGTTGGCCCTGGAACCCTGAAGTTCAAAACGGTTCCAATGGAGATCACAGAGGAGGCAGTGATGCAGGCCAAACATGCCCTGTGTCCGGCTTCCCCACTGATGAGTGGGGAAGAACCGGACATCTTCTCTCAGGGTGGATACCTCAGCCTCCAGGGAAAGATCATAGAAGTGAGTATCTTTTCTATCCGTCTAATACTTTTTGCAGTATCTAATTTAATGTACTAAATTGACATCATTACCTCCTCATCATCCAGTTACAAGTTGCCTAAAACAGAAAAAAAAAAACAGTGATAAAGTGATAATGACCGTGTTCTGCAATACCTGTGCCCAGAAAATCCGGAAAATAGCAATGGTGAAAAACTGTTTAACGGTCTAACTCCACAATTCAGTAATTCACAGTTCACAGTCTTTGTAATATGTTTTAGCAATACATTTCTAACATTTATAATGTGTTTAGAATTTTTTTTTGAAATTGCCTTTACAGGGACTTTAACTATCTATCTACCCATCTGACCGTCTTTATCGGTCTATCACTATGGCACTGTGATCTAAACACACGTTCAGGAAACCTCAACACTAAATACTTTGGATTTTTCCCTTATTTGGAAAACAAATCGTGTAATTAACAAATTGAATAAATAAAAGAAAATTCAAAATGTGCAATTGTGGAACTCCAGGAACATAACTAAGAAACATAACTGTATTATACTCACCCATAAATTTACTTTTTCCAGTTGTGTGGCGCGAGGATGACCAGAACTAACGTCCCCATTCTGGACATGCGGCTCCAGTGTGGAGGAAAGGCCTTTGACGTGTCGCTGTGGAGGGATGAGGCGTTGACTGACCTCCACGTGGGTGACGAGGTGGTGCTCACACACCTTCGTCCCTGCATTTTTAAGAACGGCCAGGGGAAATTCCAGTCCTCGGCCTACACGTCTGTGCAGGTACATAATGCACAACACTACTGCTGCCATAGTTTACACTGAAACAGAGGAGAACATGCATTTTGGAGTTGTAAACCTACATTTCAATTAATAAATATCACATGAACAAAAGCATAACTGTTCAGAATATCAGCATGACTGTAATCTGATAATAGGCCAGAATTGCAAGTGTGTTTTCTAATACAACAGGTCAATAAACAAGAATTTAATATACAGAAAGCAAAATTGTACAAAAAGAAATACTTACAGTGAGGTGTTTTTAGTACTAATACACTGACAGACAATACACTGACAATCCCACACTGGTTTGTTTCCACAGATCCCTGAGGGCCAGGTTGAGGAAACGGAAGTAACAATCATTGGTGTCTCTGAGGTACACGACACCATCCACTTCCTCAGCAGTGAGTCTGAGGTATTCATTGTGCCGTCAACCGTCTTCTCTGGCAACCCAGACGACATCATCGACAGACTGCCAATGCAACTTATTGTGAAGCACCTTAATAGACGGGTCCTGCACATCCGCGAGAGGGAGAGCTCAGCAGAATAGCCTCAACCATTTTTCTTAATTTATTTAATTTGTTTTGTGTTCTGAGAAAATTATTTAATTGTTCTTGTTTAGTTTATATAGTTTGTTCAAAAATAAAATATAATTTCACATGTTTCAAAGTGTTGTCTTCTCTATCATCCGTATATTTTTGACAATAATGCATACCCTCTAATTTCCTGCAGAAAAGTAACACTGTTTTGCTTACCTGATGCAATGTAATGATCGAGAAATTCGTGGACCTTTGTCATCCATTTGAATGCAACACTGTGGGAGAATTGAAACAGAAAGTTACAATCTTAGAGTGAAATTACACAAATATAATGCAAAATACATTAATTGAGATATATCAACAAACTCATACATTTGTCATGCATGTAACAGGATGTAGTCTCTGTAAAATATTAATCCTATCCTGATTGTTTAAAAATGAAGCTTGCACTTTTAATCACATCGTGATCCAGTGTTTCCCGACAACGTGATACAGGTATGAAATTAAAACCCCGCCCCTCTGGTTCCCTCGAGATTTTTCTATGGAGTTTTAGAATCGGGGTTTTCCAATTTAGGAGTAACATTACATACGTGTTTAATAAAATCACATAAATTACACAGACCCATACCAAAAACACGAATTTTAAAAGCACCGGTT